>OX442357.1:10173997-10622381 GCA_949357725.1 Hyperoplus immaculatus
GCTTCATTAAGCAGTATTGACACATTTGTTCTGAACTTAATCTCCTAGCAGCAGCAGCGCTAAACTGTGTCGATGGGATTTCATGCCCGGTCACCTACGCCAATGGCATGGCAAGCCACACAGAATTACTGTAACACCATGTACAAAAAATACCTCAGTCAATGTTTTGATGTTTTATTCTTCATTCTATTCCGTTAGCATTGCAATGCCACCTAAAATGAACTTTTTAGATGTTTTAAGGGGGCTTGCTAGATGATGGCTAAGCTGTGGGCAGGTGTAAACAACCGCAGTTTGGCAATCGGTATTAGGGTTAGAGTTGGTCACCATTACAAGTTGGTACAACAAAGCTCACTGTGACAGAGGAGCTGACACTGCTGCAAAGGTGTGTTTTGCAATGGGTCTCTGCACAAAAGTAGAGCTCTTTATATTCTGCTGTCCAAATTGTTAGGGTCAGTATAGAGAAATTACACTACAAATCATTGACTGAGGTATTTGTTGTACATGGTACATGGTGTTCATTCTTTGTGGCTTGCCAGGTCTTTGCTGGAGTTGACTAACTTAATAATTTTGATTATAGTCATTTTCAGACCTTTCCAGATTTTTAGACATTTTTGTTTTTCTCAGCAATAAATCGAGTGGATAATTCATAACTTGGTGCAAAGCCTACTTTGAATGGCATTCCTTGAAAATATACTAGTCAGGCCTGTTTCCATCCTAGTTTTATTAAAATGTAAATGTAGCATAATGAAATTTGCAACATTAAAAAGCTCTTAAAGACATTTCTCTGCTAGCACTGAGAGGAGTACAGGGTTTATCGACAAGGACAGTATAACTTTAACCAATTATATTTAGGGATACAATGGTGACTGGGTCCGCAACAACTGCTAGCAAACAGATGAAAGTTTATTATAGATGTGCAATGGAGGATAACAGTCACCTGTTCCTTCAGATTCAGATTTATGTGCTGAAAGCATGTTCTCTTCTTGCAGGCTACAATATAGCTAAAATGAGCAAAGATATTCTGCACTAACTACTACTACTAAAGTGTATTTTGGAATAAAATCCAATACAGAGTTTAAAATGAAACAAGTGTGACCTACCGTATGTTCATGAGTTTCAAAAACTTGCGAAAGAAGGTTTTGAGCATAAACAAAATAGAAATAATTTAAACTTGTAGACTACTCTGTTTTCATGTTGAACAGGAAATCTTTAACAAATTATTTAAACAATAATTAACAAAAAAACTATTGCGAAACCTAAATATATGCTGCAGATATTATATACAAACACAGTTTATGGATCAATTTTGTTTCTTCATAGATTCTCCCATTTAATTGAAGTGCACCTGTTCCTTGACATGAACCCATACAACTCTCAAGAATCTCAAAAAATGGTGATCATGTGGAATGGCCTTTAGAGCCAGTGCTGGTAGTAATTGGCAAGCTGTACCAATTTACTACCTTCAAACTACAAACCTCAGACTTCACGGGAGAATGATCAAAGCCACCATATTCTCCAGTGTTTCCACCGCATACAGCTTTTCTACACAGCTTTTTAGACTTTCATCTTTCAATTCAAATGTTCTTCCTTTCTCTGCTATCAACCCAACTGTCTGCTCGTCTGCTCATGGATCAAACCAGACTGAAAATCATAGCAATGCATTTCAGAGAAGCCATCGCATAAATAACAATGCTGCTTTGGCATTAATTAGCATTGTTCACACCTTATCATCTGCAGTACATCTGCAGTAGGGGAGAACGGGGTAAGTAGGCACACTTTTTACTCTACTGAGAATTTCTCATCACCTACACATCTTTCGATAGTCATTCCTACATTACATTGAAGCTTAAAGTGTTGGCTTGAAATGTGTACCCCTCACTTTTTCTATCTTATTGTAATAAAGAAGAAATTAATCATCAAAGACACCCTAACACATTGTGACAATCAACCCCATCAAGGGGTCGGTTGTCATACACTATGGGGTTCTTTGTCACAATGTTATCTTAATGGGAATAATCTTGAAAAGAAGGAAAGAAAGCAGAACTAAATTAGAAAATGCAATTGCATTGTCAAGTTGACATATAGGCCTATATAACTTACTGTAGCCTTGGCAGCTTGTCTAGTTTTCGATGCACTGGGTTGTTTTGATTTTGTTGCCCTTTTTTCCTTTGCATGCTAGCTGCCTTTTCCTGCTCTATTCTTTCCTTCTCTGGGGTGTCAGTGAGGATACAGCTTGACAATTTATTTCGTTATTGGGTTCCTTTTCTGGCTGTAGCCTTTGGATAACTTGTGACAACCAACCCCCCCAAAAATGTGACGACCAACCCCAACTTGAATTTTTTGCTAGCATCAATGCCAACAACCATCTGACAACTAATTAGCTTGCTAACCACAATCTAAACTATAGTTTACCCTTCACACTTTTTATGGGTAACAAGTGTTTTGTTATAAACCCATTGTGTAAAAGCCTAGAAGAAAAATACTGATTTGACAATTTGACATGAAAAACACAAACAGTCCTCTCACCTCAAATTCAGCAGTCTAACTCCAAGGAAGACTATGTAGGTGACCTCTTATCCCAATTTTGGATATTTACATACCAAAATTTCACAGACAGCGCCTTCTGGTTCAGAGATATAACGATTGTGACAACCAACCCGTGTGACAAATTACCCCTTTCTCCCCTAGTATGTGTGATGGCTTTAGTGTTTTTAGATTGATTGGTCTGTGTGGAGGAATGCACTCATACAACAATCATAACAAGAGCTGCACTGCTCTCACTAATGACACAATCAGATTTAAAGCAGTACATTGAAGTGAAATTACAGAATAGTCGATACCATCATTATGCACAGGGCAGACACATCACTTTCTTGCACCTTGCTGCTGCACTGCACCATATTTTTAAATATCATATACATGGAAAGTCATGTCATCAAGCTAAGATAAATAGCTTCCACTTTCCAAGGGGAATACAAACCTACAGTAACATTGTAAAGGCGAAGCCAGCTTTAACCACCAATGATTGTAACCAACACCATAAAGGCTATAAAGGGGTGAATCAAATAACTTTGTGGGCTGGAATGGCGTTTCGGCACACTAGATAGATAGATAGATAGATAGATAGATAGATAGATAGATAGATAGATAGATAGATAGATAGATAGATAGATAGATAGATAGATAGATAGATAGATAGATAGATAGATAGATAGATAGATAATCCATGCATAATAATCAGAATCTCTTTATTGTTATTGCACAAAGTGCAACAAAATTGGGGTAGAAGCTCTTAATTGAAGTGCCTTTTTTAAAACGATTTTTCTTTAAACAAAAACACATTAAGAATAGATTAAACAAATAAAAAAAGGTGTAAACGTTTCAAAGCAAATATATAAATATAAAGATTGAACTGACCAGGTAGGGTGCTTTTAAATGTAACGTTTTAAACCAAGCTCAACAGATTGGATGCTGGTTAAGTGATTAAATTGAAAAAGCTGATAGCTGGTTTCCCAAATATGTTCCCAAAGATGTTGTTTTTTGTACATTTCTAACATGTGATAACACTTATACCCTTATATACTGAAACTGGACATGGGTGTAATTTGAGGGAACACAAATGCTGTTAATGTGCATGGTTTGAACTTGAACACTGTCACATATCGGTTAGGGGTTAGCCCTCTGCTACCTTTTAAGTCTGTCATTATAATGTACTTATACTGCAAATAATGATATTATATGATGTATTATTACTTTATAACAATACACATTGTCTGTGGACCTCATCTGGCTCTGCAGTAAGCAACACTGGCCACCTCACCAGAACTTTGGGTCCTCGCTAAAGTCTCAGTAAAACCCTTAGTTATACTGTATGACTTCTGTTTTGATCAAAGTAAACGGAATCCTATACCAGCTGTCAGTTTACATTGGTGTCAAATGGTTAGTTGTGCAGTTGTTTTTGGTTGCATCTCATCTGCCCGATCATTTCTCTACCTTCACAAAACACTGATCACTTTATATGATTGCAAAATATAATTCATATAAAACTGACTTCTAAATGCATTGATACAGTCCCTATGCTAATACATGAATGGTCTGGTTCTACAGATAGAGGTACAATATTTGGTCAATTTATATCCTGGCTGTAATTAATGAATGATATACTGAACTTTTGTCGTTAAATACCTTTTGAGATTCAATTTATGATAATAATAGGCTTCGGATGCTATTGTAATTAGCCTTCCCAATAATTAAATCTTATCTTCATTCTCATAATCTTTTCTTTTTGATGGAGACTTTGTCAGAGTTTCAATTCATAGTTAAGATATCATTTAGATAAAATAATTTGCATGAAGCTATAAATAAACCAATATCCACACAGTATTGTGTTATACATATATGCATGCCGTGGTAGTGCGGTAGCAAATCATATAGAGTAAGTGCTAATTATTGTTTCCACAAATGTTCTGTTGAACTTGAATGATTTAAGCTGGATAACCTCATATTAAGTTAAAGCAGCTCCGAGTAACATTTAAATATCTTTTAAACAGCCTCATGTTTCCTCTCATAATCATAAATTACCTTTAACAGCAAACGAGACCATCAGTGCAGAGAAAGACGTTTTTATATAGTTTTTATTACTGCATTTGGTCTAGTCGCACACCCAGTCCGATTTTCGGTTCACGCGTGCATGCTCTATGGTCACATATCCATATTGGTCGCAGATTTCAGTGTAGCGCAGCAACGCAATTTGAGAAGCCTATCCCTCCAGGTGAGGGAAGGGGAGCGGGAGCCTTGTTTGAGACAGTTTTTTGTCGTCATAATGACAAGAAGAAAAAAAAAATGCAATGAAGAAAAGCTAAAAGGGAGAGATAGGCGGGCGGGAGGGCGTCGCCAAACAATGTATACACAATTTCACCTAAATGAATGAGCGGTAGCGGTACTAAAACAAAGTTTACTTTGCCTCACCAGCATCATCAGATGACCATTATTCATCTGAAATAGTCATTATTTACAACAACATAAACACATTACCTCATCGTGATCCATACTAACTGCCGTCTCTCGTTCATTCGCTTTCTGTGAGGACACGTAATCTTTCAGCTCCGTGAGAGGTGACACTGCATCAACTCATTGCAATCAGGTGTGTGTAGCACTGACTGTCATTAGTTAATGCTGTGTCACTAACCACTCTCACTGAGCCAAAAAAGAGTCCAGTGCCCTCACACTTTCAACACACGGACATGCACTATATTGCTTCCTGATCATTTGAATCTCGCACGCCCGGCACAAGCTAGAAAACTGCTTCACGACAGCTGGCGTCGTAAAAATACTACCGCTTTTGTCCAAAAGGGCCGCCAACGTGCCATGTTACTCGTAGTGGCTTTAAGTGACCTATTGATTATTAGGATCACCATTCATGTCCACATGTGTTGATATAGGAGCACACAACTGTACACTAAAAAAAAGGTACTTTACTGGCCCCCTCTCGCTGACATCCATCTCCTCCCCAGAGTGAGAGAGCCACCAAGCAGGGTGAAAAGCCATTATTACCGGCCTTTCTTCATCTTAACTATGACGCTCAGGCATGCATCGGCATTAATCAGGGGGTGAGAGGGATGGGGGTGAGAGAGCAGAGCAACAAAGAGATCAGACCTGAGAATACACAGGAGAGGCCGCCAAGTGGACCACAAATCACCCTCTTATCTCCACGATATGAAAGACTTGTTTTCCCTCAGACAGTAAACACAATTATGCATCTGAACGTACTCTCGGAAGATCATTCAACAACAAATCTTCTCCATCTCTAATTATTCCTAATATAAGCTGATAAGAGCAATGCCCAAGCACTCTGGTAAGCTGTTACACCACTCAAAATCCGAAACATTTTATTTAACCAGTAGCTCACAATCAATGTGCAAGAATTCCTTTTCGACATTTCGGTGTTGAGAGACAGAGTAACAACAAAGATGGTCTTCACAGACTCACATCGTGCAGGGAGGGACCAATGTTTTTACCATTAATGATTTTTTATCTCGCTTCATTAGTGCTTGACACTTCACCCAAGTGTTTTCTGCAAACTGAGATTTAATTTTAGCATTAGCCAGTGGAGCGCATACGTGCAGTTTGCGTATTAGTTGGAATTGACAAAGGTAGGATTGGATGAGACAGAGCTGCTGTATGTGAAATTCAGGTCTCGTTCAAACTGCAAAAAAAAAGGACAACAGCGTAAAACAACAACAATAGTCAAATCGTATATTACATGATTGACTAAATCCCAGCTATGCATTTATCCTATTTTCTCACCTTGCTGCAACATTCAATATTAAAACATTTGAAGCTGACTTTTATATTAAAAATTGCAATGAATGGTCAATTCCAGTAGGTATGTGTCTGACTTAAAAGTGGCACTGCTATTGTGTTTTTAGTTTTTTAAGTTAAGATAAAATAAGATAGATTTATTTATCCTGAGGAATATTGTTTTGCAGCAGCTGGCAGAACAAGTGTTAATCTTGTGATTGATTCTGAAATTGAGATTCCATGGCCTAAGCTGTGTCAAAGGATGATAACAACGAAAAATCATGAATGTCACAAAGACCAAAACAGTGAAACGGAGTGTCATAGATTAAGATGAGAAACCTTACTGTAAGATAAACCAGCGGAATGTGATAAAAGAAAGTCTACAGGTTTAGGTATGGTTCTGTCTACTTCATTGAAACATACTGGAACTTTTCAAAGGGGCAATGATGAAAGTGAAGTGTTGTCTCACTCTGTCTGAAAGGTACACTTGGCTGTCTCTCCCAGGCCAAATCAATTGTGCTTGGTTGGGGCAGATTCTCACCTCAGCCACGGTCTCACTGGGTGACTCACCCTTTCACTATGCTACTACAGATTCCAACATGGGCTGAGCTCACCATTTGCACCTCCATTAACACTGCGCTCTGAAGAAAAACCAGGGGCCAACTGCGACTCCAGGGCATCTATTACATCCTCCCAAGATCTACTATGGAGAACTAAGCCTCTGGGGAGAGCAGACAGCTCCTGCTTCATCGTGCAATATCTGTTCATATGTATGGGCAAGCAAACTACCCACTTCTCCATCCCCCCTTGAATGGATAGGCTGAAATGTAGGAGGCACACTTTGCTCACAGCATGCACTTTGAAAATCGTTCGTTGATACTCGAGCGGTCAATGGAGTGACTCAGGGAGGCTAGAGGAGAAAAATGCTGCTCCCGGTGCAAGCAGCCATGCATCGCAAATGTGCACGACTTAAAACAATTACTCAAAGATTTCTCACGTGACTTACCGAGATGTGTCATAGCTGGTCACTGTAATTTATTTTTCGAACAGCAGTTCCTGTAACTGTGATTAATACCCTGATAAAATGCATTTGTAAGATATAAAGATATACATTATGTGCCACTTATGCGACATGGTCTTGATTATAATTTGGATGTAGGAAAAGTAGGTAAAGATTAGGTAAGTGTTTCATTTATGGGGAGGTAGAAATGGGTTGCTCATGGCTGTGAGTATAATGATTGAAAGGTGCCCAGGGTTTTAAAATTACAGTGGACTGCACTTACACGGACATGTGAATAGCATAAAATCACCCATTTCCCACAATGTATTCTCCTGCACTATACCAGTTAGGGAACTGGTGCCTTGTAATCTTCTATTTGATAAAAAATATTATTCTCTTCTTATGTTCCTGCCTCTGTTAGGGTTACCGTTCAGCTGCAGTCCATGAACTTCCAGGGGAATATAAGTTAAATTCAATAATGTTACACTTCGTGCTGGCCCATGAACGGTAACATGGTTTTTTCTAAACCCCTCCCACTTTTAAGTCCCCTGAGATATAATGAGGTTTTCTGCGTGAAGCAGCTGGACTGAGGCTTCGATCTTGTTAACTTTACCCACCGTTCACTGTTCCATCGAATAGGCGACTGGTGAAAATCAATAAGTCTGCCTTACAACTCAACATTGTGATTTAATGTGTTCCATACCTTGTATTGATTAACTCTCCCCTCTTCCTGCTCCCCCACTTTCTCTCTCTTTCACACACATACAGAGTTCCTTGTACCCTCATACTGCAGTTACATGTGCAAAGAGACACAGACCAGATGTAGAGAGCTCATCCCTGAAGTCATGGGTCTCATTCTGTTTGCAACCTCCAAGTTTAGTTTACTCAGTGCTGCTTCAACGTATGCTTGCGAATCAGTAGTTAGAAGCCAACCTGAAAAATTACTTGTTGAACAAATATATCATATCAGTGCTGACAGTTTCCAGTGGTGAGATGTATAAATAGAGGTTATAGAGCTGACAGTGTACATGGGGCAAAGGGCACAGGGAGCATCTGGTCTCCTGTGGGAATCCATCCTCCCGCTACTCCATAATTACTCAATGTGTCACCCAGGACCTCAGACTTTGTTTTTCAGACACGTTTATCGTAGTCGAATTTCAATTAATTGCAACATTTGCCATGTGAAAAGTTGTGTCTAAAAATACCCAGAAATACTTAAAAAAACACTACTGTTGAGTATTACATATATATTTTTACCATATTTCATAAAGAAAATATCCCCTGTTCAACCCCGGCAAAATAAAAAGTCACATTAATAGTTTTAAAATGGACAGGTGCAGCTATCAACCAATAGATGATATACAATGTGTGTGTACTATTACACGTATTATCTTTGTTTTGTGAAAGAAAGAAACAGATGTGTGTGTGTGTGTGTGTGTGTGTGTGTGTGTGGTTGTGTGTGTACTGGTGAGATGTGGGTTGTATGCTGATGCAAGTTGGTGTCAGCGTTTCAGACCCCTTTTTCATGGGAGTTGGAGACAGAGGAGCTCTCTCAGCTCCTTCCATTAATCCCCCATTCTCCTGAAGGAGTGGAACAGGTGAATATTTCACGCTGACTGCCCAGAGAGAGGGATGAGGCATACGGGTGATGCTAGACTCCATTTATAATGGATGGTTGGAGAGGGCTGAGCTTGTCTCACAGAGGGTAAAGAATGTTCTCCAGGGGATTCCTCCTCATACTTACATTCCTGCTCCACCATCTTCGCTTTGACGGTCACTCTGGACACACTCTTATTTGCGGAACAGACACTGTGCCACCCTCCTAGCCCTACGGTTTTTGCAGAGGAAACAGGTAATTTGTCAGTTCCAGCCAACAAGTGAAACAGTTATTGCTGGAGTGGGAAATTAACATCGACCACCAGCTATTTTAATGTAGAGGACCATTTTTTTTCTCAAAATGTTCTCATTTGCTCAAATTCTTGCAATAAAGAATCCACTTATATTGCTTCACCCCAAAAAAAAAAAAATGCAGAATTTACCTATGGACATTACATAAGCACAGACTGTAATGTTCGGAATATTGGCAAACCTACACATACCGTCACATGCCATGAAGATTTCTACTAAAGTTAGTTGATGATATCATCTTAGGTTCATTGTTATTTTCTTGTCGAGTAGTTAATGACCACGTTAAGTTTCACAGGGACACAAAGATCTTCCCTGTTTCGTCTTATTTGGAAACAATTATTTGTATATTTTATCTTAGTCTTCCTTTTATAAATAAGGATTCACCTCTAGAGGATTTCCCTCAGCCATCTTGTCTTTGGTGTGCTCATAAAATATTTAAGTCTCATTGTAAGTGCAGGACTGCATTTGTTGTGGTTTCCACTGGGCCATGTTGGGTTTTGTGTATGTGTGTTTTTTGGCATCTCAGTGTGATGTGTGTGTACAAGAAATGGGTCTGTGTATGTGTCCTTGTGTCTGGATGTGTGTATGTTTTAGTAGGGGTAACAGTGGGAGGGGATGTCTTTCATTGGTGGAAGTTTAAATATATTCAGGCTTTGGTCTGAGAGCCAGCATGCCAGTGCACAATGTCACAAAGGAGTTTTTGATGGAAAGGAAAGGGAGAAGAAAAAGAAACGAGTGGTTTTGGGTCAAAGCATTGGATATCCTTTCAAGCTTGAACACTCCACTGGGCGTTTCAGCAAATGTCAAAGTCACTTCTGGCTGTGGACAGACAGCCTAATAGACCACTGCACAGAGAGTGTGGGAGGGCCATGGAGTAGGAGGAGATGGAAACCAAAGACCAACATGAAGGCAAAACGTGTATGCAATTTATTTCTCTTATTTTTTGCCACATCCAAAACATCCACACTTAAAAAAATGCATGAGCTTGCCAAGTTACTTCTCATCACCTTTCACTATGTGCTTCGGCAGCTCCTGTGGTTTCCTTTTTCTTTTTTTCATGCTCTACTTTGTTGTTGAGACACGGGAGAAACGGCACATGAATAGGAGTACAGCCCCAGCCGTCTCTGCTCTCACTGACAAACATTGGAGGCACTCGGAAATGCACAAAAGCTTGAAGGATGATGGTGATGAGCTGAAGGCCTCCTTTTGGCTCATATTTCCCCGCCACACAGTGTTTTAACAAGATAAAAACATGCCAGAAATTAAAGCACGACGAAAATGCAAGCCATGAAAGTGCTTGAGAGGAACCTGTTGATGAATACTTTTCTCTTCAGACATCTTACAGTTGCACTGTAGGAGTACTTTCCCACTTGTCAAATGTAAAACCCATACAAAAATGCTATCTGCCAGGATTATCCAATGTATGCATATGGACAGCAGGACAAACATATGTATACAGTACATGTTGGTGAAGTTTATTTTTTCACATTTAAATGAATACCCCATTTTTCAAGAACTAAACATACACTGAGTTCCATGCTCCTTTTTTTCTATTCACATACTACATCTGACCATGACAATTATCTAGTTAGCATGCAGTAGGCATACACTTGGGACATACTTTCACTTGTTTATTTTATCATAACATTGCACTTTGATCTTGCCTCTTGCTTTTATATCCGTTTATATAGGGGTGGATTCACTACATACTGTATATCCGTAAGTTCTTCATTACTAACACCTGTTTGTGTTGTATGAAACAGCAAACCTGGCAACATAGATACAGGGCTGCCAAGTTTCACCAAAAGTTTGGAGTGAGATTTTTTGGCCGAGGGACCCAAAACCGTGTCCTCTTTCCCACCCAATCATTTTTGCTAGTGTCCTGCAAGTTTACATATTGTTCATAATAAATCAGAAATAAAAGACAATTGGAAAATGTGATAAAACATAAAAAATCTTATTAAAATAAACAAATTCATGAATTGCAAAGTCGTAGGACAGGTTTTAATTAAACATTGGGTGTGGACATATTGTAAGTGGGGGTCTGGGGTTCCCCCCCAGAAAATGTTGAGCATTAAACACTTAATTTCCTGCATTCTGGTGAATTTTTATGAAGCAATGTGTGCCTTTTCTGCATTAATTTTTATGTAAAGTAAAAGAGAACATTCACGGTTTCGCTGACACAAATTTAATTGAATAGCCTACAATGCATGTGTAGTGCTTTCAAATATCTCCTGTAGCCTATTGTTAAAAAACATTTGGTTAAACTGTAATAAAGGTAATTATTCTATATGTATTCAACATTGTATGGGTTATCCAATTATCCAATTTCAATTCACCATTATTATATTAAATCTATGACACTTGATGTCTTCTCAGAACATATTTTTCCCACAGTAACCTCTAAGCTTAGTTACTCAATACATTCATTCAATTAATGTTGACAACATTTTAGAACAAAAATGTGTTGGTGTGTCAACCAGCCCAATAACATAATGCAAAACTAGCTTGAAAATATCAAGTGAAGTGACTGATTTGAATTAAGGTGTTCTTACCTCTTTGTTCATTTAATACCGGCGTCCTTGTTGTCATTAATATTCCATATAATTTGAACAAAGGGCGGGACTGGGAGGCGGCGGGCTTTTATTAGTTTTGTAGTGTAACGCAGGGGGGCGTGGCCGTGGTGGTTTGCCAAGTGGCTGCTGCGGCCACGGGCTGCACACGGCCATGGATATTTCTTTATAGGTCCATGCCATGGACCTATAAAGAAACCGCGCGTGCAGAAAGCATGGCAGAAAGAGGATGTCACGGAACTCAGTCCGTTTAGCTTTTCAAAATAAGACTTTCAAAGTAAAAGTACCAAAAAAAATATATATATTACGGGGATTCACTTCTCTGCGTGAGAAATTGGAGGTGTGGCGTGTGAGCGTGTGAACTGGTTGATATGCGTGTGTCTCACGGCCAAAGCGTGAGACTTGGCCGCTCTGTAGATATACATGCTGGTAAAACCTACTTCAATGTATCAGCTTAAGAGGGGGAACTTGCCAAAAGAAAAGAAAGACTGTTTGCACAACTTCCAATTACTGCGGCCTGTCTAATCTGTAATTATATATTCACTCAACAAAGAGGTGTAGCAGCCATAAACAGGGCCCATCTGTTTATGAAAAGCAGTCGCTAGAAAGAGCACTGTTCCACCTGGCCACTGTTTACAGTGCTGTCAACAACACTGAGCACACATCGTCTCAATTTACCCCGACGTCACTGCTGTTGCCCTCCAACTCCCCTCAACAGTCACACGCACGTGCACAACACACAGACACACACACACACACACACAGCTCCCGTTAATTGTGATACACCTTTGTGTGTGCTGAAAGGAGCTATTAGGTTTTGTGCTGACTGCGTATATCTTCAGAGGAATATCTTTCTTCTTCGGTCTGTGAGGTATGGGCAAGGAGGAGCTCCAAGATCCCCCTTTTTTAATATAAAAAAGGCACTTATAAAACAGCCCTTCATAAAAATCTCCATTGTGTCTATCATGTAGTGCTATTACTGTTGTTCTGTTATTTTAACACAATGTAATGGGGATCTGAAAAAACACACAGACCTTGCTGTGTGACCTTTTAGGTTCAAAACCATGAATTCAGCATCAACTTCAATGGCCTTATTTGTGCAATTCATATCCGGATGACTTGAGGTGTAAACCATCACACCTTGAGTGAGCTGGACAACAGTCAGGCCAGTTTTTAGATAAGGCATCTATCCTTCAGATACACAGCGATGACTTTGTCTGCCTCTCTGATTGTTGTGCAGAGGCCTCGGCTTTGATGGCTTTGGCTGTGGGGGATAAGAAAAGGCCAAAGTGATGGAAATCTGGATTCTGTTTTTGCCAACACTGTCTCTGGGTATTGATTTTGTCTGGACACCTTCAAAGAGGAAGCATTTATGTCTGAAGCACTAGACAGTAGAGAGGTGCAGAAAGGCTATTGAGATAGTTGGAGTGCAACTAATAGTAGATTTGGCTCCGTCAGAGGCAAGGCAAGGCAAGGCAATTTTATTTATAGAGCACATTTCAGGCACAGGGCCACTCAAGGTGCTTCACAGGGTTAAAATCAAATAAAGAATACAAATACAAAAAAAAAAAAAAAAAAAAAAAAAAAAAAAAAAATGAACAAATTTAAAACATGGATAAAAATACAACATTTAAATAAAAGAATTAAAACATTTTACCAAAAAAAAAAAAAAAAAAAAAAAAAAAAATTACAGGTTAAAAGGGAAACAAGAACGTTTTGAGACCCGATTTAAAAGAGCTGAGAGTCTCAGCGGACCTCAGACTCTCTGGCAGTCCGTTCCAGACATTGGGCGCATAAACGCTGAATGCCGCCTCTCCCTGTTTAGTCCTAGCTCTGGGGACTTTTAAAAGACCTGTCCCAGACGACCTAAGGGCTCTGGGCGGCTCATAACGTATCAGCAGATCAGTAATGTATTTTGGCCCTAAACCATTTAAGGCTTTGTAGACCATCATCGATATTTTAAAATCAATTCTTTGCGTGACAGGAAGCCAGTGTAAAGACCTAAGAACTGGGGTAATGTGATCTACTTTTTTGGTCCTAGTGAGGACTCGAGCAGCAGCGTTCTGAATTAGCTGAAGCTGTCTGATTGATTTTTTAGGAAGGCCTGCAAAGACACTATTACAGTAGTCAAGTCTACTAAAAATAAATGCATGGACAAGTTTTTCTAAGTCCTGCTGAGATATTAGCCCTTTAATTCTCGATATATTTTTAAGGTGGTAGTAGGCTGACTTAGTAATTGATTTAATGTGTTTTTTGAAATTCAAGTCGGAATCTATCACTACTCCAAGATTTCTAGCTTGGTGTGTGCTTTCTAACATAACAGATTTAAGCTGTGCGCTGACTTTTGATTGTTCATCCCTGGCACCAAAGACAATTACTTCAGTTTTGTCGCTGTTTAATTGAAGAAAGTTTTGGCACATCCAGTCATTGATTTGTTCAATGCATTTACTTAGTGCTTGAATCGGACCATAGTCTCCTGGTGATATGGTTATGTAAATTTGTGTGTCGTCTGCATAATTATGGTAGCATAATTTGTTTTTGTTCATAATCTGAGCTAGCGGTAGCATGTATATGTTAAACAGAAGAGGCCCAAGAATGGAACCTTGGGGGACCCCGCATGTAATATTTGTTCGCTCGGATGTGAAATTGCCTATTGACACATAGTAGTCTCTTTCCTTTAAGTATGATTCAAACCAGTTTAGCATAGTTCCAGAAAGTCCAACCCAGTTTGCAAGTCGATCTAGCAATATGCTGTGGTCAACTGTGTCGAACGCAGCACTGAGATCCAATAAAACTAATACAGAGCTTTTGCCACTGTCTGTGTTTAAGTGGATGTCATTGAGGACCTTAACCAGAGCAGTCTCAGTGCTGTGGTGTTGTCGAAAACCTGACTGAAAGACATCAAAGCAGTTATTCATTGCTAAGTAGTTATTTAGCTGATGATGAACAGCTTTTTCAATGATCTTGCTTAAAAATGGTAGGTTGGATATCGGCCTATAATTGTTCATGAGTGATGTATCTAGATTTTTCTTTTTTAGGAGTGGCTTGATGACAGCTGTTTTCAGGGCCTGTGGGAATACACCAGTGCGAAGGGACATATTGACAATTTCTAGGACATCTGAGGCCATACAGCTAAAAACAGTTTTAAAGAAGCCTGTGGGCAGAATGTCAAGGCAACAGGAGGAGGAGTTCAGGTGTTGTATAATGTCATCCAGGTTTTTCTTGTTTATCAGAAAAAACTCTGTCATGGCATCTGAATTTGTTTTAAATGGGTACAGAGATAAAACATATCTTGAACCTGGTATTGATGCAGTGACAGCTTGTCTTATTTTATGAATTTTCTCAGTAAAGAAGGAGGCAAATTCATTGCAGGCCCTCGTGGAAAGATGCTCAGACGCTACTGACACAGGAGGGTTTGTTAGCCTGTCAACAGCAGCAAACAGGGCATGTGCATTGTTGCTGTTTTTGGTGATGATGTCAGAGAAGAAAGACTGTCTTGCATTTCTTAGTTCTAGATTAAACGTGCGTAGTTTCTCTTTGAAGATGTTATAGTGAACATTTAGATTTGTTTTTCGCCACCTGCGTTCTGCTTTACGGCACTCTCTTTTTTCAATTCTGACCTGAGGGGTATTTCTCCAGGGGGACCTTTTTTTACCAGAGATGATTTTCACCTTGGTGGGTGCAATAGCATCGATAACATTTGTAATTTTTGAGTTGAAGTTACATACAAGCTCATTAACTGAGATACAGGGGAGGAGCGGGGACAGAGAAAATGCCTGGATAAATTGTTCACTCGTGTTTTCAGTAATATACCGTTTTTTGATAACCTTTGTTTTTGCAGTTGTGTTCAAAGATATTGTACTCCCAAAAAACAAACATGAATGGTCGGAGAGACCCACATCAGACACTAAAAGGTTTGAAATGTCCAGGCCCTTTGAAATTAATAAGTCCAGGGTGTGACCTTTGTTATGTGTAGGCTGGTTTACGTGTTGGGAGAGTCCAAAATTTTCCAGTACATAGCATAGTTCTTTAGCACTTCTGTCCTCGGGTTTGTCCACATGTATATTAAAATCCCCAACAATCAATAAACAGTCAAACTCCATACAGATTACAGACAGTAGTCCAGTAAGGTCATCAAAAAAGTTTGCACAGTATTTAGGTGGCCTGTAGATATTAATAACAATAGCTTGAGAGGCTGAATTTAACTTGAGAGCCACATATTCAAATGAAACAAAGTTTCCATAAAACATCTTTTTGCATGTTAAAGATTCATTAAATAAAATAGCAACTCCACCACCTTTCCTATGAGCTCTGGCCTCACTCTCGAAAGTGTAGTTGGGGGGGGTTGACTCGATAAGAACAGCTGAGCTGTTGTCTGGGTCCAACCAAGTTTCAGTTAAAAACATAAAATCAAGATTGTGCTTGGTAATAAAATCATTAATTAAAAATGTTTTACCTGACAAAGATCTGATGTTTAACAAGGCCAGACTCAGTGTGTTTGAATGTGAAGCATTGTCAGCCCTATTTACTACAGCAGACTGTGGCTGAAGGGGAATGGATACCAAGTTTGACAGGTTTGCAGTATTAAAGTGACAAGTGTTTCTTGTACGTATTGTCGGGTTAGTCACATAAACAGCAACAGTATGGGGAGGTGAAGTAGCCAGTAATCTACATGGTGATGCCGGAGGTGGACAGTAGCTGGGGGAGCTAGTCACACAAACCGCAGTATGGGTCACTGGCGATGAAGGATTGAAACCCAGTCCATGTTTTCTGTCCTGCCTGGTGAGCTGCTGCCCGACAGAAGCGGTGAATGGCCCAACAGCGGGCGAGTCCCGATGACGTGGCAGAGGCAACCGGACGAATGGGAAGGAGATGCTGATGTTGTATCCTTTCCCCTCAGCCGTCTCAGTGGACAAGACGGATGGGATGAAGCCGGCAGCCTTAAAATCCACTCCGCGCAGGTTGTAATCCACTCCATGAAATCCATCCAGCCGGGACTGCGGGGATCTCGCGATATTGTGTCCTTTGCCCTCAGCCGTCTCAGTGGACAAGACGGATGGGATGAAGCCGGCAGGCTGACCATAAATAAAGTTTCTCCCTGAGCCTCTGTGTATATATCGAGGTCTACGCAATAGTCCTAGCTGCTTTATGGTGGAAATACAGGGTGGGATGGAGCGGTTGTTGTACTTCAGCAGCTGTGAGGCGAAGTAGGTCAACATCGAACCAGCCAGAGTGATGTTAGCCTGTTAGCAGCCAGAGTGATGTTAGCCTGTTAGCAGCTAGGTACGGACCCGAAGCAGTTGGAGAAGAGCTGAGAGGCAGTGTAGAAAAAGTGTCGAAAAATCCACGATGAGACTGTAGAGACAGCTTTGCAGGTTGCCCGGGGCATATTCCTCACCAGGATCACCGAAGAAAACGCCAGTAGTGACCAGGAAAATGTCACTACTACTACTTGTTTTTAGCCGTTGCTAGGGACGCCAAAATAGCAAGTGAGCTACACGGCTCCTCCACAACAACACCGGAACAACCAAAGACAGTCCACAAGCCTGCTTTTCGATGTTGGTGTAGCCCGCAGGGAACCAAGAAGAGACCAAAGGTCCACAAAAAATCACTTTTAAAATAAAATTGGCCAAAATTGGCCCAAAAATAGCTTGGAGAAGCGGCGAACAGACAGCGCCAGCGTCCTCTCCAGCTGATGTTTTTTTTCAAAATCTCTTGATATAAAAGAGGGCTTGTCATTGGAAGGAGTGGTTTGCCTGTTCAGGAAACGCTTAAATAGACGAGGGAGAAATGGGTAGATCCATTGATCTGGCAAACTTACATAAACCAGAGGCAGACACACTTGGTTTCAGGATACAGTTATCTAAATGGTAAATTGACTCCACTTATGTAGTGCTTTTCCCTGATATTCTCAGACTCCAAGCGCTTTACGTGGTTTTGCCTCATTCACCTGTTCACACACATTCATACACCGATAGTAGCAGCTACCATGCAGGGTGTCCATATAGCTGGCTATCCATTGGGAGACATTTTGGGTTCAGTGTCTTGCCCAGGGACACTCTGACATGTGTTAGGAGATCAAACAACAAACGGTGCGATCCAGTGGAAGACAACCCTAGCCACAGCCACTCTAAGTTTGCTTTAAAAAAGGAAATATAGTCACAACTTATCAACAAATGATAATTAGAAAACATTAAGTCACTTTACATATTTTTAAATAAAGATCACAGGATATGTATACCGTCCAAAAAATCAACTCAGAAACATCTTACTTTGGAAAATCTTTAAAACTGTTAAAAAAAAGCTAGTGCTGCCAGTGTGTGGAAACCACATTATCCAGTATGAATGTTGAAGTTGACCTTTGAATGTGCATAAGTGAATGGGCTCAAGCAGAGGTCTGTTTAGCTCTTGTTTGGATACTTATTGATGCAGTGTGTGCAACAGAGTGACAAAAGCAAACAGCAAAATACCCTTCCCCAAGCACAACCTTTTCCTAAATAAACTCCCTCCAATTAATTGAGGTCGATTGAACAATGAATGGGAAAGGCCTCTACAAGAACACTTAATCAGGAAAAATTCATATCGGCATATAATACAATTTGCATCCTCCCTTAATGAGCCATGGCATTATAGAGCATATGTAGCATATGCTGCTTTGAGAGGACACACATTACTGCAGTGACGTGCGGTGAGGTCAGTGAGTGGGTAGCCACTGAGTTCTGAAAGCCAGATTTCTCTAAACCTATATATTGTTAAATCAAAAACAATAAACAACAAACAGGCACGCACGGCCAATTTCAAATAAGTTCCTCCCTCTTTCTCTCTCTCACACACAGACACAGACGGGACGTACATGAAATGTCACGACGGTGACTGCAGGTTTGCCCATAGCCTACTGTAGTTTGGTCTAAATGATTAAACATCGCATCCATCGACTTAATGGACCTGTCCCTCACTCCAAAGGGCCGAAAAAACGTAGGGGAACGAGTCAAACCTTCGCCGATTCAAACTACTACTTCTATTCAGCTTCAAAATAAAAGACAGCACTCACCATTCTGTAGGACTACAGCATAATGGCAACTCCACTCCATAAACTTGATCTTAATAGATAAAGTATCTTAATAGATAAAGTACCAGTAGCATATGTCCCATGGACCTGTCCAGCATCAGAATGTAACCATTTATCCACATTGCACAGCTTAGGTTTGTCCGTCAATAACAATGAAAACACAACTGCTCAATTGAATATAAAATGCAGAATGGATTGCACTCGGTATCAATTCATCCAACTTTATTATTAAATAAACCCCAAACAAGTTTCTGACTCACCAATCTGACTCCCTGGCTGTAGAAAGAAGCAAGACGATAGTAATCATCCAGTCTGACTGACTGACAGCACTGCTAGCTAGCATCCTTCCGTTCATGTAGGCTACCTGTCGGTTTGAAATGCTCGAACATTGTTTGTCCCTGTTGCTGCTGTACACCGTCCAAGGCTGGCACAGGCTTTTCTCTTGCTATTCATTCTGTTCCTTTTTAAATTATAATCCAATTTGTTAAAATTCCTCCAGTGTGAAATATCTGCGGACACAGAAGGCAGCTGCAATGTTGACTTTAAAATCCGCGGGGGTAACGACGTGAATGAGCATAGCCGGCGTAATGACGTTGGCCTAAACTGCGTAAATGTCCAGTAATATCTCAATTTTAATTGGTCCATGAATGATATGTAACGTAAAGGCTTCTAGCATACTACATTTACGTCAAAATAGGCACAAATAATTATGCTTATTTGCGTACATGTTAAAGAATACAGATCGAAGTGCGCATGCGCGAACATTTTTTTTGCTTGCCGTCCACAATGAATAGAGAGCAAAGGCACTGCTTATTTTGGCGTAACTTACTAACTGCCACCTTTCTCATCAAAACGTCTACACTTTTTTAAAGTAATCGCAGATTACATGTAAAGATCGAAATAATTAACAGTAATAATACAAATAGAAGTTTATTAAAAAAAAAAAAAAAAAAAAAATGTATTTTTACTTTTTTGCACATGGCGCCAGGGTAGGCACTACCTACCCTGCCTACCCTGACCGTACGTCACTGCATTACTGAAAAGGCAATACATATATCTGTACACTCTAGGTCAGTGATTTTCAACCTTTTTGAGCCGCGGCACGTTTTTTACATTTACAAAATCCTGGGGCACATCACCAACCAAAATGACACAAAATGACACTCTAACACAGTACATATAATACATATAGTTAATAATATAGTTTCTAAATGTATTTATACTCACTTAGTGTGAAACCTGGGCCTGTTTCGATGAGTACAAAATTGATATCCTTGCAGAAATGGTAGACAGACTGGGATTTTGACCCATTTTCACCAAAACCCCTTCTACACCTGAGCACTGTGGTTTTTCCTTCTCTATCTCTGCTGACTCCTCTATAAGGAAAATAGTTATTGTCCCAAAAATAACTAGTAGTAGCTAGATGGCATAATCAACTAATTTGCATAATATGCAATTCTGAAAGAGGCTAAATGAATAGAAAATGCTGACCAGATAGTAGGCCTATACAAATTACCTAGGCCTCTTTACATATTTACAAACAAACCTGGCAGCTCTTGCTCAGAGCGACACGGTGTTGTCTGTCTGCTGGCTGCTGCAGGTAGCAGGGGGCTGTTATCAGAAACACACACCGTGTGAGTGAGGGCTGTCAGCGGTGAGGAGGAGCAGACAGCAGCCGTTGCTAGTACTCGGCTCTGGTGAGCGCGGTATTAAAAAATGGTTGCAAGATGTGTCTCTGGTCTTAGCGCTATTGCGTAAAGTCGGCAAATATAGCGGAAAAAGTCACCAGTTGGCAACATGTTAAAGACGTGACGACAGCGGGACACTGAGATGAGAGTAGGTCACGTGATCCGTACTGTTGATCGTTTCACTGATCAGTCGCAGACTGCTCTCTCTCAAACACAAAGCACTAATAATGGATGTAATAATAATAATAATGAAAAAATATGTTGGCGAATTTCCCAGTCACGCGCGTGCCCCTAGTTGAAAAAAGTAGGCCTACTCGCACTGTCTCAAAAAATTGTCGCAAAATGTGAGCATTTGGTCGCAGTCTGGAGCCCTGCAGCTTTGCACACCACTCATCACTTGCAAGCAGCTTTGAATAATCGGACCTCTCGTTTGTCAGAAAAACGTTAAGTTCCTCTCGCAGCTCATACACACGGGCCAGCACTTTGCCGCGCGACAGCCACCAGACCTCCGTGTGGAGCAATAAGACTTTATGTTCCGCTCCCATTTCCTCACACAAAGACACCCGACAATGGTTATTTAGGTGATATTAGATAATTTCCCACGGCACACCTGACGATCTCTCACGGCACACTAGTGTGCCGCGGCACACTGGTTGAAAATCACTGCTCTAGGTGGCTGATTGGTCCCAACCACATTGCCTCAAGACCAATGTGAGAAGGTTCACATGGTCGGAGGAAGAGGATCTGACTATAAGATTTTACTGCCAAATTCTTCAACTTGATTCAAATTCTTCTGACACGTTGAAACCCTCCCATCTGGTACTCCGAACTGGATAAAAACAAATACTAAGAGATATTTGAATGCACAATGCGTGTCAATCTCCTTACAAAATGATGCTGTCAGCAGTGACACCTCCCCACCTATAGGCATGCTTTAAGATTGCATACAGATTCTGTGAGAAAAGATGAGAGCCAGAGCCGTTTGTTATGTATTTGCGGGGGACAGGAAATGTGTCCGATGACATTTGGCCACATCATCTTGAATTATTAGCGCCTTCTGAGAGGACACAGGATTTATCACCGCTTCTGTTCCAACACCCTCTGATGCCACACCAAGCAGGACTTGTGAGTCCCCTCCAGGCGAGCTGTGACAGGCAGCTTTTGCAGGGCAGAAGAACTAACAATTTACATTTTATCAAGGGAAATATCTTTAAAACTTGACTTAAAGGTTCAGTAATGGTCAGTTTAGCTAACTTCCTGTCACTGACTGCAGTTAGCGGTCCCTTCACGTCACCACATTAATGCACTGCGGTCTTCAAGCGGCGAGTTATCTAGCATCATCTCAGATAAGTCAGTGTCATAAAACATGATAAAAACCATCAAAACAGCCATTGGGAAGGATTTTTACATGCTCCGCCATTGTAGGCACATAAACATTCACCGATCTTGGATATCAGAAAAGGGTTCATAGAAAAGTTTATTTTGCTGATTACACGCAGAGCGGTTGACTGAGAGATCGGCTTAATGAAACGTGCACACTATGTAAGTGATCACTGTATGAATAAAGAGCGATTGAACAATTCTATTAACATAAATAAATCGCTTACTTCACATTTAAACGTGGAATAATACAGATCCACTCATCACTTAGTTCCATCACTTCAATCCATCTTTGAATATGAACAAGTACAGTATTCGTACATATTTGAATAGTGGAAGACAGGTGGAATAACCTGAGCTGCAAACTACAGTTGGCAGTAGACTGCAGGAGTCAGCACAAGTGTCAACAACTGGAAACGACAGTTGCAAACAGTTCAGCACAGTATTTATTGCTGCCAACCAAAATATGTCAACAAAGCTGGTGTGAGGTACCAAAAAGAAAAATGTCACATATTCATTGCAGCCTAAAGGCAACTTCCTAAGACGTTCCCTATGAACTTCCATGAAAAAGTTGCTACATCAACTTCAATACTTATACTTATTATTTAGGAGTTTCAATATTTTTTTATTCTATCCAGTATATTGTGTTTTTCCAAAGTCTTATTTCTCATAAGCAGCTTTTCCCCTAACTTCTTCTCCTTTTTTAGGATCATGGGTGAAATTGTTATCAAGCAAACATATAGCCGTTGTGTTGCGCAGTCTGAGTCCCAATGCAATGCATTTCACTTTATGGCAGCACCATAGACTGTATGGGCGGCAAAGAGGCATCCTACCAGCAGGCGGAAACACTTTACTAGTTGTAGGAGACAACAGAACAGGCTCCGGCAGCCGCGTGCGAGCTGCCGTAGATGTCAAAACATAAACATGAAGAAGTCAAGGCGAAGTTTGGCATCGGACAGCTTAAGAACCGAAAATAAATAGGTAAATTAAAGATTGTTAACCCGTGTATTAGTATAACACCTCAACAAACCGAATTATGTACCACTTGTACAATGAAATGAAACCTACATCCAACCCTGTTTACCATGCCCTTATAAAGTGTAGCAGCATCTTAGGAGGCTCATATGTCTTTAAAAGTGTTGTAAGCATTGGCTCATTGTTGGCAAATAGCCTCAGGCTTTAACCAGCGCCGCATTTTATTATTTTATTTTTAAAAGCTGCCTTGTCTTAATGGATTGTTGTTTGACTATAAGTTCTTGGAATAAAGATTTCATTGAGTAGAAACATCTTGTCCACAGTCTATGGTAAAAACGCTGTATTTTGGATGTTTTGGCATTTTTTGATATGTAAAAAGTAGGGCTGTCAAACGATTAAAAATTTTAATCAGATTAATCACAGGATTCTGTGGATTAATCACGATTAATTTTACCATTCGAAATATGCCCCAAAAATTCGAATTTTCTCTGTATATTGTTGTACGAACGGAAAGATAAAGGACAGAAGGTGGATGAACATTTAAAATTAGAATTTTTATTAATTGAAAATCCAAATGATGGTTTTAATACTGAAAATAAATTTAAATCAAACTAAAATATATACCTACCACACCATAATTCAATTGGTCTGTCTCTTTACTATGTCTTTGGGCAAATATAGGCTATATAATGGCATTTATTTGGTGAATCTATAGGTTGTGCATTCTTGAATACAACTTGATTACAGTCCACGGTGTGTGTGTGTGTGTGTGTGTGTGTGTGTGTGTGTTTGTACGCGCGAACACGTCCTAGGGGACTGTTCATTTGTGCCTGGAAGCCAACGTTATGTTGATGTCTGCTCACACACACCTCTGAAAACTGCAAACGTTTGTGTCCTCGCGGGCTCTGAACAGAGAGGACAATGTTTCTCCTCCTGTTGCTCCCGACATCAACTGTCACCCGCGGCAGTTGATTTTATATACTATCTATGCCACCGACACAGACGTGACCGTTAGCAGTTTAAAACACGGCATGGGCTAGCGTGCTGTGATGTTTGGCTGCGCGCAGCTACTGATCCTAGGTCAGCCGCAACGTTTCAGAGCCGGTGGGATGCACGGGGCGGATCATTCTGCACATGCGTTAATGGCGATAAAAAAATTAACGCGTTAATTCCAGAAATTAATCACCCTGCGTTAACGCGATAATTTTGACAGCCCTAGTAAAAAGATAACGATTTAATCGATAGGCTAATTGATCGTTAATTTTCCAGATCATCGATCAATGAAATTTCTTGAAATGCCCATCCCTAGTAGAGATACAGTCTATGTACAGTATGTACAAATTAGGCCACCTACAGTATGTGGGCCCATCTGGTATTGCTTTTCTAGAAAGCGTATCTCCCATGGGTCAAGATCGGGGTGGAGCTCCATGGGTGCAAAAGAAAAGAGGCTTTGTCCCAGGAAACACTTTGAAAGTCCGGTAACACTTTACAGTAAGGTACACAAAAAAAGAGTAGTTACTCTTTTAAAAAGGGTAGTTTACCTTTTTAAAAGGTAAATTTACCTTTAAAAGGTAAACTTACCTAACTACTCTTTTTTTGTGTACCTTATTGTAAAGTGTTACCGAAGGTCCAAATCATGATATTGAAGTGTCTTGCTCATAGACAGAAACGCATGGTTGTAAATGAAAACAGCATGAAACAGCCATTTTATGTTTATGTTATATTTAGTTTGTGGCACAGCATACAGGCTACTGTCTATCTCCTAAGTGCTTAAAACCATCACTATACTCAAATGTTTTTCCTGTCCTGTCTTTTTCAACCTGAGCTGTTTAAACCGCTATATGCTCTTTGTAGCTTACAGAGCTGTCTATTTACAGATCCTTTTGCCACATAGCTTTAGTAATCAAAGCCTCTGCCCCGGCTAAACCAACGAGGGAATCACAGTCAGCCTTTCAAACGGGGACTTCGCTCCCCTGGATGTAATCTGTTCAGATAAACCTGAAGAGGCCATTTTACAGTTACAGCGATAATCCCACCTGGTGTCACATCAGAGGAAAAGAAGGAGTCCTGGCACATTAGATAGTGTAGCTTAATAGCCTGGTCAACTCTACCCTCTCACTGTGTAGTCGAAACACCACCTCTGCTCTTTGTTACCTCTTTCTCACATTCTAACTTGTGTGTATAGTGTGAGGGAATTTTGGGTATGAGGATACTATAGGCACATCAATCATGGAAAACGGGAGCGGTAGGCCGGCCTCTATCAGAGTGGCCACAAGACTTTGTGGTGGGGGGGGGGGGGGGGGTACTCTGCCATTTCACCCATTTGAATATCATGGCTTTAGCATTTTGTGTGGGGTTTGATCCATGACATAGTACACCCTGTCTCTCATTGCCTGTAGAGATTGTTTTCTTGTGACTGATTCTTGCTGCTCATTATATTTGGTGTAAATGCTTGTGAACACATTTCATGCATACTGTTTAGGCATGCACTGAATGGGTTGCAAGATTGACCACTCTGAAGCAAAATGTCACAGATGACAGATGGCTCTAAACTGCAATGAAAGGCAAACTCACTCTGGATGTAGATTTCCTTTAACCAATTTAAACAAACTATCTTAAATCTGCCAAACTCTACCTGTAACTGTTTTAATTAGGCTATATTGTATGGGAGAACGGGGTAAGTAGGCACACTTTTTACTCTACTGAGAATTGCTCATCACCTAAAGATCTTTCGATAGTCATTCCTACATTACATTGAAGCTTAAAGTGTTGGCTTGAAATGTGTACCCCTCACTTTTTCTATCTTATTGTAATAAAGAAGAAATTAATCATCAAAGACACCCTAACACATTGAGACAATCAACCCCATCAAGGGGTCGGTTGTCATACACTATGGGGTTGTTTGTCACAATCAGTGTTAATTTCGTAGACTAAGACTATGACGAAAAATATTCGTCAACAAACCTTTTTCACGCACGAAAACTAAATAAAAACGAAATAAAAAGGCAGATATCATGACGAAGACTGAGACGAATATAACTGACACTATGGTCTACGAATAGGAACGAGACGAAACTGTTAGGGCGGGACGAATGGAGAACAGATCCAATCAGAACTGTGGGACAAGTTGGGAAGAAATTCAATCAGTGCGAAGCAGCGAATGCAACCCAGTGTCGTGAAAATTGATGGGAGACCACACAGTGTGAGCGGGTGGAGAGAGCCGACGTGCAGAAAAACTCTGCGGTTTGATGGACAAAATGATAGTCAGGGATATCCTGCCCGTTAACGTTGTCTAGGGGAACGGCTAAGTTCCGCGATCTGTTTGTACTACAAACAGATCGCGGAACTTAGCCGTGTCTCGAGCTTGAATACAAAGAGCCATTTCCTCAAACTGACTGCGCAACTATATAGGAAATTAACTGTGAAACTCCTGCCTCCCTCCGTTAGTTTCTGTTTTCACCCGAGTAAGTTACAATCAACTCCGGCGCATATAGCGTTCAATTAAAACCTCTAATTTTTATTATCAAAAAGGCTATGATGCAAAAGAAGTCACACACAGCGGCAGCAGTGCTGCTTACAGGAAAGCGCAGTTGCTCAATTTTATCAGCACATAACTGCATGCTGCTGCTGCTGCCCAGGGGCGGCCTTAACGATCTCGGGGCCCGTTTCAAGACCTAGTGTGGGGCCCCCCACTTATTTTTTTTATTTTCAATTTTTTATAAATAATGCTTGTGCTTGCTCCCCGCAAAAAAAAAAAAAGATTGTGGAATCTAGTTGGTTCATAGACGGATCATGAGATAATGGGCCCCTGGGCAAAGGCTCTTAAAGCCCCCCTCCCCCTATCCAGTCAGGTACACTGATTTTATGTGAGATTATTACGAATTAAATAGAATACATGTTTTGTATTACAACTATTAAATCTGTGTCTGTAATGCATATTGAAACCTTAATACCATTCAATGAAGAAAAACACTTAGTCGACAAAGTCCGCTGTAGTATTAGTCATCTAAAATCTGCTTATATTTAGTAGACTAAGACTAGACTAAGACTAAAAGATTTTAGATGACTAGAATAGGACTAAGACTAAATGGTGTGATATTCAAAAGACTAAGACTAAATCAGAATTCGCTGCCAAAATTAACACTGGTCACAATGTTATCTTAATGGGAATAATCTTGAAAAGAAGGAAAGAAAGTAGAACTAAATTTGAAAATGCAATTGCATTGTAAAGTTGACAAATAGGCCTATATAACTTACTGTAGCCTTGGCAGCTTGTCTAGTTTGGGATGCTCTGGGTTGTTTTGATTTTGTTGCCCTTTTATCCTTTGCATGCCAGCTGCCTTGTCCTGCTCTATTCTTTCCTTCTCTGGGTGTCAGTGAGGATAAAGCTTGACAATTTATTTCGTTATTGGGTTCATTTTCTGGCTGTAGCCTTTGGATAACATGTGACAACCAACCCCCCCAAAAATGTGACGACCAACCCCAACTTGAATTTTTTGCTAGCATCAATGCCAACAACCATCTGACAACTAATTAGCTTGCTAACCACAATCTAAACTATAGTTTACCCTTCACACTTTATATGGGTAACCAGTGTTTTGTTATAAACCCATTCTGTAAAAGCCTAGAAGAAAAATACTGAGGAGCTAAATATTTTCAATTTGACATGAAAAACACAAACAGTCCTCTCACCTCAAATTCAGCAGTCTAACTCCAAGGAAGACTATGTAGGTGACCTCTTATCCCAATTTACATATTTACATACCAAAATTTCACAGACAGCTGGTTCAGAGATATAACGATTGTGACAACCAACCCGTGTGACAAATTACCCCATTCTCCCCTACTTTCACCCATTTCATTTTAATTGCTGCCACTCTTCACCACTGTGTAAATGTTTCAATTGTTGTTGTTTTTCTTCTCTTCACCTGTTGTTGTGTATTTGATGTATTTGCATTGAATATTGTGTATGTATTGTTGTTTTTCCTTTGAATATGTTTGAACTCGACGTCATTGTAAATGAGGGTCACCCCTCAATTGGTCTCTCGAGGATAAATACAAGTTAAATTAAATGAAATGAGGTGTGGAGGTCTAACAAGTGTCTCCAAAGATATAAAACGATAGTTACGTATGTAACTACGGTTCTATGAGTTCCGGATGACCGCCAGAGGCGGTGCTTACAGCACTGGATGTTCCATCGCGCGCATGCGCAGGTCAAGATCTTTATACCAACAAAGTCACCTGTGACACCTGGGTGACCCCGGAATGTCTATATATTCCGGAAGTCACCTGAGGATCTGTTCCACTGGATCTTCTCGCGGTGTCTGAGAAGTCTGAGTGACAGAGAACTCTGGCGGTCATCCGGAACTCATAGAACCGTAGTTACATACGTAACTATCGTTCTATTTCGTTCCTACTGACCGCCAGAGGCGGTGCTTACAGCACTGGATGACTTATACCAAAAAGGTCACGAAGAGTACTCACCACTTAAGGGCTTGCAGCCATCAACAGGACAGCCGTCGCCACCGGATGAGGAGCAGCGACATTCACTCTGTAGAACCGCGCAAACGTACATGATGAAGACCATGTAGCCGCGGAGCAGATGTCCTGAAGAGGAACCCCCTTCAAGGCCGCCCATGACGTAGCCATACTCCTGGTAGAGTGGCACTTAACGGCCAAGGGCACAGGGAGCCCCTGTGCTCTATATGCATTCAACACTAGATCCACAATCCAGTGAGAGAGTCTCTGCTTGGACAGGGCAGCCCCTTTCCTGCAGCCCCCGTAACAGACAAAGAGGTTATCTGTCTTACGTAAGCTGGTTGTCGCTTCAACATACGCCCTAAGCGCCCGCACCGGGCACAGCGGGTCTGACACTCCCTCTGCACCCCCCGGAGAGCCTGGGGGATTGAAAGCAGCCAACTCAATTGGTTGGTTTGCGTGATGGGGAGACAAACGTTTGGGCAGGAAGGATGGATTCGGCCAGAGCACCACTCCTGACCCATCTGCGTGCCAGCGCATACACGCCTGGCTCACTGACAAGGCATGGAGTTCACCGACCCGTTTCGCAGTTGCAATGGCGAGAAGGAAAGCCGTTTTCATAGACAGCCGTGTCAGATCTGCCTGACTTAGCGGCTCAAATGGGGGTAGACATAAGGACCTCAGAACCACTTGCAAGTCCCATGATGGTGCCCTCAGGGGTCGTGGTGGTCGAAGCCTCTGGGCTCCCTTTAGAAACTGCCTGACTAGGTAGTGGGATCCTACCGTCTGGCTATCAACCCTTGCATGTGCAGCCGAGATTGCAGCCACATAAACGCGCAGGGTCGAAGCAGCCCTATTGTTGTCCAACACAGACTGCAGAAAGTTCAGTATCACCACCACCGAGCAAGTCTCCGGGACCTCGCCTTGTGTCACGCACCACTGTGAAAACAACTTCCACCTGTTTGCATAGAGCCACCTAGTGGAGGGTGCTCTAGCACTAAAAATGGTACAGACCACCGACTGGTCGCAAGACGTCAGCAGTGGGTCCTGGCTCTCAGGGGCCACACGCACAGCCGCAGGCGCCCCGGATTTGTGTGCCATATACGCCCGCCGACCTGAGACAGAAGATCCTGTCTCTCTGGAAGGCGCCAAGCCTCTCCGTTGAGGAGTTTCAGCAATGCTGGGAACCACAGCCTCCCTGGCCAATGTGGGGCCACCAGAAGTAGGCTGTGACCGCCACGCTGGACTCTGTCCAGTGTTGCCAGTATAAGGGGAATTGGAGGAAATGCATAGAGCAGGCTGTCTGGCCAAGCATGAGCCAGAGCGTCCTGTCCTAAGGGGCTGGTCCTCTCCATCACGGAGAACCAGAGGGGACAGTGGGTCGTCTCTTCGGAAGCAAAGAGATCTACCACTGCCCTGCCATACCTGTCCCAAATCATGCCCACCACCTCCGGATGGAGCATCCACTCCCCGGAGGGTGGCCCTTGGCGAGAGAGAAGGTCTGCCGCTATGTTCTGGACACCTGGAACATGGGCAGCCCTCAGGCTTAGGAAATGGGGGAACGCCCATGTAAGGAGTCCCTGCGCGACCCGCAGGTTCCGCCTCGATCTGGTGCCCCCCTGGTGGTTGACGTGGTAGACAGTGGAAATGTTGTCTGTCCGGACGAGAACATGCCGGCTTCTCAGAACTGTAAGGAAGTGCTTTAGAGCCAAGAACACCGCAAGGAGTTCCAACACATTTATATGCTCCAGCCTCTGCTGGGAATCCCACTGGCCTCTGACAGTCCTGTGGCGCCATACTGCGCCCCAGCCGGTAAGGGAGGCGTCTGTCTCTACGACCTCCCGCCAGGAAGCCAGCCTCCCTAAGGGCGCCCCCGCAATCAGGTACGCCCTCTCTCTCCAGGGTCGGAGGGCCAAAAGGCACTGCCCAGACACCCTGACCATCTTGTGTCTCTGCCACTTGGGGTCCAAGTGGAGACCATTGGCCCAGATCTGCAGAGGCCGCAACCTGAGAAGGCCTAGCGGGACCACGCCGGATGCCGCGGCCAGCATACCAATCAGTCGCAGGAAGAGGCCGTATTCCAGCAACCTCCCCCGCCTGAAGCGCTGTAGTAGCTGCAGAATGGTAGCGACGCGCTTTGGAGAGAGGCAGGCTCGCATGTCCACCGAGTCGAGCACCAGCCCCAGATAACTCACCACCCGACATGGTGTAAGGTTGCTCTTGGAAAAGTTGACCGTGAGGCCAAGCCGATCCACATGGCTGAGGAGCCTGGCTGTGTCCCTGACTGCCTGCTCCCGAGTTGGGGAAATGATTAGCCAGTCGTCTAGGTACGGCAATATCGCCATACCGCCGGCCTGTAATGGGGACAGGGCTGCTGCCACACACCTTGTAAATATACGTGGGGCCAGAGACAGCCCGAATGGAAGGACCTTGAATTGGTACACCTTGCCCAGAAATGCGAAGCGGAGGAACCGCCTGTGACGCTGTGAAATAGGGACATGAAAGTAGGCGTCTTTCAGGTCTATCGACACGAACCAGTCCTCCGGAGCGATAGCCCGGAGGACATCTGCAACACGCAGCATGTGGAAGGAAAAGACCTTGAGGTACCGATTCAGCCGTCTCAAGTCCAGAATGGGGCGAAACCCGCCATCCTTCTTCGGTACCAGAAAGTAGGTTGAGTAGAACCCCTTGAGCTGTTCCTGTGGCTCTACTACCTCGATGGCACCCTTCCCCAGGAGGGTGGCCAATTCCTGGGTCAGGACCAGGGATCTGCCGGGATCTTTGACCACAGTAAGTCTGATCCCAGCCTGTACACTCCGCCCCAGGGCCTGCAGTGCAGCTGGCCCAAACGTCTGGCCTGGCACAACCGGGAGAGACCGGAGGGTCCGACGACACACCTCCGACAGGGGGGACTGCGCCAGCCAAACCTGGCGGCGCGCGAACGTAATTGTTGACATTAATCTGCCTAGCTCCCTAGTCATAAAAGCAAATGTCTGAAGAGAAATCTCACTTAGGGTCTGAGCTGAGGGATCAACCTCCGAACCCCTGAATGGTCTGGGACAAAGCCAGAACGGTATGCGAAAGCGAATTCCCGAGACGGCCCATACGGGCAGCAATGCCGTAGCTTCTGGTAAGCAGGTCGTCCGTAATTCGGCACTGGGGCCGAGGGCAGCGCGCATCGGCCCTCAGCGCCTCCTTTGGGGAGACAACCAAGGATGCTATCGCTGGCTCAATTGGCGCTAACCGGTCCAAGCCGTAAGCCCCAGCGTCTCTCATAGCTGCCAGAGCTCTGCCATCGCTAGTGTGATGGGACCAAACCTTGGCCTCCGGCCAGCACCTATGCAGCTCCGCAATGTACGGCTCAGAGGGGGGCAACGTGAAAACAGAGGGTTGAACAGCCTGCGGGAAAAATGCACTTACCGGTGCAGATGAAACCGGAGCCTCGTCTAACCCCAGCTTCGCCAGCGCCATACGCAAGGCTGGCCTAACTGTGCAGCGGCTGGGCCCTGGCCCTCTAGCCGAGCTGGCCGCCGACCCCTGGGAGAGAGCCTGAGAAGCCAGGGACGCCTCGTAGACTTCTCCCTCCTCTGTAAAGAGACTACAGGATGCAGCTGTAGACAGCATATCATCCTCTGAATAGGAAAGTTGTGCAGCCGCGGGAACACACACAGCGGCTGGTACACCCTGTGCCTCTCGGAGGTTCTCCAAGAGGGCTTTGATCTGAGCCACGTCCCCCGATAGTGTGCTCACTTGGGTTGTCAACTCGTCTACCCTACGGGACTTCCCGGGGGGTCCCCCAGCTGCCGAGGAGCGCCGCTTGGCGCCACCAGGACCCGCACCCGACGGGGGCAACACTAGTCCCTCCACCTCAGCCAGCCTAGCCAGCCTTAGTGCATGAGGCATGCAACTACAATTCATGCATGGATCATCCGACAGTGCTTCCCTCAGGTGCTCAACCCCCAGACATGCAGAGCACTGGTCATGGCCATCCTCCGTGTGCAGGGAGGCCAAGCAGATGACACAATTATGGGCGCTTGACATAATGGCAACCTTCTTAATTACCCTATCTCAGTAACTAATTAGCAAATAGCAAATTAATTAGTAGGCTATGCCGCCGGGCTCTAGGCGAGAGCACCGAGCACCGGTGTGACACCCCAAAATTAACCCCTTGAAGGCGACTCTGCTACCCGCAAGCCGCCTACTGGAGGCAAATTAACGCAGGCTTAGGCAATCGAGCACTAGGCGAGAGCACCCGAGCACGACGCGCCCCTGCAAAAACGATAAATCAAGTACGCAGCTGGCCTAGGCGACACACACCCCAGCAGCAGTGCAGCAAAGCTAGCAAATACCGTGGCGGCGGCTATGCCCACGCCGCTCACTAACAGTTAAATCAAAGTAAGCAACCGGCCCCGGCGAACTCACCACCCGAGCACAGCGCAACAGCTAGCAAAAATAAATTAGAACCTACCGTGGCGGCGCTAACCCCAGCCGCTCACTGGCAACTAATCAAGTAGCAACTGGCCTAGGCGACACACACCCAAGCAGCAGTGCAGCAAAGCTAGCAATTACCGTGGCGGCGGCTATGCCCACGCCGCTCACTGACAATTAAACCAAAGTAAGCAACTGGCCCCGGCGAACTCAGCACCCGAGCACAGCACAACAGCTAGCAAAAAGAAACTAGAATTTACCGTGGCGGCGCTAACCCCGGCCGCTCACTGTCAACTAATCAAGTAGCAACTGGCCTAGGTGACACACACCCAAGCAACAGTGCAGCAAAGCTAGCAATTACCGTGGCGGCGGCTATGCCCACGCCGCTCACTGACAATTAAATCAAAGTAAGCAACTGGCCCCGGCGAACTCAGCACCCGAGCACAGCGCAACAGCTAGCAAAAAGAAATTAGAATTTACCGTGGCGGCGCTAACCCCAGCCGCTCACTATCAACTAATCAAGTAGCAACTGGCCTAGGCGACACACACCCAAGCAGCAGTGCAGCAAAGCTAGCAATTACCGTGGCGGCGGCTATGCCCACGCCGCTCACTGACAATTAAATCAAAGTAAGCAACTGGCCCCGGCGAACTCAGCACCCGAGCACAGCGCAACAGCTAGCAAAAGAAATTAGAACTTACCGTGGCGGCGCTAAGCCCAGCCGCTCACTGGCACTCTTTAGAAAACAATAGCATACAATCAGCACCGGGCTTACAAGCAACGGCGCGACCGAAATAATAACACGGCGACTGTGAAGCTAGCCGCCGACTGTTACGAGCTCAATAATGCAAGGTGGAAGGTGACAGCTACCGCGGTAGCCGGCGGCCACGCGTAGCTTTCACACTTACTCACCCCTGCCCGGCCCGCAGCCGTAGTAGAAACAATTGCCAGTCGCAGCCTTTGGTGGTCGACGTTAGATCGAAGCACCAACCCGAAGGTACAAGCTACTTGCGACAAAGCTATTCGGTATATCTCTCACACACACGCACTGTGTGTGTCCTGCTAATCCGCGAGAAAATAGAAGGAACAGATCCTCAGGTGACTTCCGGAATATATAGACATTCCGGGGTCACCCAGGTGTCACAGGTGACTTTGTTGGTATAAAGATCTCGACCTGCGCATGCGCGCGATGGAACATCCAGTGCTGTAAGCACCGCCTCTGGCGGTCAGTAGGAACGAAATAGAACTGAATGACACAGAAGAACCTTACACATAATACTCTAAATAAATCTAAATGTTAATTAAAACATTCGTATTTTTCTTATATTGTCATTATTATTTAGAATTGTATAGCTGTTTGTACGAAATTTCAAATAATGTAAGTATGCTTAGATTTCAAATCAATCAAAAAACTCAAACATTGTCTTGAACAAAATTATTTAACACTTTTGTATGTACAATTTAGTTGGAAAAGTAGCTCAAACCAAAAGGAGAGAAAGCGTGATGATAAAACACACGTGTATTCATAGGCATATGCTTATTATAGTTTTAAATATTTGGATGGAAACCTGCCTAGTTAAAACAGGAATATACACATTATGGCTTCAGTGCAAACACTGCACTCATGAGGTGTCAAATCCTGCAGGATTTAGAAAAAATCCATCTAGATGTTGTCTAAGTGGTTCTCTCCTTCAGAATTTGAGACCAATTAGATCAGGCCATGAACATGCTTAAACATGGTATGGCCTTTGTGTTGCTAACTGCCACGCTCTCAGTGGCTGCTCCTTCAACACTGTGCTGTTGTGACAAGTTGGGCCAGGGTGCTTGGTGAAGTAATGAAAACAAATGGGTGTCGTTATGAGCCCTTCATCACATCGTATCGCACGGGCTCCACAACTAAACCCGACAGCAGTTTTCATAATGGCCAACATGGTATAGAGGGGAGAGACTCTCTCTGCTTACTTTTTCATATTACAAGATTTGTGATGGTGTGACTTACGGTTCAACTGTTCCCAGAGGAAGAATGTGTCGAATATGTTACTGTATAGCTCAGTGGGTACAGCATTATAGCAACCCTGCCAGGGTTAGAAAGTTATTTCCCACTGGCCACACCAATTCTAAAAAATTAATTTGATCTAGTTGCTAGAGGTTCCTAGAAAAAGGTTTTCATTAAATGTCAATGGATGTGTGATTTGTTTTTGACAGTTTATGAAACTGACCTGTTTATTGAAAACAATTGATTTGAAAAAAAAGTGTTCTAAAACACAACAGGCCATAACAGTATGTAAGCCAACTCTTAAAAAACAATTAATTAAAACGTTCACATGACAACTTTTTACTTTTCAATTTCAATTTCACAGTTTTAAAGTGCACCAAATACCACAGTGGTCACACAGAAACAGCCACTGGAAAGACACATCAGGTGGCACAAGTATCTAAAGCACAGAAGCAATTTATAATTACCCATATATGGTCTCCATCTGTAGGTTTAAACTGCTGCCTTTATTTGTGTAGGTGCATAGTTATCCAGTGAGTTGGAAGTGAGTCAACTGACTTCTATCAATGTATCAAGGAAGAGTTTTTACCGGAAGCAGTTAAGAAGCTGGTAAAATAGTACAACAAATCCAACAAAATGAATTGCAAAGCAATTACACACCATTGACAATAGTCAGACTCAAGGAATTGTAACAATGAACTAGAAAATGCATTTCCTGCTGAAAATGCGTGTGAATGCTGAAACAGCTTACGCTAAACTGGATAGCTGAGTATGAAGATTTGAAAAAGTTTAAAAGGGTCTATGAAGATTTATAAAGTTGTTAAAGTTTATAAAGGTCATAATTGTGTAAAATAGGTTTAAAAGGAGTTGAAAAGTTGAATATATAGAGGTTTGAATAACATTTCTTGCTGAAATTATGAAGAAGTTGAAAGACATGGATAAAAATGTTAAAACTATGAAATAGTAATTGAATAGACTTGGAGCTTAACTACCTTGATGGCTTGAATGTATATGAATCAGCTAAAGGAGCATGAAGATGTGGAAAAGTAAGAAACAGTCTTAAGTATGAACAGTAGTGAATTGTTTAACTCTTATAGGAATGATGTTGAATATTTAAAAATGTCTAGATGAAATTATAATTGAAAGACATGAAAAAAAATGATGCGTGAAATAGGCCTTCAAAGAGCAGAGTGTTTGCCCCATTTCAACTTTGCCTCTCCGAACTGTCTAATAAAGCGGAAAAAAGAAAAAAATAATCAAGAAAAAAAAGTGAAATTGCCCTTTAATGGGCAGAGTGAGTCACCAAGGTGAGTGTATGTCTTATTGAGGGTCTGTGATCAGGCAGAAATCCCACGTTTTAGAAGCCTCAGAGAGGTAATTTCATCCAAAACCTCACCTCAAACCGCTGCCTCTAACTGACGGACCGTGAGTCTAACTGACAAAATTATTTTATTGTTAGAACCAGAAGAATCTGATGAAGACACAGTGTGAAGATTATGTCTGTAATGTGAAGAGAATGAGAAACAGAGCATTTTAAAGGTGTGGTACAGTCTGCCTTTCTCCAGAAATTTCCTGTCTCAGTTATCAAGGCGGCAGTTGGTTGGACACCATTTAGCTTGGAAGCCCAGACCTCCCATTGTGTAGGTCCGATTGCTTCAGTAGTCACATCTATGCGACCGGAAGAATATGTCCTACATTTTTATGTAAAAATTATCCACGTAGGGTTTAATTTGTGGGAGTGAGAGGCAGTTATGTGGAAGGTTTTGGTGTATTTTTACACCAGTTCTACACTGTAACAGTTGGTTTCCCCACTCTGCCTCTGAACATTCCGTCCCATCCGGATCCCATTATAAATTTAGAAAGAGGCTGAAAAAAGCTTAAAACTAAAACTGTGCTTGTTCAAAGACAGTTTAAGATTTTAAAAAGTTGAATAGGATTTTAATAGCTGCAATTCATGTGAATTGTTTAAAGTTTGAATGGAGGTTGTAGCTGAAAAAATGCGGGAGGAGATAGGTTTCAAAGAGGATGAAGTTTTAGCGGTTTGGAATGCTGCTCCCATCCGCGTCAATGTTAAAATAATTTGTTAAAAGCTGAATATTTGAAATATTTGAAAAGGTAGAAAAAAGCTGAAAGGTGACCCACCATGTCCTGAAAGAGCTGAACATTTTGGTATTTGAATGGTTAAAATAGCTGAAGATTTGAAGGAGGTATGAAGGTCCAAAAAACGTACGGAAGAAGAAGTAAAAATAACTAGAAATGCAATTCCTGACGAAATTGCGGTGTGAATGCTGCGCTGCTGAACTGAAGCTGATGCTGAATAAACTTCACTGCTGAATGTTGATGAAGAACGAAGGATGAATATATCTGAATGAATAGAATGATTGAATAATACAATTTATGAAAAATTAATGAAAAATGTATGAATTATGACCTTGAAACTTGACCTTTGACCTCTAAACTCCTCTGGGGTTATAATTGAGTCATAATAAACATTTGTGCTAAGTTAGAAGAAAATCCGTGTAAGTCTAAATTTTGCGGTAACTGGGACTTGAACCGCCAACTTTAAGCTCAGGGTTAAAAAAAAAAAAAAAAAAAAAAAATAATAATAATAATTTATATGTATAGATATGCCTAACGCGCCATATGCACTTACCACGAGACATGTTCACCTTCACACAAAGATTTGAGGTGAAAATTGCATTCCCTCAGCTGGATTCGAACCTGTGACCTTTAGACTACGAGACAAGCGCTTAAACCACTAAGCCACCAAACCTGTTGTAAACTGCATGGAGCAGGTCACATTTATAAAGAGAAGTGACAGCTAATCAGGGCCAATTGGTAACAGCTGTGGTACCTCTCCACCTTTAGAGCTCAGCGAAACGCATCCCTCGAACTTCTGCCTCTCACACGCAAACCGTTTGTCTGACAGACAAAATGAAGACACCGTGAGAATTAGAAGATTCCAATTAATATTCAGTGTCAAATGTGTTTCTTTAATGTAAAAACTTTCGAGTTGACAGCAATTTCCGTTTAGATTTTCTGTCGTGGAATGTAAAATCTCATTTAAACAGAGAGTGGGTGAGGCAGGAGGCATCGATCGGTTAGACTTTTTTCCGCTTAGAAGCTCACAGCTCCCAATATGTATGTCCATTTGGCTCCAAAGAAACATTTCTACGTCCGCAACAATATTATCTACAGTTAGATACCAAAATCATCCATGAGGAGTTCCATTTTTGTGAGTTGTCGCGATCTTAAAAATGTCTGGTGTTCTTTTTTATTCCCTCTTCTCCACTCTGGCAGTTGATCTGTACACTCTAGAAATCACTCAAATTGATGTTTCATGCATCAAACATGGCTTATTAATTTGAAAACTATGCATTTTTTTTAAAAGGTTGAATTTTAACAATGAAAGACGAAAGATAGCTGAACAGTTAGTTGAAGGAATGAACTTTGTAGGATGAATTAGCAGTGAGCTTGAAGTGTTTGAAATCAGTGCAAAACGCCTCGCGTTTTGCCGATTTCCTAATGGATTCCCAATAGGGATTTTGGGTGTAATAAACCTTTAAATATCTCTGAAGTTATGAATTTTATGAAAAAATAGTGAATGATGGAAATGTGCTCCCATGCAAGACGAACATGGGACACTTTGAATCGAGTTTCTACGATGAAGTATGAACGAGTAGGAGGAATCATAATTTTGCATGAAATATTAATTTCATAAAAAGTTGAATTTCTTTGAAATTATGGATTTTATGAAAAAACTGTTCATGAGCTATTGTTGTCTGGAATGAGCTGAACATTTAGACGTAAGAATGGTCTTTCTAGGATGAATTGTCGGGGAGAAGAAGAGATTTGAAACTTTTCATAATTTTGGTTGAAATGCTTATTAATTATGAAGTTATGAATTTTTTTGAAAATTTTGTATGAAAGCAAGCATGTGAAAAATGGGCTGAATATGAGGATGGTTGAAGATAGTTTGTGGAATGAAGCATGTTGAAGATATGGACGTGCATGAATATGGCGGAATAATAATAATAAGAATAAATACGCAGAATATCAAAGCTGTGAATGCTTTCAGCATTCACACCAATAATAAAGATTTGAATAACAATAGTGTGAATGCTCCAGCATTCACACTAATTAGTACAGTAACACAGATTCAAAAACATGTAGAATTACTAGATGGTGAATTGGTTCCAATTGTCTATCAGTTCAGGAAGAAAATAAGAATTGGCATCTCCTCCTCCCCAGCGGCATCCGTTTCCAGTTTTCTCCATATTGAAGGAAACCCTGCAAATCTGTAATTTCCAAGAAGCTTTTTTTCAATGGTTATGTTTATGTCATGTAGAATGTGTGGGAAATATCCTGGGCATGGGCAACCTATAGTCGGCCTGCGGTCATTGTTGTCATCCTGAGCAAAATGTGCACTAATAGCTTCAGCAAAGAATAAAATGGGGGTACTTTCATATGCTGATGGCCTGTGACTTCGTAAATAATGCTTTCAAGAAGGGTGTGTTTTGTCTCAGAACTCAGAACTGTCATGTTTGGGCATCTGCACGTGCACAAGAAGTTCAAAAAAGTTCAAGCAAACATATACTCTATCTCTCATTGTGTGTGTGTGTGTTTGTGTGTGTGTGTGTGTGTGTGTGTCATCTGTTCACCTCTGTCTCCTATGTGTAGCTACCTCCAGTTCTACTCCACCAATGCCCCCCTATGTTCCTGTAATATACATTGTGGGATAAAGAATGCATTTATATTTTTCATTACTAGGGATTCACAAATACAGCACAAGTATGCATTTCAGCTCAACTGTCCACACATGATATCATAGCATCATATCTCAAAGATAGGCATTATTTATTCTCCTGGAGCATGGCTGTCACTTCCTACACAGAACAAGCCATACTAGTTCAACCTTTGATGTGGGAGTGCTGACTCATGTTCCACCTCCTCCTCCGCTGGTGTATATCCGTAACATCAACTTATCTTGTGTACTTAGACTGTTTGCTTTACACACTTACTCTCATCTTACGCCCCAACTCAGACGAGATGCTGTCTCCGTCACTCGCGGTTTATTAGAACTTAGAAAGTCCCTTGAAGAAAGACCAGAAATCTCTGTCAACTTTGCTTAAGGACAACACTATTTGAATCCTATCTAACTTCCGCTGTGCTTTGCACACAATATATTATTATGTTATATCATGCTGCGCACAGAAGTAAGAGAGAAGGATTATAACAAACACCAAGGCAAATACTAATTAGGATGGATGCACATAACCTCCCATTCCCACACAATCTCCATCTCTTTATTTTTATCATTTTAGTTCCTGTCCTAGAATGATTCAGGGGATAATCTAATGGCTGTACTCAATTGTCATGTGGTTTGAGGAAGGAATGTGGAGGTATCTTTTCTTTCCTCTGGGTGAGGGGCTGAGTGCCTGACAAGCGCTTGTTACTCACATGGAGTAGCTTTATTTCAGCGAAATGTGTGCACATGGTGAACTCCAGCTAAATTTAAACACAGTCCCTGACAGCTCCTCACAGCAGTCACATTATCCATGACGTGCTAAGGCACTGGGGGAGGAAGAGGCAAAGTGTTGTACCTTCAGTTTTACTTGACTCCCCCTCCCTCGATCCCCGACTACTGCACCCACACGTACCTCCTCATTTGGTTGTTTACGTTGTCATACTACTAGCTCAACCATCTCTACCCCAAAAATAGAAAACTAAAGCCGTTATTGGTCCACACCATTAACCTTCTTATTTCATGCCCTCTCTTTCTCCCTCACATACACACACATACAGATGTTTTTTTTTCTTTATTTTTGTTTAACTTCCAGGCTGCTATAGGGGGAAATAGAAATGTTCCTCTTTATTGAGCTGTGGCTTTGTGGGATGTCTGAGGATGTGAATGTATGATAAGAGGAAGAAAGAGGCTCCACTGTGGATGCTCTGGGGAACACAAGGCACTCTCACTTTCACAGGAAATGGCACTTTCACATCTCCTCCAAGCTGTTAACGCAGAGCTGTGTGCCTGGAGAAAGGGACCCTGTCGTAACTGTTTTTGTACTCCATGCTACACGGGCTGTAATGCCACCATCAGCTGATTTGAATCACGTGAAAGCCAATGATATGTAACACACAGTGAGGTCACAGAGCCAAGAAAATTATCACTCAACACTTATAAGTTTAAGAGAACGGCTTAGCAACTACAGCAACTTGATCAGCGTTACTATAGCAGCAGAAAGACATAAGATGGATTCCCTTTGCAAAGCTGAATATCATCAGTGTCTAATAGCCTGGTAGCCAATGTTTGCCACTTTAAACGCAAAGAGTGAACATGTTATCCCCAAGATCATTATAGAAAAATCAATAACGAACACTATAAAACCAAAGCGGAAAAAGTAACCACTGAAAATACCCAGTATGGTGTTCCTAATGAGGTGAACATGTAATGTCTAAAAATCAAACGTATTTCTCCAGACATGGTGCTTTTTCTTCTCATGGACACAGTGTCATGAAGGCAGATGTGCCATTAGAGAGGAGAAGGGAATGACTTGAGGGAGCTCCAGGCTGCGTTATTACAGGGAAATTACACTGAAAGGAACTAATTATACAAATTGAATTCAAAATTACATTCAATTTTAGGAATAACTTGATGTATGCAATTAATAATCTCCATGTGGTGTACCATACAAGTATACAGATAGAATGATGTATATACCGTATGTAGTGTCAATGTATACAATACCCCTTGGTTTACCATGCTCCAGCATTTGGTTGTCTATCCAGTGTCCTGAATGAATATTTTCTCAAACACTAGCCTTTGATCCTGTGAATCCAAAACTCAGATTCAGTGATTCAAAGAAGTCTGGTTGTGTATCAATTGATGGGTGTTGTTAGGGTGGCTGTCACACTTTACATTTAAAACTGATGAGTCAACATGTCTTACGCTAGAAAGTGGGCCGAGCCACCATGTTTTTTTCCCACACCATCCTTTACTCACATTGATACATGAAACTGTCCAAGCAACTACAGCCTTGACTGCCTTGCTCTGGGGGCCCATATTACAGATGGAATATGAATCCCATAAACATGTATTGGTTTACAGTCCAACTTGTTGCTTTTCTTTCACAAACCTCCTCTCTAATATATTAATGTTGTTTATATTGCAATATATAGCAATTCTAGGTTAGTAAAGCTCCACCTGCGAAGGACTATTACTTTACTGTCACAGCTATATGGTAGAGAGCAGGCATTTTTGTGTTAGGGAAGAGACTATTTACCTCGTGAGGAAAGCTTGTTTCGTCTTGTGCACCCTCTAGCCTCAAACCTGAGCTCCCTTGTTCCTACATTGCGAGTCAAGTCAAATGTTAGTGATAAAGTGTTTACAAGCAGTTTCAACACAAACTTTTTTTTCTTCAGGACTGCACAAAAATATAGTTAACAAAACTGATAAAAAACAGACACCAAGGTAGAATCATTAATAGATCTATCGTTCTGTCTATCTGTCTTTCTATCTGACAATCTATCTACTGTATACAGTATGTCTGTCTGTCCGGCATGATAGGAGTAATCACTGTCATAGATCCATTTTCTATGTGGTCTGCTGAATGAAGATGTCCACACCACACATCCACATATTGTACATGTTAGAAGGTTACTCTTGTTACCTCCTGTTGTGTTATGATGTTGCCAGATGCCGCAGAACAATTTAAAGGCACCTCCCCCTAGTTTTTCCATTTGAAATCATTTCAGATGGAGCATGTCAACATATTGTCGCATTGAGACATTTCAATCTCAATTCCCCACAGAGCACTAAACATTACCTTGCCCAAACATTTCAAATTGCTTTTCCCACTCACTGTGAAAGCACACATTCATCCGTCTGACTCCTACTGATATTGCCATGTACTGTTTAAAAAACACTTTGCCAAGCTTCTCTTTTTTTTCTCAATGTGATTACATCCCTCTGAAAGTGATGTGTGCATCACTCGGTTGCTGACAATAAAGTGTGGTTTGACATTTGACTGGGATGTTTTAGATCTTAGTTGGATGTGTTGTGATGCTCTGTGTGTTTGTAGCCTCTGACTGATCGCTCCAATAATCAAAGCTCTCTCTCTCTCCCTCAGATCCCTGTCGAGCATTTCCTTCACTTTCTTCTTCCTCCTATCTCTTGCTACCTTCCTCTCTTTATTCTCTCCTCTGCACCTCTTTTCCTGTTTTCGCCTCCATTCCTGCCTCACTTCCTCCCTGCCTCCACCCAGCCTTCCATCACTTTGCTTCCTGTATACATCTCTTCCAGTCTGTGTACCTTGTCTTCACGGCACACCATCATGTCCTGCATTATCCCTCTGACTCTGTGCTGCTTATTTTAGAGGAAAATCACCCAGCCCCGTGGAGATTCGCTGCTTGGTTTGTCCGATCGTAAATCAAGGCAACCCAGAAGAATCATTCCTCTCTAAACTCGGCCGCTTGTAAACAGCTGACTAAAGCAGTGTCCCAATAGGCCCAGGCCTCTAACTCAAAAATGAGAGTTAAACACAGGTTAGAGGATGTCAGATGATATTTTGTCATGAGGAATTGCGTGAATGCTTGTGGCTTCAGATTTAACCAGATGCAAAGAGTTGCTTTACGTAGATTGGGTTCCTATCTCCGGTGGCTTTCTACAGGGATGTAGCTGAAGTTTATTTATACAATGCTTTAAAAATATAGTTTAGATCTTTACTGTGAGCAGAGGACATAAAATAATAATAAAAAACACTGAGCTAGCACAGATTAATATGGACAGACAGTGTGTGTGTGTGTGTGTGTGTGTGTGTGTGTGTTTGTGTGTACCAGGGCAGAACATGGAGACAGGAGAGATGAGGACTGTATGGTGTACCAAGTAAACAATGCCGATTTGTCACTCTTCTGTCCATCAAAAGGTTCATTGACTGGCACCGTGAGGGTGAATCAATTATGTGGACAGTAATTTTAGTCTACAATATAATTATGTCATCACGGATAGGCAAATTTGTTCAGTTTCAAAGGAATTTTTGTATCTTCGACTTATAGTCAAAGCCATGGATGCCTTTCTTGTCTCTTCGTGCAATATGAAGATATGTTGGGCATGGAGCTTGGACTGGCTTTGCAGTAAAACATATTTTCAGACACCAAGGGATGACTATACGTTTTCTGTTTAATACAAAGTATAATCATAAATAATCAAATATACTGTTCAATCTCTGGTCGCCCACAACAGCAGTGATGCATAATATAGGATAGTGGCTTCTAACATAGCTGCCAGCCTGCCATTGTATCTGTCAGTGGAGCCCTCTGGTGAATAAACATGTTTTACTTGTGGTTTAGCAAGTGGTTAGCAATGGAAATTCCTTCATGGTGTGACGGTGAAGACAAGAATTCCTCTCTCTTACTCAAGTAGTATTAACGTATTAAAATGTTAACGTTTACACTCTAATGCCTTTTTTATGTGTAAGGACCAGGGGCCTCATTTATAAAGCTTGCGGCGCACAAAAACCTTGCGTAGACGGGCAGAAATGTGCCGCAAAATGTGCGGTGTCAAACGTTGGTATTTATAAAAACATTCTTTGTGGAGTGTGCGTATTCCCACGCCAACTTTCGACCATGCGTAGAGCTACCGCAAGGTTTTCCTGAATCGAGGAATCAGCGACACTCAATGGCAACACCACGAAATAAAGCTCAAGCCGTTTCTCAATTCCAAGTACGCAAAGTTCGGACTTGTGGACTTCGAAGTTCGAACTTGCCAAGTCCGAACTTCCAAGTCCAGACTTCCGAGAACGGGAGCACGCACCTGCAATTGGAACGGCAGCGGACTCGATGACGTCATCACCTCGGCTCGTTAACTGTGCTACAGAGCTGGGATGCGGTGGAGACGAGCCCTCCTCAGTTGTCTATCTCACATTGTATGTGTTTTATTGTTATGTCATCAGAAAAACACAGACAAATGACCGTGAAATGCTTGGCACCCAATATATTTAGTCAATAAAATGTATAAGCTTACCTATAGTTGCAAATATATGGCTGCGGTAGTCTATGGCATGCAGTTGTGATGTAGGTTGAATTACTTATCAAGTAGCCTAGGTTTACATGTTTTGGTTATATTTTATAAGTTGAATCTTATAGCGCTACTCTATAATAATATCCTATACGTCGGGAGGTGTTTTCGTGAGTGGCCACTAGCGGGAGAGCAAATTTTAAGCGGTGTGTAAAAAGTAGTTTTGTACAAAGTTAAGCCCAACAGATATTAATTAAAACTGTATATTTCGTTAGAGAAAATCATGTTATAAATTTAAGAAATCATTACACGCATCTCTTTCCCACAACAATTCACCCTGGAAGATTGAAATATAATCTGATGTTGTTGGAAATGTGTGGATCTCACGGGAGATAAACAATGCTCTTGAATAGACTATAGGCATTATTTCACTTACAGTACAAAGTTGGGCAAAACTGCTTTACAAAGACTATAACGACTGTGCCAATCATGATATGTGATAGGCGCGCGTGTGTGTTTGTGTGACAGTTACTGCAGCACATGCACGTCACAGGCTTTCTTCCTTCCCAGTCGCTTTCTTTTCGGCCGGTTTCCTCCCTTTTTTCCTCATGTCAGTCAAAATTCCGTGCTAATTAAGAGCGTCACCATATTCAGGAGCTAGTTAGCATTCGTGTATGGTCGATTGTGGGATGGAACTGGGAGGTGAAGTGGGAAGACATGGGGTGGAGATCATCTGCGCACAATTCACTGCAGGTGGATATTTATAAAGGGAAGATTGCGTGCAGGTGTGCGCCACACAGTTTTATAAATCAGATTTTTTTTTAGCGCAGCACATTTTTGGCCTTGTGCGGACGCAATGTTTTAGGATGGTTTCTACACACACAGTTATAGATGAGAACCCTGGTGCTGATATTAATTTGTTATCACAACTGTACCTCACCACATATGCATGTCCCTGATAAACACTAGTAACCCCTTTCCAAACGTTGTCTGTCAGGCTTCTGTTAGCGCTTAGTCAGACCAGGGAGGCTGCTGTCAGCTCACTTAGTCAGGAGAGGGCCCTCAGCAGATGTGACGTGGGCCTGCGTCGGAAGCAGCAGCTCCCTCTCCATGTGAAAATATTTGAAATGGCAGGTCCTGATCGGGTGCCAGGATCTCCTGCCAGTCCATCGCCAAGCTTCTCTCACTCACAGGATTGAAATGTGCCTGTTATTTTCTTCAAGTGGGAGGGGAGGGGGCGTTTGGGTTTGAACATGTTATTTTCTTTACTCCCTATTTGGATCCAAAGCCACTCAGAAAACCAACATGTGACTCTGTGCCAAACAATACGGATGAAGAAATTGACTGGAGCAGTTTAGCCTGTGAATAAAATTCTAACCAACGAGACTAGAAAAAACGCAGAATGCAAGTTTTTGTTGGTATCAATGGACAGATGTTTTGTGGAAACAAAGTTTAAAAAACCAATAGCTTTTACAAAATAGAAGAATGCAAACATCAGTCTGGGTCAATTCTCGTTATTAAGCAGCAGTTTAAAGTGTTGTCACAGGCACTTAAGGAAGAATCACGCAAAAACACACCCAAACATAACCCTTAAGGTTTTAATGGAACAATAGTTTCCAAAATGTTTTCTCAGAAACAGTCAAAGTAGCTATGTGATTACTGTTTTCTTATTATAAAGAGGTAAAAAGCTATTTTGGGGGCTTATTTTGTTCAGTGGTATGATATGAACGCTTAACCCTGGTAAAGAAGGCATTATTGATTTTGTGGCATTATGCTTTTTTATCTAAGCTGATGGTTTCACAAATTCTGACGTTATGAATGTTTCTTTGTTCTTGTCAGTTTGTCATGAACATACAGTGGGTAATAACATACTTATGCATCATTTCCTTAACATGCAATGACTGAACCTAACTATTAACTTCAAAAGCGGCTCATAGTATTACTGAGACTTTGTAATGAAGGGTATCTCTTTTAAATATTCCACGCTCCTCAATGCACTGCCTTTGACTCCAACATTGAGTATTGGTGACAGAGAGAAGGTTGTGAATTCCATGTGATGACTAACTGCGTATTTCACTCTATACAACAGCAGATAAATGGGAAGTATCATGAAATACAAGAACTGTATGGTTGCCATGTGGCAGTCATAAAGTTGAATAGGTTTGAGAGAAAGCAAAGAAAAATATTAGATTAAAGGAGTCAGTGATGGGGCGCCCTTAGCTAAGTTGGTAGGGTGTCCCCCCCCCGGGCCGGGCCCAGCAGCAGACCCGGGTTCGATTCCCACCCTCGGTCGTTCTCTGCATGTCACTCCCCTCTCTGCCGCATTTCACCTCTGTCTCTCTGCACTATCAATAAAGCATACAAATGCCCACAAAATATATTTAAAAACGAGTCAGTGATTCTGGAGAACGCTTGTTGTCAAAACTTTTAGTCAAAAAAACTTTTAGTCAAAATCAGAGAATATCTCCTCATGATTCGCTAACTGTCCATACTGTGTGTGCGCTGACAAATAAATCCAGCTTAAATACAAAACCTAGTTCTGTAAACAAAGGGGCTACTACCAACATGCCCATTTACGGAGCTTATGCTGTGTATTAACACCAGCTTTTTTTCAGTGCACATAGAGACTGGACAGGTAGTGGATCGTGCGGAGATATTAAATGATTTTGACAAAAAGGGATTTTGACAACAAGCTTACTCCAGATGGCTGATGGCTGAAATTATATTGTGCTTAATGCAACCTTTATTTCTCAAAAACTGTTTTCTTATATTCCTTTTTAGACCCTAATTTGTCCAGTGAGACTGTATGCAATGTTTTTTTATTTCCTTCCTTTTCCTGGTTGTAAAAACATACACCAGCAAGTTGCCAAGTACAACCATGATTCCCTACTGCTGCTAGCTTGAATTGCACCACACATATACGTACCTTGTGGTTCAAGGGCACCTTAAAAGTTATTTTGTACAGGACGAAATAAACTGCAGCTTCTAATTCACAGTTTACAGTCACATAATCCAGGTTAGGTTTTGAGTCAGTCCATGAATCAAACCAGCAACTCTCAAGTCATAAGTAAGCTTCTGAAACCACACTGCTACTTCTAAGTCTTAAACAAGCCAATGTTGTTATATTACATTGAATGACAAAGAGTACTTATAGCTTCTATTATATATATATTAGTTTAAGCTTATGAACAGCTTAAAGTAACTTGAAACTATACTAAAAATGCAGGATGTTGTTAAAGAGTTCAATATGTTTGTAAACCAAATTAACTTAAATGTGGGTGCAAGCCAGGTTTATGTTGTTTTGATGTCTCTCATAACAAAACATAAAGTTCACCCAGCAAACACGCTCACCATGTAATCTATCACTCCCTCATCGCCACACATGCATGTGCATATATATGTCTACATCAATCTCTACATCAATGTCTACATCAATACGTTCTTTATTCTCTGCTGTGACAGCATGATGTTGAGAGCATCCTTGCCCCTCAGCTCTCACTCCCACTGGTGGTGTATAGCTTTCCTTTACTCAATTGCGCTATACGCAAGAGATGCTAGAGAGGCAGGGGAGAGCAGGTTGACATATAACATATAACAACAGAGCTGTCCCCGTGACTCCTGTCCTTTCTCTTTCTCTCGCTGTTTAACTCTTGAGAACAACTTTGTATATTAACAGGAAACCACTAGATGATTATTTAGAGAAGATCAAGATCGATAAACCTTTATTGTCATGATGATATATATATATTGTCATTTGTACTCTGACTCTCTTAAACATTGGAACAGACATAAATAACAAGCAAAATTAAATGAATATGTACAAAATAGAAGACAATAAAGTATAAAATATATTATACTATATATATATATATATATATATATATATATATATATATATATATATATTAGTGCTGTCAGTTTAACGCGTTATTAACGGCGTTAACGCAAACCCATTACATTTTTTCATCGCGCGATTAACGCTTGTCATGGCTTCACATGCTGTTGTATGAAACACTGAAACACCACAAAATTAGTCCCGGCAAAATAGCGTTTTTCGTAGAATAAATTGTAAAATAATTTTTTTCAGCTCAGATAATTTCTATGGGGTGTCCAGAACAACATACTAAAAGTCCTAAGAAATCCTCGTTGAGGAAATATGTTTAATTCTTATCAATCCGAGATGTTTGCCAATAACGCGAGACAACAATACACCCCTAGTCTAGAAACCCAATCAGAACATTTAAAGTTACCAACTCCTTTCTAACTAGATATTTCACAGTAGATACATTTTGCTTAAGGCCAAAACTACTTTTCATCTTTCATCTTTGAGTCGCCTAGCCTACTGAAACAAACTAACGTTAGCTTGCTAGAACTAGCAAATTCTATTGGGCCTCATTTCATTGCTAGACAACACTGTTTTCTTTTCTATTTAGTTTTTGCAGTGTGTTATGTATGTAAACAGGGAGAAATGGAGAAGTGTAAAATATGTAATGAGTCATTCAGTGATGGAAACACATCGGTTGTTCTACGAGCAAAAGGCAGCAATGGTGTGATCCATGCCAGTGCTCAACGTGGAAGTAGCTTAGTGACAATTCCTGGAGACAGAGTACACATTAAATGCCGCCGCAGCTATTGTAAAGCAGAAAATATTGCACGTGATAATGTAATACCATCTCTGCAACAACAACAAATCAAACATAATCTACGCTCAGAACATAACTTCAATTTCCAAGAGCATTGCTTATTCTGTGGACAACCAACTGAAATAGATAAGAAAAATAAGCAGAGAGAGTAAATTGATATCTACCCAGTAAGAACAGGAGACTTCCAGGAAATGATTGTGCAGGTTTGCCACTTAAGGAACGATGAATGGTCTGATACAGTTTTGGGGAGAATGTCATCTGTCCATGACCTTCATGCAGCCGATGCTGTGTACCACAACACTAACTTTCGAAATATGAAGAATATTCCAAGTCAATTCTCTGCAAACCCTGGCAACAAACCCAAAAGATTCAAATTAGGAAGACCTGAAGATTATGAGAGAACAGCAGTCCTAAAGGTGGCAAACTTTTTAGAAGAATACGATGATGAACAAATTACTATTCAAGACCTTATAGTCAAGAGTACTTGCAAGACACAGGTTGTGAACCATATTGTGCAAAGTGGATGAATATTAAAATAAAGGAACACTTTGGAGATAGAGTCATAATGACTGGCCTGGAAAATTAATGTGTGGTCACTTTGCGAGACACAGCCCACTCAATTCTTCGTGAATTTCACAAGCAACAAATATCTATGAATCGAGAAGATGAGAAGCTGAATATAATTAAAACCGCTGCAAAGTTAATTGGAAGTGATGTCAAGTTCATGGAAGTGACATTGCAGCTGCTGCAAGCTATGTTCCAGAGTCACTACATGTTCTACTGGTGAATATGTTTGCTGGTAAAAACATTGATACAAAGGTTGCATCAATCGGGCAGTCCATCATGCAAGCAATAAGACCAAGGAAGATGATTGCACCTCTTCAGCTTGGCCTAAGGGTTCAGATGCATCACCATTTTGTGACACGCTTTTTGGTAAACACACTCCATGAGCATGGTTTTGCCTGTTCCTATGCAGATGTGATTAAATATGAACAAAGTCCAGCAGTGGCACAAGGAACTGAGATCCCTGGATTCACAGAAGAGCATCATATACAATATGTTGCAGACAACGTCGACCACAATGCGGCAACCATTGATGGTACTGGGACGTTTCATGGAATGGGTATAATAGCTTGTATTACACCAGGAACGCAACAAAACAAACCTGTTCCAAAGATCCAAGTGACTGCTGCAGATATTGCTGCGGTTGGTCGCATACACATTCAGTACTTTATGATTCCTCCTATACGTGAACTTATTGAGTATCAGCCACTGGCTCTGTTGCCAGCAGATAACAAAACATCACAGCTGGATGTTTTGTGGAAGACAACCCTCCTCCTTCACTCTCAAAGACCATCATGGTCTGGTATGATGCAGATCATGCATCTAGATGAAAACCATGGGAGAGCTTCAGTAACATTTCTTCCCATGATTGATCTTGATCCCAGTGATGAATCCTGCATATACTCAACATTGAGGTTTGTGGCAACTCATGCTCTGCAGTATGATGTGACCCCTGTTCTGACGTTCGACCAACCGCTTTTCTGGAAAGCATTGAACGTTATCCAGTCTCAGCCAAGCAACAATGAACTCAAGCGAATAGTCCTCAGGCTTGGGGGATTTCACATGAAAATGAGCTTCTTGGGTAGCATTGGACATTTAATGGCAGGGTCTGGACTGGAGGAGCTACTAGAGGTGGTGTATGCTGGAAATACAGTGTGCCACATGATGTCTGGTAAGGCTGTGTCCAGGGCAGTTCGTGGTCATATGCTAGTGGATGCCGCACTTAACACTATGTTGCTGGCTGATGCTTACAATGTACCACTACCAACCAAAGACACAGTAGAACAACCTCCAGTTGAGATGACGCCTGCCGCTGATACTGAGCCAGATGAGGAAGTTCCCGATACCCAAGAAACAGTCACAACTGACTTGAGTATTGCAAGTGAGCTATATGACCAAGTCATGTGCTCTAATATGCCGATGGAAGAACTTTGTTCTGCTGATGTTTTGGTGAGAATCCAGAGTGCACTCAACAACAAGAAGGAATCAGTGCATATGAGGACAGCACAGCTTTGGCTCCAGTACATGGACATGATTGATATTCTGAGAAACTTCATCAAAGCTGAGAGGACAGGCAACTGGAGATTGCACCTTCAGTGTGTTCAAGATATGCTACCCTACTTTGCCACTTCTGGACATAGATTATATGCAAAGTCAGCCTACGTATACCTGCAAATGATGACAGCCTTACCTGAAACACATCCAGATGTCCACAAGAAATTTGAGGAGGGATTTCACGTAGTGAGGCGGAGCAACAGGTATTGGGCAGGACTGTCCACTGATCTCATTATTGAGCAGGTGCACATGAGAAGTGTAAAAACACATGGAGGCTTAACAAGAGAAAAAGGATTTACAGAGACTCAACGCTTGGTGTGGGTCCTCTCAATGCCAGCATGTGCAAACATCAATAATGCCATGCAGTCATTCACAGGTGTCTCATATGAGACCAACGACCAACATAAAGACCTGTCCAAGGCCAGGCAGACAATAGATGTCAGTGACACTCTTGCCCTGGTCACCTATCTAAAAGAGAAAGACCCATTCACTGAGAACCCTTCCCTGCACAAAATTGCTAATGGTATGACAGCCCAGCAGGGAGTCAATGTTGAGAAATCAAGGGAAATTGGGTGCAAAATTTTGGAGTCTATGGTAGGGAAAACAGTGGAGGAATTCACCTTCAGGAAAGCTGACCAAGCAGTGACACTTGCATCTAGATCAACTGTCAAGATCAAAGGAGATACAGTGGTAGTGGATCCACAGCTGTTATTCCAGCGGCTTGTAGCAGTGGGAGACCGTTGTGAAGATTTACCATCACTGTTCCAGTATGAACTCTGCAGTCACCCGCCTGACAGTTTGAATCATCCTACCTCCCCCTACAGGCAAACAAGGCAATTCTTGCCGATGTCCTCTGGAAATCTATTGAGCAGCAGCAAAGACAACCCAGCAGTGATGTCCAACATGTCCTTGATGGGGGTGCATTACTACATTGTTTACCATGACCACACGGGTCCACTTATGACAGTGTGTGACATGTATGTCAGATATGTCACACGGAAGTATGGTACGGCTACTGTCATAGTGATGGCTACACAGAAGAACTCACGATAAAAGAAGCCACTCAACTGCGTCGAACAGGTGTTGCTCCCGGTGTGACTGCGCACTTTTCTGGTGACATGATCATCCAAACCAAAAAGGACCAGTTCCTCAACAATAAGGAAAACAAACAACGGTTCTTGGTTTACCTCAGTGATAAACTTGAGAGGGCTGGGTGTATCACAGACCATGCAAAGCACGATGCAGATGTGCCTATTGTCCAAACTGCAATTACCTCTGCCAGAACAAAATACATAGTCTTAGTAGGTGATGACACAGAATTGTTAGTACTCTTGTTGCATCATGCTGACCTGAATGCACAGGAGCTGTTTCTGGCACCAGAACCAAATCAAATCAAATCAAATCAGTTTTATTTGTATAGCCCAAAATCACAAATACATTTGTCTCAGTGGGCTTTACATTTCATACAATATGATTTAAGATACAATATGATACAATATGACACCCTGCCCTTACACCCTTAGCTCGGCTGAGAAAAAACTCCCAGTAAAAACCCTTTACCGGGAATAAAAAAAAAATTTAAGAAATCTCAGGGAGAGTCGACAGAGTAAGGGATCCCTCTCCCAGGACGGACATACTGCAATAGATGTCATAAGTAGAGAAAATCACAAAGGAATTTGATCATTGACCAGGTGATTACATGGTAATACTAAGTAAAGTGCGAATAGTGTGGATGCAGGAAGACTTCAGATGCTGCCAGAGGATCCACACCGTCTTGTCTCCACCAGGGAAAACTAAGGTTTCCATCGCCTGGATTACATCCCACGTCTCCAGGTGGCATCCTTAACCACTGCAACATCTTTCGCGTTGATGGTCCATTCTCAGATGTTACCGGAGGGGGGACCAGATCCACACCGTCTCGTCACGACCAGGGAAAACTGGAAGAGGACAGACAGGCAACCAGTGAGCAAAGCAAAAATTAATTTAAAGATTGAACAAGCAAGCGAGTAGAAAGAGTACTATCCTGATGGACGGTGAATCAGTGCTGATGTGAGGCAATAGCAGGCTGGGAGCATCCGTTCCTAGGACAGCTGATTCCGCACAGAACTCGGAGTCAGTTGAGTAGCATGGAGAGTGCTTGGTAGACAGAGGGAGAGAACCCCCGGGGCAACGCTCAGCCAATCATGGAAGATAGACAGAGGAGAACAAATGAAAGCAACAAAAACAAGACGGATATGGTACATAAAGCAGACTAAAGAGTTACTTGGTCCCAAGGTGTGTGACAATCTCCTATTTACCCATGCCATTTCAGGCTGTGATTCTACATCTCGTGTATTTGGCATAGGAAAGGGAATGGCACTGAAAAAAGTAAAAAATGACACTAGCTTTCTCGAACAAGCTTCAGTGTTCAGCAAGTCAAAGGAAAATGTGGAAAAAGGCATAATCCTTGTAGCAGGTGAAAAAGCTCTAGTAGCACTGTATGGGGGCGAACAAGATGAATCACTGGATATGCTGAGATACAGGCGATTCTGTGTTAAAGTAACTCAGAACTCATCTCCAGTGGAACCTCAAACTCTCCCCCCAACGTCAACAGCTGCAAAGTTTCATAGTCTTCGCGTCTTCTACCAACTGATGGAGTGGAAAGGGGGAAGTGAACATATGGACCCAAAGGAATGGGGGTGGCATGTTTTGGATGGGAGATTTATGCCAATAATGACCAATCAGCCTGCGGCACCATCAGAACTACTAGATGTAGTCCGCTGTAGTTGCAAGAAAGACTGCAGCACAAATACAGTCATATGAAAAAGTTTGGGAACCCCTCTCAGCCGGCATTATAATTGACTCTGCTTTCACACAAAAAAGATAAAAGTGGTATGTCTTTCCTTTACCAGGAACAGCTAAGTACTGGGATGTTTTCCAAACAAAGATTTTTTGAAAAGCAGTATTTAGTTTTATGAAATTAAATAAAATGTGAAAAACTGGCTGTGCAAAAATATGGGAACCCTTGTGGTTTTGCTGATTTTAATGCATGTAAAAGCATGTGAAACTGAGGACTTTAAACACAAAATTGGTTGGATTATGTTGTTGAGCCTTGAACCTCATATAAAGGTCTGTTTAATCATGAGAAAAGGTATTTTAGGTGCCTAAATGCAAGTTGCACTTCTCTTTGACTCTCTGCAGAAATGAGACAGAATGAGATAATCAAAACAGCTCCCAAAAGATCTTAAAAACAAAGATTATTCATTGTCATGGTTTAGGGGAAGGCTACAAGAAGCTTTCCCAAAGGTTTCAATTGTCAATTTCTACTGTAAGGAATGTTGTCAGGGAATGGAAGGACACAGGCACAGTTGCAGTTAAACCCAGGTCTAGCAGACCAAGAAAAGTACAAGAGCGGCATATGCGGCGGATTGTGAGAATGGTTGCACACAACCCACAGATCACCTCCAAAGACCTGCAAGAACATCTGGCTGCAGATGGTGTATCTGTACATGGTTCAACAGTTCAGTGCAATTTGCACCAAAACATCTGTATGGCCGGGTGATGAGAAGGAAGCCCTTTCTGCGCCCACGCCACAGATACAGTTGCTTGGAGTATGCTAAAGCTCATTTAGACAAGCCAGATTCATATTGGAAGAAAATGCTTTGGACTGATGAGACAAAAATAAGTTATTTGGTCATTATAAAAAGTGCTTTACGTGGCGAAAGGAGAAAACTGCATTCCAAGAAAAACACCTGCTACCTACTGTCAAATTTGGTGGAGGTTCAATCATGCTGTGGCCACTTCAGGGACTGGGGCCCTGGTTAAAGTGGATAGTCGGATGAATTCAACCCAGTTTCAACAGATTATTCAGGATAATGTTCAAGCATCAGTCACAAAGTTGAAGTTGCGCAGGGGTTGGATATTCCAACAAGACAATGACCCTTAACACAGTTCAAATTCCTGCAGAGGGAAAAGTACAATGTTCTGATATGGCCGTCGCAGTCCAATGACTTGAATATCGTCGACAATCTATGGCAGGGGTGGCCAACCCGCGGCTCACGAGCCGCATGCGGCTCTTTGCCCAGCTTCGTGCGGCTCTTCAGTTCATATCAAATTATGTGATTATAATTTTTTTTTTTTATATACTTTTTTTTTGTGTGGGCCTATGTGTGTGCATGTTCGCAAACGTTTCATGCGGCTCTTACGTTCGTTTTACATGTTGTCTATTATTTCATTTTTTATTTTATTAATGTGTAGGCCCTATGTGTATGCCTGTTCGCAAATGTTTAATTGAGGACGCAACATAACGTTCGCAAACGTTTGGTGCGGACGCAACATAAAACTGCCCGCTTAGCTTGGAGGGAGGTTTTCCGTGAGTAAACTATTTGTGTCAAGTTCGCTCCGAAACAGAGTGGGAGAGTTCATATTTTTTGTTGAATGTTATGGCAGCCCATTCTGCCTTATATGCCAGGTGTCATTTGCGCATTTCAAGGCTTCAAATCCTCGGCGCCACTTCAGCTCTCTCCATGCTAAAAGTAAGTCCCACAAAGCAACATGCATAGTAAGAGAAAAACGCTATTTTAAATTGTTATATTTTTGTTTGTGGACTTGGTTGAACTGAGAGTTTGTGTGTGAGGCAGTGCACACAATGTTCATTGTTGAAAATGACTGCCCTGTCGTCTTAGTACTGTAGGAGTCCAGTCCTGTCATTATCACAGGGGCGGCCTTAACGATGTGGGGGCCCGTTTGTGCATGCATATGCAAGCTCCCCGCGAAAATAAAAACGCCTCCCCCCCTGAAATCTTACTGGTCACCCCAGTGCCCCCCCCCCCAGTTCAAAAGTTATTTTTTATTTTCATTTTATTTTTTTAATTACATTTTTTTCCTGATATGTATCCTAGTTCAGAGATGATATGTATTTTTTTTTCTTTCTTAACTTTTTTTGATAGGTAGTTGCCAAGTTCATCACACAAACACTCCAATCCACTGATATGAGATCAGTTTGCAATTTTCAATTACTAAATTAATGGTAGGACTGTGGCCACTAGAACTGGTCTCTGGTCAGCAAAGGTCTTGAAAACAGCATAAGTGTGCTTGTGACATGTGTGCCACTCATGCATGTGTATAGGCACGTGTCCCAGCAGATTTTTTAAATCTGAATAAAAAAATTAAAGTTTGTAGTTAGCGAGTGTACCATGTTCTTAGCAAGGGCAGACTTTCATAAATAAAGGTTTATTTTTTTAGCAAGATATTTGGTCAAAAGCTAGTGGTCATCCGTCCCTCTGTGCAGTTGTTAGGCATCTGGCTGCTAGCAAGTTATGTTGTCTTGCTAATTTTACTATTCATCTGAGCTGAAATAAATATTGACTTTTTCCTTTATTATCTTTGCCAGAATGCACCAGAATGCTTAGATTACATGTTAAGAACACAAAAAAATCTTCTGGGGGGGATGCCCCCAGACCTCCCTTCAGGGGTTTAGTTTTCTGACAAACATTACAATGGATACTAACATGATTTGGGCATTTGGGATTATAAATCATCTTTGAATTGGTTGTACAGCATATCACATGCTCTTCATTCAGGGGTGCGATGGCCACCCCACTCTAACTCTGTGGCCCACCTTGGCCACCCCCAGTCAAAATTTCCTGGAATCGCCACTGTGTGTACCCGTGTGTACGATGTGGCTCTTTGCAGTAACACAGTAAAAAATGTGGCTCTTTGTCTCTGACTGGTTGGCCACCCCTGATCTATGGGATGATTTGAAGCAGGCTTTCCATGCTCGGCAGCCATCACATTTAACTGAACTGGATCGCTTTAGTATGTAAGAATGTTAAAAATACCTACATCCAGGATCCAGACACTCATCACAGGCTACCAGAGGCGTCTAGAGGCTGTTATTTTTGCAAAAGGAGGCTCAGCTAAGTACTGATGACATTTTTCTTTTGGGGTGCCCAAATTTATGCACCAGTCAAATTTTGATATGATGCTTATTGCATATTTTCTATTATTCCAATAAACAAAATGACACCGCTGAATTGCTTCTGTTTACCTAAGGTATGTCATATATGTAAAGGAATTTGCTTCTTTGAAATCCCAGCTAATGATTAACAAAAATCCCCAAAATTAGAGGGGGGTCCCAAACTTTTTCATATGACTGTAGATGCACATGCAAAAAACATGGACTCCCTTGCACTTCCATTTGAGGCGAATGTCGTGGTACAAGTTGCACAAACTCACAGTTGCCTGATTTATCAGATGAATATGACCCAGAGGGGAAGAACTAAGCAAAGAACAAACCAGGAACTGATATAGGGGGTGCCAGAACCAAGAGCCATAGAGAAGGGGTCGAGGATCCAGGCTGGATTTTTAAAAAACATTAAAAAAAAACTTTAAAAAAAAACTTTAAAAAAATAAAATTATAAACACCAACAAAAAAAAAACCTCCCCTGTTGTTGCTACCTTGTCGTGGTGGGGAGGCTTGTGTGCCTCCGTGACCCTGAAGACTATACTGGCGGGGGTTATACCCCTGGCAGGTGCTACCAAGCCAGGCAGTTTTCAGGTTAGAGGCCAGTCTAAAAGCAGCATTGCCATCACCCATTGGCAGTAGGATGATTGGATATTCAATAAATGTGGAGCTCATGTGCATATTCAAATTCATATCAAAACAAACTTGTAATACAAAAGAAGTTACTTTTCATGTATACTTTTACTATGTAAAGTGTTATTGTGGTAGGAGTAAAGGAAAAAATTTTGCCTATTTGGGTGTATTGTGGGCATGTTGGATTAGTGTATAGCTAATTTGCATATTAAAATGTATTTTCAAAGAAACTTGTAATACAATTTTTTTTTCATGGATACTTTCATTGTGTAAAGTTTCATTTTGATAGGAGTAAAGGAAAAAAATAGCCCCATTGGGGTGTATTGTTGTCTCGCGTTATTGGCAAACATCTCAGATTGATGAGAATTAAACATATTTTCTCAACTAGGATTTCTTAGGACTTTTAGTATGTTGTTCTGGACACCTCATAGAAATAATTTAATTTCACATTAAAATCATTTAACTGGCAAAACGGCGAAACATCAAGTCAATTCTGACTTTTATTTTGAAGCAGAAACCTTAACCTAGCACTTCCTAGCTCAGCTGCGCGACCTTCACTAGTAGAGTCTTCCATGTTGTGACTCTGGGACTACACGGAAAAGAACAGAAAAGAAAGCCTGTCATTTGCAAAAGTGTTACTTATAACCCTGCGCGCACACCAAAACCTACATGAATGTTAGTGGTAGCCGCCAGTCATTCATTTTCACTTTAATTTTCGCTACGAAGGGCGACTGCCTCGGCTGCAGCAGCGCCATGGCAACCTCCGGCACGCAGGCATAGTGTGTCCACTCCACACAGTCTGATATAAGCCGTGGATGAAATACTCCCAAAACATTTAGGCCTACAACAACCAGTTTAATTGAGCCTTAATACTAATTTGTTTTATATAGCCTATGTTGTTTTATGGTTTGCTTTTTAAATAAAAAAGTACGTTTGTGAATGCTGTTCTAGGGGTGGGGGGGAGGGGTTATTGTTATTTGCACTGAATTGCAAATTGTGATATTTTAGAAGAAATACACAGAATTACACCATTGTAATTCAGTGTATTTCTTCTAAAATATCATATATTAGAATGGGTGTGATAAGAGCATTACAATGAGAAAAAATAATGGGACAAAAAGAAATCAAGGGACATTCAGGCTAGAATAAATAAAAATTCGATTAATTAACTATGACATTAATGCGATTAATCACGATTAAATATTTTAATCGTTTGACAGCACTAATATATAGGGGAGAACGGGGGAATCTGAGGCATCGGGTAATGTGAGCCACCCCCTGTATCTAGGTAACGGAAAACATTTTTGATCATGTGAGATATATGTTTTCAAGCCCCTCTCATTTCCCCATGGCCCTGAAAGAGAGGACCTCATGGTGCTGTGCTAAGCATGTTTTTTTCACCAAAATAGGTATTTTGCATGTAAAAGTAAATTTTCTTGCTGTCAACTTAATCAACTGTTGTGCCAAAGCAAATGTATTCACGTAGAAAAACTTCTATCATACGTGTTGATGAACTACCAACATATGAAACCATGTGATGCTGATAACTGGTAGGTAGTTTTTCTCAAATTGTGGTGGTGGGGGAAAGTGAGCCAAATGCTGTGGGGGAAAGTGAGCCACTGTCTCACTTTCCCCCACCATGAGGCACAAGTTAAGTTTAGTCTTAAACATATTTTAATGTAATATTACATGACATATGTTTTATTTTAATGTCATACACATTGTAGAAAAGCCATCATGCCAAGGAAATAAACCAGGAAGACGACCTGGGGCAACCACACGGAAAGAGCACTTTCTCATATTTCCCTGTAACCTTCAGGGCTGGAATGTAGAGTAGGCCTAGTTGTAGAGTATGACAGGCTGATGTTATAATCCAGTTGGGTCTTCTCCTGTGTTCTGAGTCCCAGGCTGTTCTCGCTGGTTCTGATTTCCCTATGTATTAACCCCCAGACACAAGCTGGCTCTAAGGGTCCTGTGTTCTGACCCCCAGACTGTGTTCTAATCTAACTGGTTCTATCTTTCATTTGAATCTTATTAAAACATTTTGAATTATAATATGTTGTATTTGATTTTGTTCAGAGTTACTTTCAAGTGTTTAGAAAATTTGCTTTGCTTAAAGCTGCAGTTGAGAGTTTTTTTACTGTAATATTTGGCAAAACTGTCATAATAGCCATTCAGCTATATGTAGGTGAAGTGGTCTGAAAATATTTTTTTATCTCTTTGCTCCCCCCTGCCTCTGTGTGCTGCCACCCAAAATTGCCACCACTCATGTTAATTTTGACCAATCAGAGCGAGGTCAGATTCTCCGTTCTTATTGGCTGTGGGACCTTGGCAACGACGTTGATGCGTCAGTTGCGTGAGCGTTCACGAGCCTAGCAGTCTGACACTAGCCAACTGTTTGGTACAAGGCTACTACGGCGGACAGCGAGTGGCAATGTCTTCACAAACGAACCCTCAATTTACCATTCCCAGGATACTAACAACTAACACTGCTAAGACAGCAAAAAAACGAGGAAAGACGAATATTGAAAAGCTAACTGCTGAAAGGGAGACAGAGAGCTTGAAAAAAAGTACACCGGCCATGTCTTCTTGCCCTATCACATCAAGACCTCTCCGACCACGACCTCGCGACTTTTGTTTTCAAAACAGCGACAAGCGACAAATCTAGCTTTTTTTCTGGTGTTATTGGTGACTTTTTTCGCCAAAGCAAGTATCATCTCTTCTCAACGAGCAGCGGGAGCACTGACACGCAGCCCGCTCCTCGCGCAGCAGCCCGAGCTGAGAGGTGTATCTCCTGCTCTGACCACAGCTGGGAGGGGCTGACCGGGCTGTCTGTCAGTGCTCTGTGACGGGGGACGGGCCAGGAGGCTCCCGCTGCTCGTTGAGAAGCGTTAAAAGTGATATTTGCTTCGGCGAAAAAGTCACCAATTACACCAGAAAAAAAGCTAGATTTGTCGCTTGTCGCTGTTTTGAAAAAAAAGTCACCAGGGGGGCTGAAAAGTAGCTAAATATAGCGACAAAATCGCTAAATTGGCAACACTGCCCGAGCAGCCCCTCCCAGCTGCGGTCAGAGCAGGAGCATAGATAGTAGGAGATAAACACACACCTCTCCGCTCTGTTACAATTAGTTTGCTATCTTGCCTGGCTGTTACAGCTACTTTTGTTAGGCCTACCAGCACACTTACAATGATTTTAAGCTAACATACATGGTATGTCTGTGATTAAAATGTATGCTCAATATGTACGTATGTAGTTATCATTACTAATGTTTAATCACCTCGGAATCGGACATGGTGTTTGTCTCCTGTCAATGTAACTGAATTCACATGAACGCGCGTAGCTGTCGTTCAGAGGGAGGAGCTACAGCAGGTAGAGCGTTGGGAAAACAGCCGTTGGGATCCCAACGGCTGAAATTATCAACTGCAGCTTTAATTGACCAAACCCCATCATTCTTTTACTAGTCCGACATTAGTTCTGGAATGTGTGGCTAGCTTTCAGGATTCTTACTGTTACAATATGTGTTGTTATGGTAGTTTCAGAGTGGAAAGTGGTTTACCCCCAGCTGGTTCACTTTACCCCCTTGATTTTCCTGGTCTGGCTCAGTTTACCCCACAGCTGGGGTAAAGTGAGCCACATGACAACGTTTTTTAAAACAATCATATTTTCACTGCCCTTTGTCTTGAAAAAATTCTGCTAATGCCCATTTCTAGGAAACATCCTGAATTAATGGGAAATGTGTAAATTTGAGTGATAAATCATTTTAGCTTGCTTAGAGGGGAGCACATGTAAAAAGTGGCTCAGATTACCCCGTTATCCCCTATATATACACTCACCGGCCACTTTATTAGGTACACCTGTTCAATGGCTTATAAAACCAAAAAGCTAATCAGCCAATCACATGGCAGCAATTTAATGCATTTAGACGTGGTCAAGACAATGTACTGAAGTCATCAGAATGGGGGAGAAAGGGGGTTTAGGTGACTTTGAACATGGCATGGTTGATGGTGCATAGCAGGATGGATCCATACTTTCATGTTGTGTACGCCAAATTCTGAACCTGCCATCTGAATGTTGCAACTGAAATCGAAACTCATCAGACCAGGCATGATTTTTCAATCTGCTATTGTCCTGATGATCCTGTGAGAATTGCAGCCTCAGTTTCCTGTTTTTAGCTGACAGGAGTGGCATCCGGTGGGGTCTTCTGTTGCTGTAGCCCATCTGCTTCAAGGTGGGTCGTGTTTTGCGTTCAGAGATGGTATTCTGCATACCCTGGTTGTAACGAGTGGTTATTTGAGTTACTGTTTTTTTTCTATCATCTCGAACCAGTATGCCCATCCTCCACTGACCTCTGACTTCAACAAGGCATTTTACGTCCACACAAATGCCAATCACTTGATATTTTTTTCTTTTTTGGATCATTCTCTGTAAGCCCTAGAGATGGTTGTGCGTGAAAATCCCAGTAGATAAGCAGTTTCTGAAATACTCAGACTAGCCCTTCTGGCACCCTCAACATTGCCATGTTCAAAGTTACCTAAAACCCCTTTCTTCCCCATTCTGTTGCTCGGTTTTAACTTAAATGAGTTGTCTCTTCAAGGTCTACATGCCTAAATGCATTAAGTTTCTGCCATGTGATTGGCTGATAAGTTATCTGTGTTAAAAGGAAAATGGACCACTTTACCTAATAAAGTGGCCGGTGAGTGTATATATTTGTATATATATGGGGAGAACGTGGTAATGTGAGCCACTTTTTACATTTGCTCCCCTCTAAGCGAGCTAAAATGATTTCTCAGTCAAATTTACACATTTCCCATTAATTCACGATGTTTCCTAGAAATTGGCATTAGCAGAATTCATTCAAGACAAAGCGCAGTGAAACTATGATTGTTTTAAAAAAAGTTGTCTTGTGTCTCACTTTACCCCAGCTGTGGGGTAAACTGAGACAGACCAGAAAAATCAAGGGGGTTATCTGATCCACTTACTTTTTCCACTCTGAAACTACCATAACAACACAAATTGTAACAGTTAGAATCCTGACAGCTTGCTTGAAAACCAAATATTCCAAAACTAATGTAGGACTAGTAACAGAATCATGGGGTTTGGTTGATTAAGCAAAACTTGAAAGTAACTCTGATCAAATACAACATATAATTCATATTCAATAGTTAACATTCAAATGACAGATCAACAGTTAGATTAAAACACAGTCTGGGGGTCAGAACACAGGACCCTTAGAGCCAGCTAGTGTCTGGGCGTCCGATCAAAGGAAAATCAGAACCAGCTAGAAAAGCCTGGGACTCAGACCACAGGACTAGACCCAGCTGTCATTCTCCATCTTTTGAGTCTTTGATTAATATTTTTCTGCATTTGTTTTATTGGGATCATACATTGAATAAATACATATTACTTAGTCTATTGATGTTTAATGTCACTCTCCTGTCCCCCACATACATACATGCCAAACCATGCCCTTGCTGACACTCTTTCAACCATTCACCCCCCACCTCTGGCCCACATTATCTTTTGTCTTATTCAAACTAGTCTCCTTGCTACCTCAAATATAATGGATTAATTAAAAGAGGGCTCAGACACTGTCTCACTTTACCCCACATAATTTGTCTTACTTTACCCCACTGCCACAATTTGAGAAAAAACTACCTCTCTCAGAAATTCAGGCTAATCTTCAGTTATCATCATCACATGGTTTCACATGTTGGTAGTTCATCAAAATGCATGATAGAAGTTTTTCTACCTGAATCAATTTACTTTGGCACAACAATCGATTAAGTTGAAAGCAAGAAAATGTACTTTTACATACAAAAAAGACATGTGTGAAAAAAAACCTGCTTACAACATCACCATGAGGTCCTCTCTTTCATGGCCAAGGGGAAATGAGAGGGGCTTGAAAACATATATCTCACATCACCAAAAATGTGTTCCATTGCCTAGATACAGGGGGTGTCTCACATTACCTGATGTCTCACATTCCCCCGTCCTCCCCTATATATATATATAATATATATATATTAGTATATGTGCAATACATTCCAAGTTTTAAACAGCTGGAAACCATAGTAAAGTGATGAGGGGTGAGCTTGAGAGCTCAACAGTTCATCAGTCTTTTGGCCTTTGGGATGAAGCTGCCCCGAGCCTGCTGGTGTGGGATGGGATGTTGTTGTATCGTCTCCCAGAGGGCAGCAAGCAGAACAGCTGGTTGCTGGGGAGATTAGGGTGTTTAATGATCCTGTTGGCCTTCATCCTATACCGCTGGGTGTAGGAACCCTCCGTGGATGGCGGGTCAGTTCTGGTGATGTGCCATGCAGTTTTCACCACCCTCTGTTGAGTGCAATGCATGCCACTGCCACACCAGGTGGTGATGGAGCAAGGCAGGATACCCTTGATGGTGCATCTGTGGAATGGCCAGGTCAGCTCCTTGCTGATTTGAACCCTAAGGAATCTGAAGCAGCTGACTCTCCCCACAGTCTCTCCTCCATGATGGTGATGGGGCGTGTCTTTACTCCTGTCTCCTGTAGTCCACGATCAGCTTCTTTGTTTTGCTGACGTAGAGATGGAGGTTGTTGTCCAGGTTCCAAGATGTCAAACTTAACAAATGGGAATGGCTAGGGTGGCCAGCCACGCATTATGTCTGAAGTACCTGTGGTCTGTTTGTCAGGAATTTCAGGAACCAGTCCAGTCACACAGGGGGGTATTGGACCCTATGTATCTGAGCTTGATGACAAGCTTAGAGGGCACAATAGTGTTGAATGCTAAACTTTAGTCAATGATCAGCATCTTATACATAGGTGGGTGGGAGAGAGCAGTGTAGAGGGTGAGTGCTATGACGTCATCCATAGACAAAGTGAAGGACAAGCAGCAAAGGACAAGATACTGCACTATGTATTATTTCAATCATAGGATTTAAGATTCACAAACCCAGAAAACATTGGGTGTATTAATGCAGTCATCTAATGTGGAGGTAGGGGAGAACGGGTTGGTTGTCACAATCGTTATATCTCTCAACCAGAAGGCGCCTTCTGTGAAATTTTGGTATGTAAATATCCAGAATGGGGATCAGAGGTCACCTGCATAGTCTTCCTTGGAGTTAGACTGCTGAATTTGAGGTGAGAGGACTGTTTGTGTTTTTCATGTCAAATTGAAAATATTTAGCTCCTCAGTATTTTTCTTCTATGCTTTTACACAATGGGTTTATAACAAAACACTTGTTACCCATAAAAAGTATGAAGGGTAAACTATAGTTTAGATTGTGGTTAGCAAGCTAATTAGTTGTCAGATGGTTGTTGGCCTTGATGCTAGCAAGCAATTCAAGTTGGGGTTGGTCGTCACATTTTTTGGGGGGTTGGTTGTCACATGTTATCAAAAGGCTGCAGCCAGAAAAGGAACCCAATAACGAAATAAATTGTTAAGCTGACACCCCAGAGAAGGAGAGAATGGAGCAGGAAAAAGGCAGCTAGCATACAAAAGAAAAAAGGGCAAACAAATCAAAACAACCCAGTGCATCCCATACTATACCAGCTGCCAAGGCTACAGTAAGTTATGTAGGCCTATTTGTCAACTTGACAATGCAATTGAACTTTCAAATTTAGTACTGCTTTCTTGCCTTCTTTTTAAGATTATTCCCATTAAGATAACATTGTGACAAACAACCCCATAGTGCATGACAACCGACCCCTTGATGGGGTTGGTTGTCACAATGTGTAAGGGTGTCTTTGATGATTTATTTCTTCTTTATTACAATAAGATAGAAAAAGTGAGGGGTACACATTTCAAGCCAACACTTTAAGCTTCAATGTAATGTAGGAATGACTATCGAAAGATCTTTAGGTGATGAGCAATTCTCAGTAGAGTAAAAAGTGTGCCTACTTACCCCGTTCTCCCCTAGTTTTTTCTTGGCCTAGCCCCATTTCCCATTTTCAATATTATCTTCTTATTTCAGGAAGAATAATTCATTGAGAGGGTGCCTCTTCACCACCTCAAAAGAAATAAAAGAGTGCTAATAGAAATTACAGTTAAGCCCCCTCCCCATCCTTAAACCCCTGTCATTAAGCAGCAGACATTATTATGAACACAGTTGTTGACAAATGGTAATTAAAATATTTATTAATGTGGAGTGATTAAAAACACTGCAGGCATTTCACAGGGAAATTCAGCATGCAAATTGCCTTCTCTGTAAGTGCTGGTGCTACTCGGTTGGTGGAATGAAAGGCCCATTTTTTCACTATTATCATAATATTAAAGAGCTGTCACTTGTCCTGTAATGGAATGCACAATGCGAAAAATTAGCATTTCTCAGCAGCAGCCATCTTCTTGCCAGGATGAGCAATTATTGGTTAGATTCCTTTTTTTTCACTCTCTCAGAATGGTAAGATAACAATCTGTTCCTCCAAGGAAGATCTGCTCAGTCACAGCCTGAGAGTGATTTATTTTTATGTGTCTATAATCATGTTATCTCTCTGGATGTTATAACGTACATGTTATTTCTGGTGACTGTCTCAGAGAGTCGTTGATTCTCCCTCCATCTAAAGGCCAGGACACACCAGTCCGACTTGTTCCGACTATGCAAAAAATGGAGTCGGCCGTTTCAGGAAGCTCCAGTCTTCCCGTCGCGGTCAAAGAACACACCGAGTCGACTGCTTATTTTCCGTACGCTCTGCGCTTGCGCGGGATGTAATGTCTCCACAACAGCAGGCGGCGCTAATCTGTATTGTGGCCCGAAAAAATACGAAAGCCGGAAATGATGGGACAGCTCTCTAGAGCATAAACATAGATAGAAATACGTATTTATATTTATGGACCATAAGAGCACAATTTTTAGCAGAGAGTGTCGAGCAGTCAACAAGGGTTGATGCATGTGAGTACTCTCAAAACGAAACGAACAAACACATTAAAACGATGGCTAGCTGTTGTTAGCTGTTTGTGCTACCCGCCTCACTTCCGGGCTTCACTGATTCGCTAGCCCTCCACCAATCAAATTGCTCCAAATGAAAGACGGTCGGCCGCCGATTGAACATGTTCAATCGGCGGCCGACAGGCTCAAAACAAGCCCGACGACCTCTACGTCGGCCGACGTCACGGCACACACCAAACAGATTCGTCTTTTTTTTTGACGACGGCGATTATCGGGCTGGTGTGTCCTGGCCTTAAGGCTTCAGCAAACCTTTCGCTGAAGGCAGGTATGGGGGCTAACCATGAATTTGGGGCTTCACACCAAATTCGAACAGTATCGAATTAATCATTCTTGGTTAAAGCATTTGTGTGTGAGTAGAACAAAGAAGGCATGAGTATGAGTAATCGATTTCTTGAGTACTCCTTGTTTTAAATGGACTCGACCAACCTGGAGAAAACTACCTAAAACCGAATATTTGTGAACCTGTCTGTCTGATGCATGTGGCAACAGGTAGATCCGCACATTCTCCGGGTCAGATTTGAAGGATATTATCCAGAGTTCCTCTGTGAAAGGGGCTTCAGTTTCCCTCTGTCGGCTACAGCACAGCGCAGAAAGGTCTGAAAGTAGTTTGTGGAAATAGGAGGGAATCAGATCGAGTGTAAAATATGTAAAGTAAGGTTAGGCTAACATATCGCTACTCGCAGGCTGCACTGTGTCAACTCATGTGACCATGCCTTTAATGTGGCCGACATTCATGTATATGAAAAAGTTACGCACTATAGCTGTTAAAGCGGACCTATGATGCTTTTTGACTTTTATGACCAATAAACGTTGTTATGATGATTCATAGTCATGCTTAACCATACTAAATTATCAAATAATGACTTACATGCATTTCGACGTATTCCCTGCTGACCGTCTGGGGTGTCTGTGCAGAGCACTAAACACGTGTTCAAAGCGGTCTACCCTTCCGTAACTTTGTGACGTCGCATGTAACTTTGTGAAGTCACCACGCGGATGTTTCCATGTATGGTAATGCTGTCACTTCCCTGTTCGCGTCTGCCTCGCGCCCTTATAGGTCCATGCTCGCGCTTCCCGCCACTGAAAGTGTTCCGGAAGGAAGGTAACCAATCACAACGGAGTGGGGTTTGCAGGAGGGGGGGGAGGCGAGCGGAGATGGCCGATCACAGGCGGAGGGAGCGGAGATTGCCGAAGCACACACACTCAAGTGTTGACAGGACGTGCTGGATCGCCAAAATAAGAGAAAGAGCTTCCCGAAAATCTACATAGTTTTTTGTGATTCGTGTCAGGTTGCTCTATAGCAGTGTAAAACAAGAAATTAAGACCAGAAAAGTAGTATAATAGGTCCTCTTTAAGCTTAAATAAACCATATTTGAGACATTTTACAGCCAACCATTTCTAAACTTGAGAAATGTCAATACATCGTCTTGCAATTTAAAAAAAAATCTGCTTCTATATTATATCTTTAACATCTTCTGAAGATGCATATATTGCAGGGCTTCCCGCAGTCACGTTTCTGCGGCTTTTAGTTGAAATATGGTGAGTTAAGCCGTTATGTCCTTACTCTTTCCTGCCTTCCGCTTGCTTTGTTAAATAATTTAAAAAAGGCTTGTCTGCTGAATCAAGATGTTCAGAATAGAACCATCAGTCCCATATGGTGCCGAATGTTCAAAGGACACTGATCGCAGGAAATAGAAAGAGCCAGCTTGCCTGCAGATCTGCTCTGTCCCATATGCAGACTGTGGCGTTTGCAGGCTCCGACAGACAGATGCCATCTTGATATTTTTAAGTGGGATGACACGGAAGTGAAGTTCCTCTTGCCTCGTTTTTGGTGGGTAAAGCAGTTCTTGCTGGCCAATGCCAGGGGTTTTATATTTCTAAGCACTGTGCTTTTTTAGCCCACGAAACCCATTATGATGAATAGTTGATACCAAACACCAAAACCTATTAACAATAACCTCCCATTGATACAATATCCGAGATTCTAAATGTAGATTTAAATTGCTCAATATTTACGATTGGATAAGATAATACTTTATCGTCTGTTTGCACGGAAAATTTCTTGCAGTACATGCTCCCAACAATTATACATGAGGACATGAAATAACATTAAAAACATAAACAACAACAATGAATAATATATGATGGGGGGGGGGGGGGGTCCAGCCCTGCAAGAGTGGCCATATATAATATGGCGTAATCTCTCAGTTTGCAGTTGGGAAGCCAGTGAAGAATCACATCCACCAACACATAAACACAGTTCAATCAGGAGAGACGTCATGAACAAAAGGTTTAAGAATGAACGATTCATTTATTGAAATGTGATGAAGATATTCGAATAGTCTTTGGCGATTACTTGCAGTGTCTGCCCATCTTTGGGTGAAGAGGAACATAAATGCACAAGTTAAAATCAAGGTTTATGAAAAGGTGGGGACCACTTATCAATATATTGTCCACTAATTGGAGAAAGCATTTTTAAATCTTCATTGTCTGTAATGTATTTTTTTCGTGATTTATTTAATGTACTAGATGCAAATGCATCAGCATTTTATAGAATTGGTTTGTCAAATCCTCTAAACAATAAAACAACAACAACTGAACATGATGATGTTGGTTGGAGTTGAATGACATGTCAGTCCTAGTTTAGATGAGGCATTGAGAGGGGAAATTAAACAGAGCGAAAAATGCCATATGACAGGGCAGCTGTCATGGAAGATCCTATCTCCTTTTGCTCTTTGGTTATTTTTTAAGTGTAGGATGCTTCTTTGAGTTTGGCAACAGAGAGCTGAAGCAAATAAGTTAACATTTGCCCTAGAAAGTTATTTATATTCAATCCGATGTGAATGATTAGGACTAATAACTGATGGCTAAAACAAAATTGCATAGCTGCCTTACCATGTTGCCATTGAGACGTTTTGGTCTCTTGTCAAGACACAAGAGTTCAGAATAGTGTATTGTGTTGATCTGCCACATTAACTGTTTCGATCTGCCACATTAACTGTTTCTGCCCCCTCTTCCCATTATTTTAGTATATTTCTATATATAATATATTTCCTATATTCATGAAAGTCATACATAAATTAAAGATCTTTCAATTAAGTCTAAAACACACATTAATTTTTCCTAGTTGCAACTTCCATCAGTCTCTCTGCTGTTCAGCCCTCTGCTACGAACGACAGTGTCTCACCGAATAGGGCCTACTTATATGTGCTGGCAGTTGGGGAAGAAAAAGAATAATATGGAGCCACAGATGTCTGGACAGTTGTAGGCCTTCAATATGAACATGAGGATAACAGACATGTTTCCTATTGGTGCAATACTGTATGCTAAATACATTTGTACTTTACTTAAACTAGTAAGGGAATTTGTGATTGGTCGATTATTTATTTGTTGTATCCTTTGCAATAAATCTAATACTGTTGGAAAGCCTGTTTATTCACCTTTTAAATGGTGCAACAACAATTGTAAAGAAAATGCATTTGTGGTTTGTGCAGAAGAGTTGAGTATGTGGGTTGAACCCATAAAAACAAGCCAGATATTGTCTGCCAATGCCAAACAGCTTATTCTGCTATTGACTCTTGTTTGGCGTCGTTTATTGGATTGTATTTTAGTCCACCACAACGGAAACACATTATATAAGAGGCAAATATTGTTCTTTTTTACTTTTTATGTTTGATGACATCTTCGGGATATAGCATTCAAATAAATAAACTTGGATTCTCTGAGATGAACATGGTATTTACAAGAAACAAATCAAATATTATTTTGTAATTGTAAAGTTAAGTGTCGTTTTTCAATAAATCACATCTCATGCAAGGCCCAGATGTTTACATTTAGGTGAGGTGACACAAATCACATTTTTAAAATATTTAACAAAGATGCCTGAAAATTCAGCTGCAGATTAAAATATAATGAAAGAGCAGAGGAATCAGCACTGGCCTTTGTCAGCCTTTTAATTGTTGCTTTTGGCCATTTTCAAGCCAGATGAAAAATAATTAATGGTGATTGGATCAGTTCAGAGAAGTCTTAAGTGGCACTCTGGGACCACGTTAGCCAGGGCAATCTCTGAAGAAGAGATTAACAGTCTCATTACATCCTGTGTTGTGGCAGCAAGGAAGGTAGGAGAGATGAACCAGCAGTTAAAATGAATGTGAAGGATTGCTGCATATCCGATTTAGGATAAAAACCACATGCTGTATCCTTTTGCAACTTTTACCATGCTTGTATCTCTTTGCTCAGGTTTCCTAATCTTTAACTTAAATAACACCAATTTATTGACCCAACCTCCATTAAATTAGTACACAATCTGACTTTTGCAACCTGCCCAAAGCCACATAATTATAAGATTTAGGTAATAGCCTAAGTAATGATGCAAGAATGTAAAGCTGTAATCTTGAACATTTGAGTTAAGTTGTTGTTTTGTAGTGGCCGTAAATGTAATTGGAGGCGCTTCGGGACCAGAGTTTCTCTCAAAACCGAACATTATTGACTGTATAAAGTCAGTAGATGCTTTCTCTGTGTGTTCTGATCCAACATTGTGACCCAAACGTTATGAGAAGTGCAGAAAGGGAGTCTGTTTCGCTACACTTTCTGCACTGACAACACTCACCCAGACATGTCTGCTGAGTTGGATTTAAGGCGGAAAATCGTGAACCTCCGACACGGCAACTCACACAGTGTGCAGAATTAGCTTTTTGTCAATTTTGAAAATGTGGGACCTGGGACCATGTCTTATATAAACTGTAGACTGTTTATTTATTTATTTATTTATTTATTATTCTTTCGGACAATTCCACACAATACACAATTTTCTCTTGCAAATATTCATACATCATACTTTGTGTTGTCCGAAGGGAGACGGAGGAAGCCAAAGGCTTATCAGGTCCCGCCCCACAGTTACTGTTACAGAAAATAAAAATAAAACAAAAAACATTTTATATATATATATATATATATATATATATATATATATATATATATATATATATATATATATATATATATATATATATATATATATATATATATAGGGGAAGGTGGGGTGATTTGTGCAACTTTTTACTCAAAGTGATTTTAAAGTGAGGCCTTGACAGTTATGTCTCCAACTCAAATATGTACATATATTTCAGGATGTTGTGCATCCCTGGCAATAAAAACTTTGGATCTGGAATAAACTGTTTAAGAAATATAGCTTTCGGAAAAAAAGTTGTCTTGTCGCAGATTTGTGCGTCATTGTGTCACAATGACAAAGTCACCATCATCATCTTTCTGGCCATCTGAACTCTCATCAGTGGTGTCGTTAAGTGGAATTGAGATGTCACTCTCTCCTGAGCTACTGTAGACTATCACTTTCTTTTGGTGACCAGCGTATACAGCCATGCCACTGGCACAACTCTCAGAAATGTACTTTGCACTAGTTGCTCCGTGCTTGTGGAACCAACTGCCACCTGACAAATGTGATTCCCCCTACATTTCTGCCTTTAAATCAAGGCTCAAAACCCATATGTACACCCTGGTGTTTCCTCCCCATTAACCTCTGCACTACTTACTTACCTCTGCACTACTATCTGTGTTTATGTGGATGTATGGGCTTTACGTCTTTTATTTTGGTTATTGTTATTTTACCTTCATTGTTTACCTACTGAATGCACTATGTACAGCACTTTGGACAGTGCAAACTGTTATAAATGTGCTTTTATAAATACATTTTACTTACTTACTTACTTATAACTCACCCAGGCCCTTGCGCACAAATCACCCCATCCCCAGAATTTTGGATAATAGGCATGATGCAGCAATTTAGGGTTGACATTGTGCTAACTATATAGACTCAAAGTGTAGCATACCAAAGCACTAAAACATGTGTCAAATGTTTTCAAACGTGTCTATAATTGTTCAGACACAATAATCAAAAAACCTTGATCATGGAAATTTTACTTTGAAAGGCAAAACACAGTTTTTTGAGCTTAAATGTGCTTATATCTTATTCCTTGTGTCTCCCTTCTTTACAGGATGAGTCAAATGGATGGCTCTTCTTAAATATGTGGTCACATTTCCAATTTCTTCCACGGTTTTCTAGAAACAAGGGGTTTTGCAACTTCCAAAATGCACAAATCACCCCACCTTCCCCTATATATATTCATATACATTTTTTTTTTTTAAGAATCTGCAGTCCAATACACAGTCAATTTTAATCTAATTGCTTCAGCTTTTAAGATCAGTTCAGCACAGTTCAGTTTTTCTGTGACAATGCCAAGTGTATAAAGTGTGAAGTGGCCTTGTATTTGGCCTGTTCCATTTCTTAACTGGTAGTCTAAACACTTCTGCAAAAGTATTCAAAAACAAGTCTGTCTGCTGGCCTGTATAATTCTTTACAATATTGTTATGAAAGTGACATTGACATTGTGCTCAGGTTATTAGTCTGTAATTTTCAATAATTTTTTAAACATAATTTGCTTTGAAATTGCGCAAACTGCAACTCCCTGTGACAACTTCATCAAGTCCATTCCACAGCTTAATACCATTTACAGAAATCGAAAAGGATGTAAGTGTGGTCCGTATATTTTTCTCAGTGAATTTATCTTTTCTTCTTAAATCATGCGAAACTTCTCTGTCTTCAAACATTACTTGTAAACTGTTAGGAAGGCTTTTTTTTGAAGCCTTGTAAATAATTTGTACTGTGTGGTAATTTACCACATCACGTAATTTGAGAATTCTACCTTCAATAAAAAAGTTATTAGTGTGTGCCCTGTAATTGGCTTGGTAAATAATTTGTATTGCTTTCTTTATTTCTTTCTTTATTGCTTTCTTTATAAAAGATAAAAACTAAAATAGAGAAACAAACAAATGTAAGGGAATGAATATGGGTCGGAACTCAGTACTTCTGAGTATGAGACTCCCATATACAAGGGAATACACTGCAGCAGTGCAGGAAGGTCGAGAGAGACACTCTGATAGTATTACTGGGCAAAGCGGCAAATACAAGGGCTTTCATCAGTGTGTCATAAGCTCAATCACCATTATTTTAACTCACTATTTGATAGATAGGAACTTAACAGACAATACAATACTGTAAATGTTACAGAGAACAACGTTAAACACCTGGCATAGCATCATTTGGCGTCGTCAGGAAAGAACAGACAAAATCAGGTCTGAGAGTTAAAGCGGCTACGAGTAACATTTAAATATCTTTTAAACAGCCTCATGTTTCCTCTGATAATCATAAATTACCTTTAACAGCAAACGAGACCATCAGTGCAAAGAAAGACGTTTTTTAAATAGTTTTTATTACTGCTTTTGGTCTGGTCGCACACCCAGTCCGATTTTCGGTTCACTCGTGTAAGCTCTATGGTCACATATCCGTATTGGTCGCAGATTTCAGTGTGGCGCAGCAACGTGAATTGAGAAGCCTATCCCTCCAGGTGAGGGAAGGGGAGCGGGAGCCTTGTTTGATACAGTTATTTGTCGTCATAATGACTGATAACGGGGCTGAACCATAAAAGAAAAAAAAGAAAATGCAATGAAGAAAAGCTAAAAGGGAGAGTGATATAGGCTACGGGGGGACGAGGGCGTTGCCAAGCAACGTGCATACAATTTCACGAGAGCGAAACTAGACTGCAGTGTTTACTCCTAAATGAATGAGCGGTTGGTACTAACACAAAGTTTGCTTTGCTTCACCATCATCAGATAACCATTATCTTAAATAGTAATTATTTACAACAACATAAACACATTACCTCATCGTGATCCATACTAACTGCCGTCTCTCGTTCATTCGCTTTCTGTGAGGAGTCGGACACACGTCTTTCAGCTCCGTGAGAGAGAGTAGTTAGCAATCAGCATTGCAATCAGGTGCGTGTGGCAGTGACTGGCATTAGTTCATGCAGTGTCAAAACCACTCTCACGGAGCCGAAAAGAGTCCTCACACTTTCAACACAAGGACATGCACTATATTGCTCCCTTCTCAGTTCACACTCACGCGCCTGGCACGCGCTAGTAAACAGCTTTGCGACAGCGGGCGTCGTAAAAATACTACCGCTTTGGTCCAAAGGGGACGCCAATGTGCCATGTTACTCGTAGTGGCTTTAAGTGTTTTTCTTTAATTACGCAACCATGAAGGAATATTCACTGGCCTCAGTAGAAAGGCAAGACATCAGGGGAAAGTATTAATGCCCGAGGGGGATAAAGTAGGCCACAGCATAGCAAACAGTGATCAATAATGATACATAAAGCATTGAAGACCTCATACTCTAGCTTAGATTGGTTTCACTACATAAACTTGAGACTTCTCCGGTCATTAATATTTAAAAACTTGCATATGCAGTCACAACAGTTTTAAACTTTTAGGATTTGATTGCAGGTTCTGCACTGATCATTGTTGGCAGAAAAGGCTACGTTGGAATGTGCTTTGCTGTTTCATGGCCACAGTACAATAGCTTATTTTGTAGGTTAAGCATTACAATTCAGGACTGTGTACAAGTCAATACCTTTGTGGTGTAGTAAACAACGGCAGGGAAAATGGCCAGGGATTGAGTGGGAGAGAAATTCAAGAACATTTTGCAGGGATGTCAAGTTGTGTCAGGTTTGCCGAAACAACAAACAACAAGTTATAAATGATTATTTTCACATATTCCAGTAATACTATGTGCTGTATTCAGATACAACAGAGCAACAGGTGAAATGACACCAGTCTGTTGTTCTGGAAACAATGTGAACTTGAACTCTATTTTATTGCTGCCTTATATTACCCAGACCCCCAACGTTGCTTTTTGAATCATCCCTATTTTCTAAGTCTCAAGATTTACAAGTAATGTGTAAAACAGTAACAGCATATGTTTAAAAATGTGCAAAAATGCTGCGGTGCATATCAAGAGTCAGTCATTCAAATTGGTAACCAGCCCCTGGTTTAAATAAATGAATATGTCGTCCTAGAACAAAAATCTAAACCCTGGTCTAGAAAGTGTTTTTTATGTTTGGAGGGGACAGTGACTCAGCTATTACAATAACAATTGTGTCCCTAATGTCACAAGACAGCAGACATTGAAGACCGCAGTCCTGTAATTGTCTTTCAGCCTTGTTTCAGTCACTGCTCCTTGGAGCGTTTGTTAATTACAGCATCCCCTGGTTTAATTTCAGGTACCTGCATCAAGACAAGTGAAGACAGGCACATGGTTTTGTGTTACCTGGTCAGCTCCTTTACGGTTGGATGAATCTGAACCACAGAACATTTATCCCAGTTTCAAAGTTTAGTTCCACATTTAAAGTGAAATTGCATATGTATAACCTCACTTAGATTGAGTCACAAACCTCTGAGCTGACTGAAAATTAAATTTGCTACTAGCGGCAGTGACAATAAACTTTGTACAACCCAATGACCCAAGAAAAAAGTTTAGAGCAAAGGCAGTTTTCATTTATTCTCCCTTGTCTTTCTTAGCCTCCATCTTTGTGTGATACAGAACAATTCAAAGAATATTTTTTTAGATGTTACCTGTTGTTCAGTAGTATTCCCTCCCAAATAAGTCGTAATTAATATTTTATGTCCCACTGGTATTCACTTGACACTTTTTTTTCACTCACCAACTAGCTGACCAGCAAATTGCTCATCTCTCTTGCAGATGGAGTATCCTTTCAAAATCAAGTATGGTGCCCAGAATTTGGACTTACAAAAAGTGTAGCCTATCTCTGAGGGTATACTGACAAGTACAGTCTAGTTAACAATCACTAGTGAACGGTGCAAAGGTCAAGCTTACAACACACAGACAATTTTTGTGAATGGAAAGCACAACATTTCAGCTTGAGAACTGTTGTGTTTTTCAGTAGATGAGAGCCAATTATATTTGTAGAAAACAGTTCTCGAAATACCTGCACACATGCAACTCAGTGCAGCATGCTCATTTTCTCTATCTCCAAGAGTCAAGCACGCTTTATGCATATTACAATAATAATCATCTCTATTAACTGAATTCTAAGTAGTTTCTGCTGGAGTCCAATTAGATTGGATGTTTGAGGGGAATATAAAGGGGACGCAGGACTTTGTATAATTTATTATTGAATGGCAGCGTGTTTTGTCAGCTGTTACTGGCAATCTCTCTTGCCATCTGTTATCTTTTACTGAAGAAGGACTTCTACTTATCCCTTCTCCTTACAGGCCTTTTTTAAATGCTTCATGTGCAAGGACCATATTGTATTGTTCAATATCCTAGAGTATTTAAATTTTTAAATTTAGTATTTAAATTTTTAAATTTAAATACTCCTTTTGTTTCAAGTCCACTATTTGAAGGAAAAATCTTCAGTGGCAAGTAGATATTTACCTACATATACAACAACATTTGTTATTGTGAATACACATAGTGACATTGAACGAATCCAACAAGTATTTGACTAAAAAATTCCATTGATATAAATATTAACAATAACGACCGATAAACGTTTTCACAAAATTCCATAAAGTAACAGAGCTGGGTACGTTGTTTGAGTCAACTTAAAGCTATGCATTATTCCTTCAATCATTGAAACATTTATTAATTACGTCGACTGATGACCTAAACCCCCTCCCAAATAAGTCGTAATTAATACCCCTATGCAGTATGATTATCAGGCCACTGGGAACCCTCCTTTCCACAATAGTCTCTATATGATGCCATTGCTCCCTGAGTTGACCTTGATCTTTCTTTCATGCTATCTTTTAACTCCCAAATGTCACATTTCTTATCTACTAGCTGTTTAGTAGAAACACTATTCATAGAGCCTAACCTGTTAAAATACACCACGACAATTTATGAACGCTACCTCAAACTCTAAACTATGGTGAAGGGAATTGATTTGTTGCCGGTCTCTAGTGCCAGCAGTCATAGCATTGTTCCACAATAAAAGGCCTGCTGGGAATTGGTAGGAAGCAAAGAGTAGAGAGAAAATACCGTGGATTTGAATACTTGATAATCAAATTAAGTTTCCCAGAGTGCCATGGAACACCTGCACTGTGCTGATAAGATAAAGAACAGAGGGGGAATAGGAGAACGAATAATCACAAGAGAAAGGAAACCCATACAGCCCAAACAAGGTGGGGGATAAGCAATGAATAATGTAATGAACTTGTAACAGCTGAGAAATGATCTTTCTCTTTTAGTTTTTTGTTTTGGTGATATCCCTTTCTTCTTTGCCTTTTCTTCTTCTAGTCTTGCTCTCAATCTTTCTTTAAAAAAATCTCCTGAACTCATTGTATGTAACATCACAGAAAAACTAGTCTTCAAAGGGGTCTAAAACTGAACTAAATTCTCAATACCAAGCCACTACCAGGTCACTGTGTGGGAGTGAACCCTGTGAACTTTACTTTTAAGTATTTCCTGATAAAGCCACTGTTCATAATTGCAAGTTTCATATACAAAAGTGTCCCTGTCTGCAGTTCTTATAACTGACAAACTACTTTTCTCATCTCTGCACCAATGGAGTGACAGCATGGTTAAGCGACTTCCTTGACCCTATTGAGTTTACTTAAATTTAAATTTTGAAATGAAAATGACTACACGTGTTACCTCTTTGCACCCGCAATTTCGCTATCAGGCATGCAATGATAACTTACAGAAGTAAGCTTATGACCAGTTTCTGATACACATTTCATGTGTAGACATAAGGTTGGGAATGACACTGTGGCAAAGCCTTGAACAAGACACTTTATGGTCAGCTGCTATTGCAAGAGTTCCTCAGTATGTCTGAAGATAAGGATTATCATGGTTAGGCTGAACATTGTGAAAGATGGATGGATACAAGGAATTTCTGTACATTCATATCAAAAGTTTTTTTTTAGATTTTTTTGTTGACAAAATATGGCATTCATGTTCATCTGAACACTACAGTGTCCTCATTAATCTTGTGCTGGTTGTTGCATATACAGTATGTGATGATTTATCCAATAGGTCAGGTTTGATTGCTCTTTTTTACGTTTTTATTTGATTCAACCTTTCCACCTCGGCAAAGTGTATTGTTTTTTTGTTTTTCACGTGTTTGACCTCCATTTGTCCACTGTGGATACTGGGCTACTGGCGCTGACACAACCTCCATGTAATTTAAAGACCAGATTCAGCTCTCATCTTATTATTTTTTTTTAGCATATCAAACACATAGATTAATTGGTTTAATTTTATGATTCCTGTAAAAACTGCATGTTTTTTTTTTGACGTGAAGAATCAAATGCAGGAAGGTAACAATATGCTATAGCATTTCTGAGAGGTAGTTTGAGAGATCCCTCGAATTTAGATGAATCTCGGAAGGCAAACATTACCCAGAAGGAGGGCTACAAAACTGGACATGACATCTTTTTGTTATTGTTACTTTTTGCAAACATTTTCTGAGAAACAATTTGAGTTCAGTTTAATCCAGATCAATCCAGTTATCAAAAACAACACATTTTTGATAACTTTTTGAGCAGCAAATCAGAACTGAGTAAATGTTGGATATACAATACATTAGAGTACAACCAATACACACACTTTTTCCCAAATGATGCCTTGATGTAGATCGTCATCACCACTTCGCTCTCACCACGTTCTCCTTTGGCATTAGGCACCACAGCTCCAGCCATCTGGTCAGCCTGTCTGCTCCTCTCCTAGGCTGTCACTCACTCCTGCCCCCTCAAGTGTCACTCAGCAGCCTGGTGGGCGCTGTGGTTGCGAAGCAGCAAGATAACATTATCATCATAAACTCTAATTACTGAGGTTAATAAATGATAGTTGCAGTTGCAAGGTTCTCCATCAAACCGTATACTCAGCGAGATGGTCACACGGAATGTTAAAGCTGTAATGCAGTGACAAACAGGAAAGTCTTAATACCTTATTTGATATTTTTTTTAGAACAGTGTGTGTATTTATCTGGGTGGAACACAACTATTCCTAACATATGTTAGAGAAATGGCTATGTTGGCCATACATGGCTTGGCTATTCATGTGTCTTACATATCAGGATAGTTTTCTGTATTAGAACAAACAAGCCCCACCCATTGGAATTAAAAGATATATCCAATCCTCCTTTTCTCTACATACTACTTGATACTACTTGCTCACTGACAAAAAAAAACGGCTTCACTATGACTGCTCTGCCTCCTGAAGGCAACCACTCAGCACTCACTGCAGAGCTCGTATGTGAGAATAAAATCCACACACAATATGAGTGTGACTGTTTACATGCCAAATTTGTTAAGACTTTCACACCATCTTGCACTCACACGTACAGTACAAACACCTAATGCAGCAAAGTGTGGAACACTTGCAAACATCTTTGCCGAGAGTCATGTATATCTTTGCACTTTTCCAAACACTCTAACATGTTGGAAACCATCTGTATTGTATATGCACCTATAACACACACACACACACACACACACACACACACACACACACACACACACACAATCTTCACCTGTCCTTGCCTCTCGATTTAATCTCTCCAACTTTCCTCTTTCTCGTCTACCATCTCAATGCTTACACATCTCACTCTGCCATCATAGCCATGCTGCATTTTAAATTGCATGTGTTTATTGTATTGATTATACTTTTCATTGGTAAACTAGTAGTTTGAAAGTTGTGTGTGAATGTGTGTACGGCCATCTGTGTGCAATTCCTTGTGTGTGTCCTGTCTCTACTTCCCCCATCTGTTGCTTCTGCCTTGACTTCCTCTTCTAGTATGCTGTCCAATAAGCCAATAATTATCATATCGTTGCAATATTAGCTTCTATCACTGACTGGCTGAGGATCAGTAATTGCTGTCCGTGCAGAGGAAATGGGAAAGGAAATTACATCTGCCTATACAAAGAGATTGTTTCCTTGTTAATCCTAAGGGACTGTGATGACCCCCCTGTGTGTGTGTGTGTGTGTGTGTGTGTGTGTGTGTGTGTTTGCATGCATGTGCTTGTGTGGAAGTTTGTTGGTTTGTGTGCAAGCCCATTGGTCTGTTTTTGTATTCATAATAGACCTTCTCCGTATGCAGATTTTTCTTGCACCATAATATCAGAGATGTACTAAGGTGCAGATTTGGATCAGAGTGTCGCTAAAGTAGGCCTAAAGGTGTCTCCTGCCAGTCTTTTTCTTTGAGTGAAGTCTTTTTATTTAGAGGAAAACATAATATCTTGCTGTTGTTTCATCAAAACGGCTCCAGGCCAGGTTTAGAAAACACACAGTGCAGGAAAACAGACTTTTCCAACTCATATGTCTGAAACTGATGAATTCTTAAAGAAGCTTTGACAAAAAAGCCTCCATATGTCAAACTTGTTGTACACACACTCAAAACAGTTTTTCCCCCTTACTTAAACTTAAGGTGACATGAAGCTGAGTTGTCTCTATCTTAATATTGACTTTGATGCACCTATTGTTGTTTCATTGATACGATCTTCCAATCCACATTCTCTCTTTTCTCCGTTGCTGGATTACCAATGTGGCTGTTAAGTATATGTATGTTGCCCACAGGTGCACAGCCAAACTCCAGGACCTTCAAGCCGTCATGATGTAGCAACACAAAACTACTCACTGTACTGTCCCACATCGTTTGCTTGGACTGAGTTTTAAATACTAGAATAATGTGTGAACCTCACCAACACTATGCTTAATGTACTCTACCAAGCAACCCTGTCTCATCAAAATTACGTTCCCAGAGGACTATTCGGCATTCTCAATTACGTTTGACTTGTATTTTGTCCGTGATTACGTTTTAATGAACATATCGCAAACAAGCTCGTTCTCAGCCTAGAACTGTTCGGGATTCTCAATTACGTTTGGCTACAAAACGTATTGATTACGTTTTAATAAACATATCGCATACGTTCGTTCTCAGCCTATTTTTTGCCATTTATTTACCTCTAGGATTATGTTTGGTTGAAGTGTGCATTGTCTGGGCGGCTGCCTGAACTACAGCGCTGCAGGAAATTAATAGATGTACCATTGATATGTTCACATGTTTCTTCATTCATTCATTCAAACAAACTGGTGAAGGCAATCGACGTTCCGACATGGCCACGCCCCCTTTGGGTGGGAAACAAAGCGATTTTGACTATAATGCAAAATTGCGGTCCAAAACAGCACAAAAAGAAAACGATCAGAGGTAAATAAGTTACAATTTGACCGACAGACACAATGCTAAGATCCTTTACAACAACTCTGCCAGCTAGATAACGTTAAACTAGACTACGGAACTACACAGGGCTGCAGGGGAAATATTCTCGTTTATTAAATACCGGTGACGTCAGACGCACGCCCCTCTACAAACCAATCAATATCGAGGAATGAGAAAACGAGCCTATCGGCAGCCCTGAAAGATTATAAGATTTCTAGCGAGACCTATGTACTTTATTTTCATAATCTTGATATTGTGAATTCATATGATCTGTCTGAAGTCTGATAGGCTAATTCTCAAGAAATGTTCGGTACACAAATAAGCTACGTGCCAAGCTGTTGATCAACTGGACAAAATCAAAGATAGCACACACACACACAGCTGACAAGAGCGCTCCCTCCCTCCGCCGAGTTTTTTTCCCAGAGCACATTTTTGTTGTCAATGGTTATCATGGTGACACAAATACGTCACACTTCAGCTAGTAAGTGCATAAACATATGTTTTGAAAACATATCTTGCGAGAAATACATCAGAATATCATTAGGCTATATTCGGTCATTGGAAGTATCTGATCTCTAGCCTATTTGGTTAGTTTGCTGACGTATTTACCACCGTTGCTATGTAATCCTACATTTCCCATCATCCTTTAGGGCTGGGTGGACCCGTTCGACTCCTGTCTGCCAATTCAGGGCGCATTCCATTTACAACTCAGGGCCTCCGCCGTAAAACCACAAGTCAGACACGTTCACACTGCTGACACTTCCGTTCTGCCCCTTCATAAAAAAAGCACTTAACAGGAAGTAGGTTACATTATTCCCCTCCTCCGAAACGTCCCCGTTTCCACACAGAAACATCATAAGGGCCCTTAGGAATAATGGAACCATTTACAGAAACATGCTGCACTACCAAAAAATTAATAAAATAACTTAAATTGAACACATTCTGTATAGGCCTACCCTAAACCTTAAAGCATGTATCATTGTAGCCTACCCACTATTCTAGGGACACTATTTCTGTTAGAAAAATGTGTTTTATAGCCTTTGTGGTTGTATAGGCCTAATTTAAAGCTTCTGATCACATATGTGGCGGATTATACATGAAATTATAAAACAATTAAATATACAGTTTAAAATGTCTCTGAATAGGCTTCTTGAACTTACTAAAGCAGTACTCTACAATGCGTGTGTGTGCGTGTGTACGTGTGCGTGCGTGCGTGTGTGTGCGTGTGTGTGTGTGTGTGTGTGAGTGTCACATCTTGTAGCCTATCCTGACAGGGATTTGGTTGTTTTCTTTTAGTTAATGATATCAAATGTTGCTAATTGTGCATAGCCTACACATAATATAAAACTAGGTGCATATTGAATGTGAATCCTGCAACTGAAAGTATTTGGAAGGAGTAGGCCAGTTACTCAAATGGGGGTAGTTTAAAGATTGCTTTATTCATGATTTTGACCTTACAAAGGTAGAATTTTAGGCAGTCTTATGAACAGTGCTTAATCAGTGTTTGCGGTGTGGTGTGGCAGTGTTTATTATTTTCTGCATATGCAGTTGACTCAGTATATTGTCCCCTGTCTTAATGGTAAGTGGTCTTGACGGCGGTTTGTCCACCACACACTTGGCATGATATACAGGTGAAACTCGAAAAATTAGAATATCGTGCAAAAGTTCATTTATTTCAGTAATTCAACTTTATAGGTGAAAATAATATCTTATACAGACTCATTACATACAAAGTGAGATATGTGACGCCTTTATTTGTTATAATTGTGATTATTATGGCTTACAGTTTATAAAAACCCCAAATTCAAAATTTCAGAAAATTAGAATATTACATAAAATCAATAAAAAAGGATTTTAAATACAGAAATGTCGGCCCTCTAGAAAGTATAATCATGCATATGTACTAAGTACTTGGTTTGGGCCCCTTTTGCATGAATTATTGCCTAAATGCAGCGTGGCATGGATGCTATCAGCCTGTGGCACTGCTGAGGTGTTATGGAAGCCCAGGTTGCTTTGATGTGGCCTTCAGCTCGTCTGCATTGTTGGGTCTGGTGTGTATCATCTTCCTCTTGACAATAGTCCATAGTTTCTCTATGGAGTTCAGGTCAGGAGAGTTGTCTGGCCATTCATGCAGAGTAATACCATGGTCAGTCAACCAGTTACCAGTGGTTTATGGTACCGTGGGCAGGTGCCAAGTCTAGCTGGAAATGGAAATTGTCATCTCCATAAAGCTTGTCAACAGACAGAAGCATGAATTGCTCTAAAATCTTCTGGTAGACGGCTGTGGTGACTTTGGACTTGATAACACAGTGGACCAACAGCAGCAGATGACATGATACCTCAAATCATCACTGATCCAAATGAAATGTTGCGTTTCATTTGGAAATCAAGGTTCCACAGTCTAGAGGACGAGTGGAGGGGCACAAAATCCAAGGGGCTTGAAGACCACTGTCAAGTTTCAACAGTCAGTGATGATTTGCGGCACCATGTCATCTGATGCTGTTGGTCCACTGTGTTATCAAGTCCAAAGTCACCACAGCTGTCTACCAGGAGATTTTAGAGCACTTCATGCTTCTGTCTGTTGACAAGCTTTATGGAGATGCTGAATTACTTTTTCCAGCAAGACTTGACACCTGTCCACAGTGCCAAAACCACAAGTAACTGGTTGACTGACCATGGTATTACTGTGTTGATTGGCCAGACAACTCTCCTGACCTGAACCCAATAGAGAAACTATGGACTATTGTCAAGAGGAAGATGATACACACCAGACCCAACAATACAGACGATCTGAAGGCCACTATCAAGGCAACCTGGGCTTCCATAAAAACCTCAGCAGTGCCACAGACTGATAGCATCCATGCCACACCGCATTTAGGCAATAATTTGTGCAAAAGGGGCCCAAACCAAGTACTTAGTACATATGCATGATTATACTTTATAGAGGGCCGACATTTTTGTATTTAAAATCCTTTTTTTATTGATTTTATGTAATATTCTAATTTTCTGAGATTTTGAATTTGGGGTTTTCATAAGCTGTAAGCCATAATAATCACAATTATAACAAATAAAGGCTTGAAATATCTCACTTTGAATGTAATGAGTCTATATAATATATTAGTTTCACCATTTAGGTTGAATTACTGAAATAAATGAACTTTTGCACGATATTCTAATTTTTCAAGTTTCACCTGTATTGATAAGAGATTTATTCTTGTTCTTTTCATACGGGCAGCGACATTCCACCTGTGTATCGCGCTGGACCTGTGGTGTAGCATTGGGCGAGGAAGCCTTGACAGCGCCCTGATTTAATCTGCAAGGTTAAGATCTCTCTATAACAGTTTTTCCAATGACTCTAGCCTATTTTGTTCAAACTGCCTTTGTATTTCACATCCCTCAATTAGCACCTGTCACTTTCACATGGGCCTATTTTAATTAAATATTCAGATGATTCCGCAGATGCAAGGTGTGTCAGTTCTGTGTGCAGTTCACGGGACAGTTTACAGGGACAGGGAACAGGTGGACAGTAGTGTTCGGGCATGGTAGGAGCTACACACCTCTTAAATGTAACCAAGGTTGGGAGATGGATATGGATTTTGGGAGGACCAGGAGGACTAGGCTAAATCTCCATTCTGGGAGAAAAGGTTGAGTTGATGGAGGGCTACAGAAACCTGGGCATTTAATTAAACAACAGACTGCAAATGTAACATGGAGGTTGTGCATGGAGGGACAGAGCAGACTCTACTTCATGAGCAAATCCTTGTTAACCTGTTTAAGCCCAGTTGGTTGTGGAGAGAATGATAATGTGCAAGCTGCTGAAGATGATGGACAGCATCACCTTCAGCTATTTGACCACTACAGAAAGTCATTCCTGATACAATCCACAATAACTGCTGCTACAATGCCACACTTTCCCTATGGCCTAGTATTTCCCTATAAATAAGGTACATTATCCATCTATAAGTCCATCCATCCATGCAGGTATATTTAAACAACGCCTATGCATATGGGTTCTGTAGGCTATTATAATCTCTGATGGACACACCTTTTGGTTTACTATTTCCACAAGAAAACAAATGAGCAAACAAAAAGCTTAATTTTCCATATTGGGCCTTCAAATTGATCAGAAAATCAACCTTGCGGTAAAGAACACCAACTGAATACATTGCTGGAAAGGTGCTAATGTTGAGAGTGTGAAGATTGTACAATTTTACATTTAAACACACCTACAATTCACCACCATGCTTTTGATTAGATTTAATTTATTTGCACAATAAAAACAACAAAGAACATTGGCCACAGAAATATAAAATATAGAAACATTTTTAAAAGGCAACATATTGTGCAGGTGAGATATATATATAAAAAAGTTGTGAATGATATCTTACTTCAAAGATCATTTAATGTAAAATACTGAAGAAAATAAAAGTAATTTAATCCACAAGGTTATACAGAGGTAAAAAGACAAGCAAAGTGGGCATATGTTGTAGTTTTCCTGCTTATTTAACTGTAAAGCCCGCCTAAAACTCCTTATTCGTGATAACCATCAATCTACATCGTGCACATTTACTGAGTGACGATTGTGTTGCATTTCTCACAAACAACAATGATCATCTCACAACGATTTATGCTCTTCGTAGCTCAGGGCTGCCGCTATAGGCTCGTTTCGCGTCACGTGACATTCCTCGACATTGATTGGTTTGTAGAGGGGCGTGCGTCTGGTCTGACGTCACCCTTCATCAGGTCGGCAATACGTCATCTAGACGGAACTCTCGTGGCAGTACTCAAAGACAGCGCGATCATTCAAAATAAGCGTTATAGCTCAAATCTGCAATGTCCTGAGCTGTTTTGTGGTTTACAAAGTAAAAAACAAACATCATGGTTTTATTCCTTTGCCATGCCCCCAAAAATTCCCCTAAAGAAGGGCTGTATGACAGCAGGAAGCTCCCGGCTGCGCTCTGCATTCAGTGGGAGTTTGCTATCTAAAGATCAATTAGTTCACGTGTAATCAGCTTACATAGAGACTCAGTGAGGTGAATATATAGCCTACATCAGGGCATGACATCTCTGGCCAATGGGTCGGATCTTTGCGCCAGATTGATGCTGAGAGACTAGACACACAAATGGTTTTAGATTGATCAAATTAATCATTTATAAGTGTCTTTAACGTTATCTAGCTGGCAGAGTTGTTGTAAAGGATCTTAACATTGTGTCAGTCGGTCAAATTGTAACTTATTTACCTCTGATCGTTTTCTTTTTGTGCTGTTTTGGACCGCAATTTTGCATTATAGTCAAAATCGCTTTGTTTTCCACCCAAAGGGAGCGTGGCCATGTCGGAACGTCGATTGCCTTCACCAGTTTGTTTGAATGAATGAATGAATGAAGAAACATGTGAACATATCAATGGTACATATTAATTTCCTGCAGCGCTGTAGTTCAGGCAGCCGCCCAGACAATGCACACTTCAACCAAACATAATCCTAGAGGTAAATAAATGGCAAAAAATAGGCTGAGAACGAACGTATGCGATATGTTTATTAAAACGTAATCAATACGTTTTGTAGCCAAACGTAATTGAGAATCCCGAACAGTTCTAGGCTGAGAACGAGCTTGTTTGCGATATGTTCATTAAAACGTAATCACGGACAAAATACGTTTGTTAGTCAAACGTAATTGAGAAAGACGAATAGTCCTCTGGGAACGTAATTTTGATGAGACAGGGTTGTACCAAGACATAATATCACATATACTATATTGTGTTACAGTATATAAGGTAGATTGTTGGAAACAAAACACATATTCAGTCAAATTTAGCCTTGGACAAAAGACTGCTTTTTCATAGGCATTATGTTTATTTAAATGTACTGTTTACATTCATGCATACCACTGTCTGCCCTACACAAGAGGTGGATCACACACTAATATTGAAAATACACTGCACTTCTGAAAGGAAATGTGGGAAGTGGCACTGCATATTATCTGTCTCTGTAAACTATGCCATGTATCTACTGCACTAAACAAGGAATGTAATGTAGTGTTGAGTCTTTTATTTCGCTGCCAAAAAATTACTGTAGTTTCCTCTTCCAGTGTCGGGTTGACTCTCAGAACATTTTTGGATAAAGTTACTTAAACAACAACAAAAATCATTTTAATCATTCATTTCTTTTGTCAAGCCAATGAGTCTTCATCAAAGTTACAGTTTTTGCCGATTGCTTACACACATGTTGCAGACTTTGGCCCACTGTGTCAAAACTTAACACACAGGCCGAATAGGACAAAGCACATGGAGATAAACTTCTAACTTATACGGCAAAATGAAACTCTTGAAACAAAACCTAACAATCCCATCTCAAAACTGTTTTTAGCATCAAAACAATACACACATGCAAAACACAGCTGTTTTCAGTACTTTGGATTGTTTTTGACTTTACAAGTTTCATACAGATTTTTTTTGTGAAATATTGATTCACTACAGATTCACTTCATCTAGAGACACACGAAAATAAAAATAAAAAAGCTTCTGAAAAAAAAGTGTATTTTGCAATGTCATTGTTTTGGCAAACAAAATAACGAATAGGTATTGCATTTCAACAAGCAATTCAGTTCGTCAATATAAACTCTGAAACAATTACAGTAAAATTAGAAAAAAAAGTGTTGTAAGGAATGGGGTGGGTAGATTATGAATCCTTTTGCGTTCCCGTTTGCGTCTGGCCACATCGCCTCATCGACATCACATGCAATGTCATCCTTTGAGAAGCAACAGCGTAAATATTCCTCATATCCAGAATAAATGTTCTAATTATGGGGGCTACTGTGTAGTTGGGCTGCACTCTCTGCCCAGGTTCTTATATTGATAGGCCATGATCTATAATATTGTACACCATAGTGTCCCTGTTGTATGTGTCTCCGTCTGTTGCCTTTTTGTTCTTGTCCTCCTGCCGCTCTCTTTTGTCCTCTTTCCCTGACTCTTACCGTCTCACACAGAAGCTGAGCACACCTGAAGTCTATTTGTAATGCTAAGGCTCACACTGATTGGTATTCAATTAGCTTTATTTTTTATTTTTAATTTGTGTGAATCTGTGTGCTTTTCCAAGTTTAGTTGTGTTTTGAATTTTAAATAGATGTGTTTTCCCAAGGATTGCAGGAGATTTACTTTTTGAACAATGTGTCTTATGTAAAACACAGTATGTAGTGTTTTGCAAGAAGTGTGTTGCAGAATTTCAAACACAGTGCAAAGCCTATTTTGTGTTGGTGGGGTTGGTGCTTGTGTTTAGGGCATAGTCACCAAAGTTAGAGGTTGTGATGCTTTGGGCTTAGCAACCACTATTAGTGTTTAAGCATTAGGTAAAAACTGTAATGAATACGATTAAAACATAACTGATTTATATTGGAAATGAAGAAATCAGGAGGAACAGGAGAGGAGATTGAGAGGAGATTTAGCTGCAGAACTCCTGCTGTCAGCTAAACATCCACCATATTTTCAAAATCACCCTTTGTCGTCATCCTTTGTCCCCATCCTTGTCTTTGTTTCTATCTCTCTTGCCTCAGTTCCCTCACCCCTACTGTTTTCCAAAGCCAATATTTGGGTCACCGCAGATATCACAATGTATTACTACACCAAAATGCTCACATCAAATTGTACTCAATTACACTCACACAGGGTACAGAGAAAAACCTTTCCCTCTCTCCTTTTCTGGCTTTGCTGGTAACAGATGGGCTGGGGACTGTGAATCTTGTGTGGAATTGCGTGATTGGTGAAGGACAGAGAGAAGGAAGAAGAGTGGAACTGCAAAGCTGTGTGTGTGTGTGTGTGTGTGTGTGTGTGTGTGTGTGTGTGTGTGTGTGTGTGTGTGTGTGTGTGTATGTGTGTGTGTGTTTGTGTGCGTGCGTGCGTGCATGGAGCTGAGGTAGAGAGGAGTATGCAGGACAGAGCTGGCCAATGAGGTTTCCCCCTGAGAGCACATCTCCATTTGAATACTGGTGTCTCACAGTGTTGCATAAATTGACCATTGGATCAGGAAAGCTAGCAAGATACCATAACATTGAAACCTTCAAAGACCAAACAAGAAACAAAGTGTGCTATTGTAACTGTTGAACAAAAAGAATACAAAATCATAAATGCAAAAAAGAGGATTTACGTATCTGAGATTCGGGGAAAAATGGAGAAAGGGTACTGTAGTGAAGAGATCGCTAAAGGAAGGTAAGAGACATTTACAAGAGGAAAGTGGAAAAGTAAAGTGAACTGGGCTGCACAGAGACACAATACAATGGATTATTAAATAATTCTCATTTACAGCAGACACAGGGTCATTTTATCTCCCAACTGTCAACATCAACTAGCCCAGACTCAGGTCACCCTAGTCTGATCAGTCCTGATGGCAAAGTATAACTATAATTGGTTCAACAATTGAAACAACTCAAACCATAATAACATGCAGCATTTCTATGAGAGACTGTGAAGAGGGCTGTGAAGACCACTAATTCAGTTGTCTTGGCCAGGTGCTAAAATGTAAGATTTACTTAACCCAGCCTTCACCCCATACTCTGTGGTGAAGTGTGATTCATGTGTGTGTCACTATCAGTGGGAAATATATTTTACCAACCGATTACACAGAGGAACAAGTGTGTCTGTTACTCCAAGGTCTCAAATTCACTTTATTTGGGGTTGTGTGATGTCTGCAACTCCTTTGTTTGTTGTAGGGCTGCAACTAACAATTATTTTGATAATCAAGTAATCTATCGATTATTTTCTCGATTAATCGATTATTAATCGATTAGTGTTTTGGTCCGTAAAATGTCAGAAAATGGTGAAAAATTTTGATACATTTTCCAAAGCCCATGTTAACGTCCTCAAATGTATTGTTATGTCCAAAACACACAGATATTTCAGTTTTATGTCATAATAGGATTAAAGAAACTAGAACATATTCACATTTGAGAAGCTGAAATCAGAGAATTTGGAAATTTTTTATTAAAAAATTACCCGAAACGATTAATCGATTATCAAAATAGTTGGCGATTATTTTAATAATCGATTGATAATCAATTTGTCGATTAATCTTTGCAGCTCTAGTTTGTTGTACAGTAAGACAGCAATAAGCCCAGGCAGACTAAAATACTTTAAACTGTGTTTAGTAATTGCCTAATAGTAACGACGTAGAAACAATATTAGAAAAGTCAAAGGACCTACAGTTGTATCATTTCCACCTAGTTCTTGCTCCTTCTTAAACAGGGTATCTGCAGGTTTCAGCATGTCAAATTTAAGACTTTTTAAGACCTTTTTAATACCACCTTGAATGAAATTTAAGACCTAAAACACAATACATATAGGCGATATTTGGGGGGTCCAGCTGTATTACAACCCAAGCATAGCTTGTGTGTCACTCAATGAGACTCATTCAAGTTTACTTTTTGTCTGTTTATTGAACATAAAGTGATACTCATTTATATCAGAAGCTAGGAAGAAAGTAGCCTCTCTCAGGGTATCTGCACATTTGAAGACCTCTAATGAACACCAATACCTTGGCAACATAAATCTACAAACTACACTACAGTATGCTCTGTAGAGGTTTATTAAGTTTAAATATCAAATATTCAATGCACTAATTACAGAAAATAAAAAATGTTCAGCCGTCTGAATGAAGACAATGTCCCCCCGCATTTACCATCAAATAAATATAAGATCACTGTAAAGGCAACGTGAACACCCATCATTACCACCTATTCAACCTATTTTAGAGCTGTATCAATTGATTGACATTTTCTGATTAATCGAGTCACAAGAACAGTTTAATCAATAAAGAAAATGTGTTAGCTGCAGCATGCAGTATTAGAATGAAATACAAAAATCTGGTAATTTATGGGGAAGCATGTCCTTCAAATTTTAATTAGCCTACTTATTCAATAAACAATAAACTTAGTCCATTAATTTTATTTTTCAGAACTTATGGCAGAAACTATTTAAAAATTGGTTCCACAGGTGAATGTTTTTCACTTTCAAAATCGGGAAATAGGCTACTGTAAAGTAGGCATAGCATAGGCTACTGTATACAGGTTTGCATAACTGGAGGATGCCCACGGGACCTGCGGTAATTTGCGAAATGTTTTATTTTCTTCATATTGTTGCAGGCAGCCAGGTTAATAAACTGCGGGTATTAGGGTTGTACCGAATGGTGATGGAAATGTAGGCTACTGTCTGCGATTGACGGGACGATAGGCAATAGTTCTTAACTAGCCGTCGGAGAGGGAGAGCAGAATGAAGAGAAAGAAAGCGACAGACAGAGAGAGAAGCAGAGACTCGCATCTCACTCTGTGAGCTCACGGCAACGCGACCCGAATGACTGTCTAATGAGCAGCTATTAATTAATAAATATAGATACACACAAAATTTTACTAAACACAATCAATCTGTTTGTTTCTGTGTGATTTGTCAGTAGCCTACCTACATCGCCAGCGGGTGGGTGGTTGCACACCTACGGAGTAGCGGCAGTGTGTGGTCGCGGGGTGAATAAAGCCAGCCATGATATTTGTCGTCCACCCTCCACCTCTCACTGAATTTATAAAAGCTGGGCATGCATTTCGCTGGGTCGTTCTCCCCTTTCTTGCTTTCACGCGACCGACTTCAAATTCGGAGGCAGGGGACACACATTCTTCTTCTATGCTACGTTTATATGCGGATCACAGCCACACACGGCCGTGCTGCCTCTAGCGCAGTGTCGGACTTTTATATAAGCAGTTAGTTAGAAAGTAGCCTCTCTACATCTCCTTCTCGGAAAGTCGCGGAAGAAAAAATATATATAACATAGAATAGTCCTGCCCCGACAAATTTAAGACCTTTGAGTAATGGATTTAAGACCAGCATATCACATTTTTAATGAATTTAAGACTTTTTAAGGCCTTAATTTTAGATACATGAATTTAAGACTTTTTAAGACTTCCGCGGACACCCTGTTAAAATCAGTGCACCTGAACCGAACCTTTGACCTTGTCCATCGAACCACTATTGGCTGTTGGTGGGGCTAATCGAAGGCCCCAGCGGCCATCTTGTCCTGTTGCTTAATGGTGACCCAGGTACCCTCCTCTCCATATTGACGCTGCCATAGCCCTGCTTCTTCTATCTCTCCATCTCAGCCCACCCTTCATCTCTTGCTCTGGGTTGATTCGATTGCATTGATCCCTTCCACCTCTTGACCTCCTTCCACAGGAAAATTGACTGATATAGCTGTCCCACTTTGGACGCTAGCTTGCTCTGTTGTCACTTTTTATAGCATTTCCACAACAAATTGCTTGCAGAAGTCTCCTTCTCCTAGAATTGATGTTAAATGAAAGTGTATGAGGATACATCTCAAGTTTTCTCTCAAGTTAATACACTATATAATCATGTATCATTTACATATTGGACACTTATACATAAGATTCTGAAGTATGAATTATTTTTAATTATTACAAAGGAATACACATTTGAAAAAAAATAAATTATTTATCTAAAGTTCAATAATGTTTTCTGTCTTTTTTGTAAATTGTATTATCATAATCAAATGGGACCAGCTATTGCATTTTAGATTGTATTATTTTTCAGTGTCAAGGTTGGATACAAACCACACAGAGGACACTGTACTGTAGAAGACCATTTGCTCATTAATTCATAGTACATGTTGTATTCTGAGTCCTCTTAATGTCATTCCTTGGATGGTACTACCATGTCTTTCTCCCTCCAAGCCCTGGAACAATATCATGAGCTGGGAGCCAAGCAATCTGTTGGTGTCCTTCATTTATGGATGCCTGTATGACGACACTCCTCCCGCAACCAAAACAACTTTTTATCAAGTTAACGTCTGCACTAAATCATCTCTCTCTTTGGTTGGTGTTTTTTTCCCTCTGTTCTCTTTTTTTTGGTCTTCACCTCCGCCGTTTCCTCAAACACACGCACACACACGTACACACACGCACACACACTTACACACACACACCCAGACAGCAGCGCTCATCTTCATGTTTTGGTATATTACCCAGTCTCCGCTAGACTGGCTCAATTGTTTTAGCTGAAGACCTGGGCCCCTTACGTGCCATTAAAGATGTATCACCACAGCAGCTAATGTTTTCTTATTCATTGTTGAAGCAGCTCCAGGACTAGGAGATTATTTTCCAGGCCATTTGCAGTCCTCCCTCTAATATCCCTCTACCCCTCTACTCCTCTCTCTGCCTCCCTCTGTGCCACTGTCTCTTTCCTCTTCCTTCCTCCTCTGCGTCATAGGGCTCTTCTTGTTCTTTGTTTTCTCTCCCCATTACGATACAGCTCATCAGCACTCATCACTGATGATGTATACTAAGACTTCCCAAACCCATGAGGAATCCATTAAAGGTGTAGAAGTATCAGAATCAGAAAAAGCTTTATTTATCCCAAGAAGGGCAATTTAGTTCACAGTTCCAGTTCGCAGTAAAAAAACATTTGAATAAATACTATAAAAAACAATACGAGGTAGAAAATAACATAAATAGACAAACAGCAGTCCAACACACAAATTCAACTCACATTCATTTCAACTCAACCTGTCAGAACAACCACCCAGCTACGGGTGGTTGTTCTGACAGGTAAGGTTTGTCACCCCTCCAAAATGTGATTCTGTACAGTGCTTTGTATGATGTCTCCAGATCCTGAAGTCTTACACGTTTGCCTATTCAGGTTGTGCTAGGAGAGAAAGATAAAGATATGGATAGGTAGAGTAAGAGCAAGAGAAGAAATGTTGGCAGGAAGGTTTCTGTTCTGTCTTGAGTCCCTGACACGTCCATGGGTATGACATAATAGGAGATACTCCCAAATGTAGTGCCTCTTCTCTAGGACAAATATGGATGATGCACACAATCATTTATCATCCTGTTTTGTTCGCTTCAATGGGATCTGATGTTTGTGGGCGGCACACTTCATACTCAATTGTGTTCAACAGTAATTATAATTAAATCCCGGATTCAAGACTGAGTACAGCATGTGAAATTCACGGCTCAGGTGCAGTATGTTTACAGTTAAAGCTGGGGTGGAGGATTTGGGGAGAAAATGGCAGTTGGGATAGAGATTCGAATCCAAATCCCTCAACGGCTCCACTTGTTCTCTTTGGTCCCTCCCTGACATGCTCTACACCAGGGATTCCCAAAGTGTGGTGCGCGCATCCCTGGGGGTGCGTGAGCTGCTGCTAGGGGGTGCGCGAGATGAAAAATGTAATGGCGGTCTGATCATTACACAATCCATATCGGTCCGAGTATAAGAGGGTTTTATTTTCGCGGAAATAGGTCGTAAAAAGTCGGGTCGTGTTTTCCAAGTTGTGTTTATTTTCTTTTATTAATCGGGTGGAACACTGGCTGTGCTCTCAGAAGCGGCCGGGGCGTTTGTGCGCTTGGAGAGAGAACGCTTTGCGTGGAGAGAAAAAAGAGGCACAGGACATCGACAAAGCCGATTCAAAGCCTCAAATCATTATGTTGCGAGTCAACGTATCAGAGGCAGGAATCGGCAGAGCGAACGACTTTAACTGTGGCTTTTTAGCTGCTGCAGTTATGCTGAGGAGAGTTGCCAACTGCGCTGTCCTTTACACACCATCACTGCTGCTGTAATATTCAGATTTCATCATTTGCATCAAAGCCCTAATGATTTTAAGAATGAGAGGCTTCATTAAAACGCTGTCCATGCTCTGTCTATGCGGTCGTTGTGATTGTCACTTTGTCGGCTGTAAACTGAAACTAACGGAGATCTCGGAGGGCTTCCCCTCGACAACTGTAACGTGCCCCGGTTATCATTTCAGCCTTAAACCACGGCGTTGATAGCTTTCGTTTCAGCGCTAGGCTATGTGATTAACTATGAGCATTAAATAAATGCTGCGTCTCAGATGCCGAGCACAGCAGCGAGGATGAGGTTATGCCACAACCCAACCAGAGCATAGAGAGATGACAGCGAGCGCGATCACAGCGGGGCAGAGGAATTTGCGTGTGAAGAATAGTCTGTGGTGAACCCATCAGAGTTTGGTCTATTTGCACTATCCTACTGTTTATTTGCAATGAAGAAAAGTGTTTTTTTCAATGCGTTTTTATTTTCGTATATTATTTAAATAAATAAAATTGATTGAGTTGAGTTTTGAAAAACGGGGGGTTCGTCTTATAATCGGGGTTGTCTTATACTCGGACCAATACGGTACAGTGTTTTTTCCCCACACAATAAAGACATGTAAATAAACATTTCCTTTGTAAAATTTAGAATCAAAAATTTTAATTTTAATTAATAAACTAGAACTGCGAGCAGTTGTGACAGGGGCCAAGCCTCCCACGCGACTCGGGATCGGGCGTCGTCGTCCGCGGCGCCGGCCCCTCGCTTCACGGAATCCGGGGATGTAAAGTTTTTGAATGTGGGATGTTCGTTTTGGGAGTTATAGACCAAAAGGCAAAAAGATTGCAGAGAAAGATGCTCAAGTGTGTTTTTGGCGCCCCCTTTTGGAGCAATTTAAGGAAAAATAAGAACCAACCTGAGAACCATTGGACAAACACTTGTGTGAAGTTTGGTGTTAATAGGATGAATCGTTTTGGATTTAGGAGCAGTTTGGTACAAGGTAGCTAATGTACAAATCTTTAAAGCGCTACCGTTTGGTCTTCCGATGGTCGTAGAAAAATTCCGTAACCAAATTTGGCTCGTGGGAGTCGGTAGAGCATAATGCTTTTGGTTTCGTCCAAATCGGGCAAAAACTGTAGGAGGAGTGTGTTTTGGTGACACAGTTTTTGGAATGTAGCGAAAAAAAATCCCATACGCAAATGGGAGTGGCCTATCTCATAAGATGCAGCTGACTTGTGGGCATCTGTGGATATAAAGTGTTTGACTGTGGGATGTTCGGTGTGGAAGTTATAGCCCCAAACGCGTTCTCTTTGCTTTTTGTGGTTTTGGCGCCCCCTATGGATGACATTCGCAAAACTACGTTAGATAGAAAGATGCAGCTCAATGTACCAAACAAGTGGATGTCAAGTTTTTGAATGTGCAATGTTCGGTTGGGGAGTTATAGCAAAATCAAATTGTCAACCTCTCCATTGTAAAGACACTTTTTTGAATTTTCCCGCCTAAAGACTTAGGAAATGGCGAAAACTGGGAAAAAGTTTTTTTAATAAGTCTGGCCCACATAGGAATTTCTTGCCCATATTTTTGCCATAGGCTCAGGTATGCCCCATGATAGTCTCCCTTCAGTTTCAAGAAAATCCCCCTTTTTTTTTTTTTTAAGGAATTTTCGCGAATCTTTAAAGCGCTACCGTTTGGTCTTCCGATGGTCGTAGAAAAATTATTTATCCTACTTTTGCTCGTGGGAGTCGGTAAAGCATAATGCTTTTGGTTTCGTCCAAATCGGGCCAAAACTGTAGGAGGAGTATGTTTTGGTGACTGACACAGTTTTTGCGATGTAGCGAAAAATCTATATATACGCAAATGGGCGTGGCCTATCTCAAAAGATGCAGCTGACTTGTGGGCATCTGTGGATATAAAGTTTTTGACTGTCGGACTTTCGGTGCGGAAGTTATAGCCCAAAACGCCTTTTCCTATGTTGTAGCGCCACCTAGTGGCTGGCATGTCTGAATTTTTTTGTATGCTGAGAGACCGGGGGTCTGAACTAGTGATGCAAGTGGCATGTCCCAACCCTTTACGGTTTGGGCTGCAGCACCACTTTTACCCACTTTTACGTAAGGAATAGGAATAAAAATCCCAGCAAAAACAATAGGGTTCCCTGCCCAGCAGGGCTTGGGAACCGCGTTGCTCTGCAAAACGCGGTCCCAGGCCCTTCTCGGGCTTGGCCCCCTAATAAATGGAGGCTATTCAAAATGAAGCGAAGTTATCTTCTTCTACGCATATGCGCACCTAGTTTGTGGCCTCTACATTCATTCTTGCAATTTATTTAAAATTACTGGCGTTCTAATTTTATTTCCATAACCTGTGTTATGATGACGGGGTTGTTTGCTCCACGGTCATTTAAACTTGCAGCAATTGTTGCTCAACGTGACTCAAAATATTAGGCTATAATATTTTCCCCATTTTATCTGCCCCTTGTTGTGATTGTGATTATTTTATCATGTGTGTTCTGGTCATTTGAGCATGATTGAACATGCCACCTTTAATATGGCTATAAAAAAGCTTGTTGCATTTTTTTTTAAGGTGTGGGGGATTGGGGGTGCGTCAACCCGGTTGGGACATAGAAGGGGGTGCGCGGCTAAAAAAGTTTGGGAACCGCTGCTCTACACCAACAAAGTCGTGCCAAAGTGAATGGACAGTCCAGCCAGTAAGAACAGAGAATCGGAGCCTCGCTCTGATTGGTCAAAGTGTCAGCTTATGTTAACTTTGATCATAAATCATATACCCCAGCTTTAATGTTAACTCAAAGTACACTTTCAGATACCGCTTAAGAGTTTTTATTTGATCTGTATACAGTCTCTCACCATTAGTTATGATCTAATTCATAGAGAAGATAATTGGGTCACAACATTTGTGGTCTCACAATTAAGGACAAGACACACTGTTAGTATTGTGGAAGATAGGTTCTTCTTTTGCACACAGCAAAATATGCACTGAAGAAGTGGCATGGTTAAGACATTTATTTTCCCCCATGTTGTTCTGAATCTATTTTTCTATTAACTAAATATATGAATTTCTACATATCAGCCAAATATTTAAATGTTTATCACATCGGTAAAACATACAGTGCCAACATATTTATTGTTGCAGTATTTGGACCAAAAGGGACTTGCCTTGACAAAAATAAAAATGTAGACATTTTGCTTTTTCATCATCATTCCAAGGAGTTTTCAAATGTAGCCTACAACTTTCTGGTGTTACAAACAAATATAATGTTGTTGTTTTTAGCACTTTTGTATGAAGACATGGCATATTTTTCCTCTTATAAAAAGAAAAGGTGAATGTGTAAGGCAATGCATCCATGTTTAAATAAATCCACTCAAAGTTGCTACTGCCTTTCTTGGCTAACTACAACCCGTGGCTAATGCTAACTAGGGTTAGCTAGTAAAGGGTAAAACTTAAGGGTTTCAATATTTTCAATCAGCAAACAGCCAGGAATTTCCCATCATGTGCCTGGCTTGGTAAACTGCAGCTGCCTAGAACTTTTGAGGGGATCTTTGCTTGAGGTCAGCATGAAGCCACAGCAAGTCAAACGGAAACCAAAGCCGCCAAGCAAGTCTTCTGAGATGAATACCAGCATTTGTTATTGGCTACTGCTTGTAAATGCTTATTAAAGAAAGTCAAGTTACACCGTTTACGTAATTTAGACATGCTGGAGGACACTTTACGAGGACAGATCCTTTGCGGGTGAAGAAAATAAATTGTATATGTTCAAGCATTCAAAGACACAAAATACTCAAAAGCTTTATCCATACATGATCACATTTCCACCTCCTCCTCTGATAGGCAATACCACACATAGCATGACAGCATACGTGTGTTTCAATTGTGTGTTCAATGTCTCAAGTCTTCTTTTCAGAGTTTTGAATATTTCCCCACAGTATTCCCCTCAAACCCACTTTAATGACTTTTGCTTATCAGCAAATTTGAGCAAAATTACAAGGAATTCGCTGATAAAACTCTGACAAAAAAAACTATCCCAATCAACACCCCTTCCAGTCACCTTGAGTGATATCTGATGTGTGACAATTCTATAAGCCCACTGAGAGTTTTTTGTTTTCCAAGGATAGAAGGGTAGTTGCTACAAGGAGGAGCGACAGAGGTCTCTCAGGATGCTTTGCTCAGTGTCATGTCTGTCCCACCCCTGTCTATATATTGTTATTCCCTACAGCACCACTGCATTTGCTTATCACCCTCCCTTCTGCTGTCTAGTTGTGAGTCTATTCTACTCTTCTTTTGTCCCATGATACCTTACCCTGCTGTCTGATGCACATATATTATATTTCTCTTTCCATCACATCTACAATATTGGGACCTTGTTTAGGAATGCATGGCTTATCTCCTGATAGAAAATCAGTTCCACTTAGTTTCCACATGGGTTACTGTTGAAGCCAAATTATTGATTTCAAGATGTATTGTATATTTCGCATTTGTTTATGAATTCTGAGTTGTTTGTTGATTATTTAAATGATTTATGATTAATTACATTTGGTTGGAGGGATAGGACGGTGCGTAAAGCAAACGCCGCCCCACAATTGGCAGGGCGAGGGCGGCTTGTAATCTATTTAAGCTGTGCCCAGTGGGGGAACTGGGTTCCCAGGTATGCAGTCACACTGTTTTCAGACCGCAACTAAACAGCCACGCCGAAAAACAGCCACGAAACATGCACAAATAACTATCAACAGGTAACGCACAGGCCTATTTCTCCTTCAATCCGGTAAGAAAATAATGCCTTATTGTCTGTTGAGTCAGAGGAATAAACAACCTCAAACCCAAAGAAAAGAGTGTGGTTAATTTGGGCGCGTCTAGCAGCGCATGGCCTGGGAACCAATTGAACGCAAAAGTATTGCACTTTTATTCGTCTGAAAACAATAACTGCTTGTTGCATGGACGGCTCGAAAGCGATCCGATGCTTCTAAAGTAATGCAGAAGAGTGATGTTACGAGCGGCGACTCGAATGTTTATGCGCATTTCCGGATTGTATCAAAGCGCCGTTGCTGCGTCATTACGTTACTGTGAAACGTCATCCAACTGAGATCAATGGACGTTGTGAAATAAGACAAAATAACCTGCCTGTCTCCTAAAAATGCATCTTAAAGCACATCAGGAAGTCAAGGGATATTCACAATGCAAATGAGGTGAAATAATAATAATATTAAACAAAAGGATTCCACATTGTTGATTCTCCTCTGCTGTGTGTTTATTGAATAAGGAGGATCATGGAGGAATTGCAAAGCTTGGAAAGTGATATTGATGTTGCACTGGTTGAAAAACTCAATCAGTTAAAAACATCCAGAAAAAATTAAATGGCCTTAACAACCAGAAGACAAAATTAAATAAAGAAATTGATGGAAAATGTTTGCAATGTTGAACTGGTTAAATCCAAAGTGGAAAATGAGTTTGAAAAGCTGTGTGTGGAATTGATGGAATTAAATGAATCTGCAAAAGCCTTATTGTATGCTGAGGATGCAGAAAAGGAGCAAAATGAATGGTACAAACCCAAAATGACTGCTTTTTCTGGATTTGTTGAAGAAGCTACAAAATGGATAAAAGGGATAACAAATGAGCAGAGTAAAACTGATGCTGATGAATGCAATGATGATGTAAGACCTCAGGACAGTGTTTCCAACATAAAAAGTGTTTGTTCACAAAAATCAACAAAATCTAGCCGCTCCTCTAAAACTTCTTCTGTCATATCTGCAAGGCTCAAATTGGAAAGCAAAAGAGTGGAATTGATGGAACGAGCTTCCAGACTGGAAAGAAGGCAGGAACTTGAAAAGGAGGAAGCGCTTCTCAAAGCCAGGAAAGAGCAATTGGAGTTGGAAACTGAGATTGCACATCAGTTGAACATCATCACTGAGTATGAAGCCTCACACATTGCTCAGCCTCAGTCAATGGACAGGATGAACAAATATTTGGAAAAAGGAGTGGATGAATTTGATGAATATGCAATTGATGTATATGCACAAGCTGCCTTACTGGTCAATCCAGAATATGATGCCCCACCTCTCAATGTGTGCATTCAAAAAGAAATGGAAAAAGACAGTGCAAGTCCTAATTTACAAGTGCATGTGGAACAGAGAGTGAGTACTGTACGTAGGAAAACAACTAAGTTCACTCCAGATGAAGAAACTGTTAATGCTGTCAAAAGACCTATGCAGGACATAACTCCTCCCATACAACAGCCACAGAAAGACATGATGCGAAAGACTGGTGCGTTTTTGAAGGCTGAACATAGCATCCAACCTATACAATGTGACCCAATAAAGCATCAAGGCAAGCAAATATTTTCTAGCAAAGGACATATGGACCTCAACAATGTGGCGAACATCATGCAAAAACAAAACATGATTACGGAAGCTCTTGTCAAACAACAGAGCCTGTCTTTATTACCACCACTCAGCATACCCGTGTTTAAAGGAGATCCAGGACTATCAGTTTTTCATAAGGGCCTTTGAGCATGGCATTGACGACAGAACTGAGAACAGCAAGGACAGACTCTACTTTCTAGAGCAATTTACAACTGGCCAACCAAGAGAGCTTGTGCGCAGTTGTCAATATATGCAACCGGACAGAGGATATGCAGAGGCCAAGAGGTTGTTGAAAAAACACTTTGGAGATGACTACAGGATTGCTACAGCCTACATTGATAAAGCGCTCAGCTGGCCATCTATTAAAGTAGAAGACCCTGAAGCTTTAAAGGGATTTTCTGTGTTTCTTAATGGTTGTTTAAATGCTGTGGATACAATGGAGTACATGGAGGAAATGAATCATACCACCAATATGAAGGCTATATTAGCAAAGCTTCCCTACAAGATTAAAGAAAAGTGGAGGGTAAAGGCCTGTAACTTGCAAGACCAGGATGGTAGGAGAGCAACATTTGCAGATTTGGTGCAGTTTGTGGATAATCAGTCGAGAATTTTGTCTCATCCAATGTTTGGAAACTTAAAGGACACCTCCATTACCGAAAGAAGAAGCTCAATGCAACCAATGCCCCATTCGTATTTGGATAGAGAAAGAAGAAGCAAGAGTGGTTTTGCTACAAGTGTTTCACCAGCAACACATGAAACACGTAATGAGAGTGTGGTCCCTAGTTCATCCTCCAAAGCACCTTCTTGCTTATTTTGTAATGGTGCTCATAGTCTTGATTCATGCTACCTGATTAACAAGAAATCACACCAAGACAAGTTGGAGTTCCTCAAAAAGAAGGGAGTATGCTTTGGGTGTCTGGAACCAGGGCATATGAGCAAAGGATGTAAAAAGAGACTTACCTGTAAAGTATGCTCATTCAAGCACCCCACCACTTTGCATATCACCAACAGAGAAGCAAGCTCCTACAAAGAAAACAAAGAGAAGACAATCACAAGTGCTCTTGTGGAAATAGAAAATGGATGGAATGATATTGGGGCCGGCGCATCTGAATCCATCATGCCTGTAGTCCCTGTGAAAGTTAAAAACAAAAAAGGTAACAAAGTGATTGAAACGTACGCTTTCCTAGATCCAGGAAGTACTGACACATTTTGTACGGAAGCACTACTCCAACAGCTTCAGATGATTGGAAGGACCACTGACATACTTCTACGTACAATGAACAAACAACAAGTTGTCAAGACATCGGTTGCCTGTGGTCTAGAAATAAGTGGCCTGGAAAGCGGAACGTTCTTTGAACTTCCAGATACTTACACGCAAAAAGAAATCCCTGTGAAAAAGGAAAGCATTCCTACTGAAATGGATGTGGAACAATGGTCATATTTAAGAGATGTAAAGCTCCCTCAGATTGATGCTAATATTGGCCTGCTGATTGGCAGCAACGTATCGAAGGCCTTGGAATCATGTATGGTTATCAGCAGTCAAGATAATGGACCTTATGCCATTAAAACAGCCTTGGGTTGGACTGTAAATGGACCTCTTAGGAAGACAAGTGTCTCAAAGGTTGGAAAACCCATTGTTATGGTATTGTAAGGATTGAAGAGTTGATGCAACAGCAAATCAAATATGACTTTCCAGAACGTCAGTTTGAGGATCGCCTGGAAATGTCACAAGAGGATCACATGTTCATGGAACGTGTCTCCAAGTCCGTCAAATTGGTAGATGGGCATTACAGGATTGGATTGCCATTGAGAAACGGAAACACTGAATTCCACAACAACCGCTCAGTTGCTGTACAAAGAGCCTTAATCTTGAAGAGAAAGTTCTCAAAGAATAACAAGTTCCGTGAAGAATACAAGACGTTTATGGCCAACATGTTGAACAAAGGATTTGCTGTTCCAGTGTCAGCTGAGGAAAAGGCTAAGGCAAGCCAGAGCAAGATAGTTTGGTATATACCACACCATAGGGTGTACCACCCTAAAAAACTGAAACTGAGGGTAGTATTTGATTGTGGTGCTACTTACCGAGGTGCAAGTCTCAATGCCGAGCTTCTCCAAGGCCCAGACTTAACCAGTAGTCTCATTGGCGTGCTCACAAGATTTCGACAGAAACCAATCGCCTTTATGGCCGATATTGAAGCAATGTTTCATCAGATCAAAGTGCCGATGGAAGATGCTGACCTCCTTCGGTTTCTATGGTGGCCTGATGGAAATGTGGAAAAGGAACTGGAAGAGTACAAGATGGTTGTGCACATATTTGGAGCAACATCCTCACCAAGTTGCGCTAACTTTGCTCTGCAGCAGTGTGCAAGGGACAATGTTGGCAAGTTCAAGTCAGAAACCATCACTACAGTGCTCAGAAACTTTTACGTGGCCTCAAATCAGTAGAATGTGAGGAAGAAGCTCTTACACTTGCTAAGGACCTCACATTGTTATGCGCTACAGGAGGCTTTAAGCTCAACAAGTGGGTCAGCAACAGCAGAGCTTTAATACTCTCAATACCAGAGGGGGATCGAGCTAAAGAGGTCAAGGATCTGGATTTTGAACAAGACTCTTTGCCTGTCGAAAGAGCACTAGGTGTACAATGGTGCCTTGAGACAGACTCCAGCTGTCTGGAGTCTGTCTCATCCATCTCCCAGAAAAAACGCTCACTCGGCGTGGAATTCTATCAGTAGTGAGTTCCATTTATGACCCGCTGGGTATGGTGGCCCCTATTATCCCCCCTGCTAGACAGATCGCATGGCCTGGGAACCAATTGAACGCAAAAGTATTGCACTTTTAGTTACTAACCCTCGTTCTGTCGCTTTTTTTACTCTCCATCATTTATTTTCATCATCTTATATTATGCATGTTGAAAAATATACCTCTAAAATAATTGTCAGCATCGGAATTCCCATCAGCGGAGCAAGCGTAACAACAACCGTATAAAACATCCTATTTTTTGATGAGATACCAGGAGGCAAGCAAGCGCACATGTGTATCAGTCCTGATAGACATCTGAGCCATGTTTTCTAATCTTGACAGGGGCGCGGGTATGGTGCGGTTAATGGGTCACTGGCCGTCTGTACAAACAAGCCAATAGATAAACAAGCCGTGAAGACAGGATGAAGGAGGGGAGAGATGAAAGCCGGGGGTGTCAAGAGAGAGGGGTCGAGCGGCGGTGACGGTAGATGATGAGCCACTACAAAGGCAAAGAGAAATCAAAATGGAAATGAGGCGCCACCAAAGAGCTCTCCGCTCTCCCACTAGACGAGTTTAAAAGCCAGGCGCGAGTGAAGAGCGGTAGGAGAGGGGGAAGGGAGAAACTTAGGCTCGGGTTTAGGGATGATTTTGTAAACCACATTTACCAGAGATCAATATGAGTGTATACCGTATGGTTATTGAGTAAATAAATGAATACATTTATCGATAAACAAATTCTGATTGAGATCCCGATGCTGATGGCCTGCACTTTTAAAAACCCGCTAAATTGAAGAGACCTTGAAGCGTGACATTTTAACAGAACAAAGCTGCATTCTTTCCAGCCAAATGCCAATTTTGAGTATTACTTATTTTCATTACAGCTGGTATAGGCAGGTGACGTGCTGTTGCTTGTTGAAATGGTTTGTGTAATTTTACGATTAGATATAAAAAAAAAGGTTTCACCGAAGAATTTGACAACCGGGAGACTGAATCAGAAGGAAGCAAGCGTCATGGCGAGATAATTTGTAGGTGTTCTGAGACCTTGACATTTTATGCTTTCTTCTGCCAACCGTCTAAGTAAAATATATTTAATCTGATCTGTTTTTCCCCCCTCAACTGTAATTGACCAATGACTAATGAAAGTGGCTGTGCTGTTTTTCCTTGCTGTAGCCCAACAAGTTTACTCAGTTCATTGATTTTTTTCATCTAGTATATTTTGTAAAAGAAGAAAAAAGATTTGAAATGTCAAAGATGGAATACAAGTTTGAGAGTGTAAAAGTCACAAACATTTTTAGAAAGTAAGTGCAAGTGAGACAGCGCATGATGAAATGGGATTTAGAAGAAGGGCAAAGCAGGAAATGTAATAAAGATAAAGAGGAGGAAGAAAGTGTGAAAGCAGATCAGGAAGAAAGATTTAGGACTGACTATAATCAAAAAACATGCAAATTAGGGCAAGATGGTGGACGGTGAGGGAGATAATAAATGTTAAATGTGAGTAAAAATAGGAAGGAAGGGGTTAGCAGCAAAACAGCAAGGGATAAAACAAAGAGACAAAGCAGGAAATGACAAAGTGGTGTGTTGAGATTGTTTGGAGGACAGATAGAGGAAGAGAAGGAGACAGAAAGAGAGAGGAAATGAGACACTGATGGAGACAGACAGGAGGGAGAGCTGTCACAGGCAGGGTGCCAATAGGATGTCTTCATCTCTCTGTTAATGTCATGTCAAGCTTATGGCAGCAGATTACCAGGACAGGCATGGGGCAGGTGAGAAACTTCACACTGGCAAAACCAATATCCCCCTGTGCCCACTCATTGGCTTTTTTAATACTCACTTGCTATTTTCACTAAATAGGATATTTTGCTGAATTGGTCTTTTTAACTGAACAAACCTTTTCAGGAACCTTTTGTTGCTAGTCGTCCAAAATCAGACTACAAGATGAAGATCGCAGTGCATTAATGTGGTGACGTAGGGACGAACGAGGGGACTGCTAACTGCAGTAACTGACAGGAAGTTAGCTAAAAGAACCATTCTGCTTACAGCACCTTTAAATATAGGTTGAGGCAAATAAAAAAAAACTTTGTTAAAGGCACACTACAGTATGCAACATTTTCATGGAAATACAAAGTAGAGTAACGGTAAAAAAAAAACCTCTCAATGATAACTTCAGCCCCAATAGAAAATGTGTGGTGGTGTGTTTATCTGCACCACCACTTTTTAGTTAGCCAGGAACTAGAAGAGTGGAGTTTGCAAACAATGGCCTGTGTGCAAGTGCAATGAAGTACTTCTTCTTGATAATGCCAATATAAGGTCTGTATTTCCTTTAACATTATGGATGTTTGAATGACAGCTGACTTCTTGAACCAAAAAAAAGCCCTGGGGAGAGCTGAACACATTAGCAATGGATACACTTCTGCACCTCCTCAATACATCTATCTCCAAGGAGTGTGCAGTTTACTGACAGATCAGCCACACACCCTGGGCGAGGATTAAGTATCTTGTCAGACAGTCAGCCCAGGGGAACTCAAGGGCAGCTGGCCAGACATTAAAAACTAAAATTGCATTGGCTGTTGGACTCAAAAACAGAAGCAGGCTTACCTCAATAGGTCAACACAGAAATAACCACAGAAAGAGTCTTAAGCACCTGTATTTTCTTGAAGCAGAACAGCACAGTTCACCCTCCCCTGCTGGCCAGGCCCGGCCTGCACTCACACTACTCTAAAAGATCTGTTGCTTCTTGCAAATATGTCATCATGTCGTAAGGCAACACATGCATTGATTTATGTAATTTTGATGGCTTTTGTTTTGAAAAGGTACACCTTTGTTTTTTTAGCAACAAAATGGAAAGCAGCACAGAACATGTTGTTTTCTTAATTTTTGTCTGTCCAAATTTGTAGCAAAGATTCCACGCCAGAATCAGACCGATATAAATTGACTGCCTTCTATGCTATGCCAAAGCCCACCTCTTTCAACCGTGCCAGGGCCAGGAAGCGTGCTGTGCTTAGGGAAGGTATGGTTGCACTCACACTAGTCAAACATACTAGACTTTAACCGTCAATCATGCTTGGGTATGCCTAGTGTGAGTGCGCCCAAAGATAACATGTCACTTTTCCGTTGCAGCATGTTATGCTGCCACAAAATCAATTGATGGACATTTGAGGCATGCAGACAACATTTAACCATTCACTGCTCTCTTACAATAATTAGCTCACCCAAAGGCGAATGGCTATTATCAGTTCTGAGTTTCTGTTAACTCAACAGGGAGGAGAAAAGATAAACGTCTTGGACAGAAGGAGCCCTAAGTACTTACAGGAACTTTGAATACAGAAAATCCATTTAACACTTTGGAGATTTTCAATAAAAAAAGAACCATTTATGCAAAACTATTATGTAATTTCCATTTAATGTGACATGGGTGTCCTCTGTTGGCAGGCGTATTCGTGCTCTGAAGTGTGTATGTATGTGTAATATGAGGATGTCTTCAAACGTATGTGCTGACAGCAATTATAGTCCATCCAGCTATTGGTTCTGATGGGATCACACCCCATCTCACACTATCCACGACATACATACGTATATGCAGTACACACTGTAGTGAGGGAAGGGAGATATTTACTATACCAGTGCTAATAGTGTGCTGGCTTAGCGGTACAGATGCCCTAAAAGAAGTGTTACTTTACGCTCTCCAAGCCTCTTCTACAAAAGATTGCGAGGATAGCAACGCCTTGCTCAAGTACACATTTGCATAGTAATCCTAATAATCTGATTTTCCTCTGGCTGCTATTGTGTTCCCTTTTATAAAAGTGGTTATGAAATCCAAACGTTTACTCCAGCAGTCCCTTAGGCCAGGTTTAGTCCCACTAGCACCTACAGCTTGTTTTTTTCATCTTCTTCCAGAATCACTTTCTAGTATTATGACAATACGAGGAGGTGTTACCGAGAGGCACTTCTTACAGAATTACAGACACTGATGTATCTATTCATTTCTAATTTAGCTGTTTTTCTGTTTGGGAAAAAGGAGTTTCAGCTGTATTTTATTCAGTACTGTCTGTATCCACTTTTAGTAAGGCAGTAATAACTCAAAAAGATGAATGGTTGCAGATATGAAATTCATTGTGCATGTATTTAACTTTAGTGGATATAAAGGGATATGGTATGGTATCCATTGGCAACTAGACTGTAGGGCTCTTCTTTGAAGTGGATGACTATAATAACAAAGTGGATAGAGATATCAGAAAAGTGACATCAAAGAGATACAGACAGTTGTGTGTTATCGTTGCACGCACACACGTGTTATGAACAGATACAAACACACACAAAAATCCCGTTCTCGTGAAAAATAAATTACCAAAAAGCTCACCATACCTAAAAGCATTTACTCACACACACGCACGCACATCCACCCCCACCCCCCCCACACACACACTCTGAAGGTTTATCATACAGCTGACAAATATAAACATGAATATCCCATTTACAGCTGTCTTTTTTTTTGGCATGCACTAAATTCAGAATGACAAAGGATGGATGATGTTCCCCTGAATTAGAATAAAAATGTCAACACTCGTAAGGCAATAATATCATATTAATCTGCTGTCTGCTGTACCTTTTAATAGTCGTGCGAAGTGTGTGCCGTCTATAAAAAAATACATATTTCTTGCAACATGTCATACGCTTTGGTAACATTTTCCTGACACCCTATCGCTGCCGTCACAGATTGTGTGCATACACACAATGCCCCTATGTATGTTGTACATATTGAATACCAAGGTCAGTCAATTGGATGACCCTCAGCACTGTGGCACTCATGTCCCGTTTAGATCAGGATTGTCTTACGTCTGTCTTTGTGCATCTCCGTCTGTGAGCATGCACTTGTCCTCTCGTTCCACATCTGAACACAGATGGTGGGGCAGTGTAGTTGAGCCCAAGTTTTCCCCACTTGTGGCTATTGGGTTACAGGTTAAGGCAGCAAGAGTGCTCAATTAAGAAGGGAAGACCATCGATCAGGAAAGGAAGATAACCGTTGCACATGCAAAGGGGAAGGTGTGTGTGTGTGTGTGTGTGTGTGTGTGTGTGTGTGTGTGTGTGTGTGTGTGTGTGTGTGTGTGTGTGTGTGTGTGTGTGTGTGTGTGTGTGTGTGGAGGTGATGCATTTACTTTATATAAATACACTCACTTGCAGATTCCAGGCAAAATCCTTGGGCATTTGTGAAGGATGTTTACTTCTACTGTTGCTACTCTTTTACATCTTTAGCTTTTTATCAAAAGTCTTATATTTCAATCCAAATTTGTATGCAGTTCGATCTGGTAAAGTATATCTACACTCAAAAGCTTAAATCTGAATATACAAGTATGATGCATAACCCCAGCCTTTCAGTTATTTTATTCGGGACAATCACATTGTTTGTCCCACTGTTGCTGTCTTCAGTGATTGTCTGGTATATCCTTTTTTTGTTGCAACGTTTCAATGTCTCTTGCGTCTTTGAGTGCCCTCCAAAAAAAGAGCTATATAAATATTACAAATTATTATTATTTGAATGGAGGGAGTAAAAATTAGTTAGGGAGACGGTGAAATTGGAGTACGATGAAAAGCGGAAAAGATTATGATTGAAAAGAACAGAAAAGAATGGAGTGAAAAGTGAGGGGAATAAGGCTGGATTGAGAAGACAGAACATGGAGGCAAGACGCTGAAACAAGGGATAAAGAAATAATGAGAGGAAAAGGAAGTTGACTTATTAAAGAAGGCAAGAGTCAGCGAGGGAGTGAGAGAGCTACTGAACAAAGGGGATTTCAAAGATAGCTTTTAAGAAATGACCCACTGGGGCTTGGCCTCACGGGATGCATGTTGTATTCAAGTTCAATCTTAGACATTCACATGCACCTGTTTGTAGCACGGGCCACCTCTGCTCTGAGGCGATTAGTGTTTTGCAGAAGTGGTTCGCCTCCAGTCTGCCTCCCACTGCCAAGCAAATGTAATGGCTGAGAAATAATTACTTTCTGCTTAGTCTAATAAGCAAAAGAGGAATACAGATGGATGCAGGGAAAGTGCGGGTAATGTGGGCCTGGAGTCAAGGGCAGAGACAGACATAGAGGCCAATAAATCTAGATATGAGAGCGCTTAGACCAATCAAATCCCATTATGAACAATAGCCAGTTGGGCCCATTACCAAGATGGCATATCATTATGTCAGCTGCCCATTAAGATTTTTTTTTGGAAGAATTGCAAACTCACTCTCAGCACAGCTGCAAAGGACTTAGACCTACTATCTGTTCTCTTACCATCACATCAGGTCCTTTGGATATCTCTGCTGCTTCCCTGCCCTTGTTTGCTAAACAAAATCCCCAAGCTTTTTTTTTTCTTCTGTGACCTTTGTTCTTCCTCCACAAATGCATCACAACATTCACAACCTCATCCTCCCCCTTCACAGCTTCTAACCAGATCAGTGTTTGCTTGCCATGACCTATTTACCCTGAGTACATTATAAACCTACTAACAGCTCACCTACTCGGGGGTGAAAGCCACTGAACCCTGTTGCCCCCAAGCTTTGGTCATCACCCAGCATTTCAACCACGATTAATGTCACAGTCAAAGCAATGGCCACATTTTCCAAACCAGAGAAATACTATAACATAAGAGAAGGTTGTCATGTTTAAGCTAAAAACATTACTTTTGGAAAATCCCCGCCATGCTGTTGGTCAGGTGACCTGTGCAACGTTTAGTGAGGAGGTTTTTCTGACCCCTTCAGTCTATGGCTATTGCTTACCACCTGTCAAATCACTAAACAGCCCCTGTGACATTTTGGCCCAGATTCAATCAGTTACAATTCATGTTTACAGAGTTACATGTTGCACCATGGAGAACCTTTTAACCCTACACTACTAAGGCTACTGACCCCCCAACCCCTGAATAACCCACTGAACAGAGGATGAGAACAAATAGCCCATTGATGAGAAAATACATTGTGCAAGCATGCCGAGGACATTGGTGAATAGCCATTAAATATACTGTCTCATTTGAAGGTTTTCTCGAATAACAGAAGACACTTAGATTAAACATGCCGAGCATTTCATCTAACTGTATGATAACTTGAGCACTACTATACATATGTGGCGATCCAAATGAACCTGAGTGAAGGTGTTGGATATTTCCTTTTAGTTGTCATAAAACACAACCTATCTTGAGCCAATAAGAAGTATCGCGACACAATATCAGGTGCGCCGAGATCGTTTTCCGGCATATGGCAGTGCCACGGCGACCACTGCAATACCATGGCTTGAGCCGTTCAGTAAAGGTAATGCCAGTCCAAAAGTGGTATTCTGCGACCGGCACGCCCCGCCTCCCCCCTATAATTTCACGACAGGTATTGCCTTTAGGGCAGAGGCAGGTAAAGCTAAATATAGTTGGTCTTTATTGACACTATATCACAACATAACGCCGTAAATAAATGGATTTATTCATGTCTCTGGTCCTTTCCGTTGTAAGGATATGTGCGATCTGTTTGTTGTTGCTTTTGAAATGACAGATGCTTTATAAAACACCAATCGGACTTGCTCCGGTCACGGTAGTTAGCCTAGCCTCCTGAGCAGGTCTGACTGATCGATAACAGAGAATTAGCCCTGACTACAGAGTCAGGTTGCTATATATAGCAGGGGGTGACAATATTGCCTAGTGCTCGCTTAGCTCAGAGGGTAGGGAGTTATGAAACAGTAGACCCGAGTTGGGTTGTTTCTTTGCGTCTCTTGACTAGACATTTAGAATTTTTTCACTATATTTTATCAAGGTAGGCCTACAGGTTCCTATCGTTTAACACTGATTCAGTGTCATAAACCTTTTTGTACTATTTGTGTGCCACTGTCATCTGCCATTTATACTAATAATAATAAATTTAATTTATAGGCGACTTTCAAGACACCCAAGGTCACCTTACAAAGCATAAAATTGTCATAAAATCATTAAAAACACGACATTGTGGAAAAACAAAACAAAATTATATAAATATGATAACTTCAAAAACTTCAGAATCAATTAAAGATGCACACCTTCGGGATAAAAGGCGTGAATGCTGAGGTCAGCCTTAACAAAGTTTTTGCTTGGATAATTTTTAATCAGTAAATTCAGACATAGTAATGTGTTGTTTCTAATCACCATAGAATTTCCGACTCATGAAAGAAGACCCAGCCTGCCCATCACATTCACCATCGCCCCCTCTACTCCCAACCATCCTCCATAAATAAAGTGTCCTAAACTCCAGCTATCTCCTGTGTCTGTGTTCTGCATTTGGGTACATTTTGACATTAAAAATGTAAGTTAAACTTAACCTTTTTCTATATATTTGATTGCAATTTGACACAGATCGGTTTACACACATCTTCATTCAATTGTTTCTTACTTATTTTACTTGAATTTTAGTTTTCACACTTTTGACATTATTAATTTATGCTTTCATCATGTAGGGGAAGGTGGGGTGATTTGTGCATTTTGGAAGTTGCAAAACCCCTTGTTTCTAGAAAACCGTGGAAGAAATTGGAAATGTGACCACATATTTAAGAAGAGCCATCCATTTGACTCATCCTGTAAAGAAGGGAGACACAAGGAATAAGATATAAGCACATTTAAGCTCAAAAAACTGTGTTTTGCCTTTCAAAGTAAAATTTCCATGATCAAGGTTTTTTGATTATTGTGTCTGAACAATTATAGACACGTTTGAAAACATTTGACACATGTTTTAGTGCTTTGGTATGCTACACTTTGAGTCTATATAGTTAGCACAATGTCAACCCTAAATTGCTGCATCATGCCTATTATCCAAAATTCTGGGGATGGGGTGATTTGTGCGCAAGGGCCTGGGTGAGTTATAAGTAAGTAAGTAAGTAAAATGTATTTATAAAAGCACATTTATGACAGTTTGCACTGTCCAAAGTGCTGTACATAGTGCATTCAGTAGGTAAACAATGAAGGTAAAATAACAATAACCAAAATAAAAGACGTAAAGCCCATACATCCACATAAACACAGATAGTAGTGCAGAGGTAAGTAAGTAGTGCAGAGGTTAATGGGGAGGAAACACCAGGGTGTACATATGGGTTTTGAGCCTTGATTTAAAGGCAGAAATGTAGGGGGAATCACATTTGTCAGGTGGCAGTTGGTTCCACAAGCACGGAGCAACTAGTGCAAAGTACATTTCTGAGAGTTGTGCCAGTGGCATGGCTGTATACGCTGGTCACCAAAAGAAAGTGATAGTCTACAGTAGCTCAGGAGAGAGTGACATCTCAATTCCACTTAACGACACCACTGATGAGAGTTCAGATGGCCAGAAAGATGATGATGGTGACTTTGTCATTGTGACACAATGACGCACAAATCTGCGACAAGACAACTTTTTTTCCGAAAGCTATATTTCTTAAACAGTTTATTCCAGATCCAAAGTTTTTATTGCCAGGGATGCACAACATCCTGAAATATATGTACATATTTGAGTTGGAGACATAACTGTCAAGGCCTCACTTTAAAATCACTTTGAGTAAAAAGTTGCACAAATCACCCCACCTTCCCCTATTGCCAATCATATATTTGTAAAATAAAATAAAAAGGTTTATGACACTGAATCAGTGTTAAACGATAGGAACCTGTAGACCTAGACCTACCTTGATAAAATATAGAGAAAAAATTCTAAATGTCTAGTCAAGAGATGCAAAGAAAAAAACAGGGCGGGATGCAAACTCGGGTCTGCTGCTGGACTTGGGTCTGTAAGGGGACTCCCTTCCCGCTGAGCTAAGGGAGCCCCTCAATCACAATTGCACACAAATCTCAATCACTTCTTTATTACATTGTTTCATACTCATTTTACTTACTAATTGCTAATTACTAATTTTATTTTTCACACTTTTGACATTGTTAATTTATGCTTCCATCATGTATTGCCAATCATATATTTTTTGTTATCAAAATAATTGTGCAGCTGGATCATGAGTATATGAGTGGCATGTCAGTGGGAAAACGGTAGGTGCCAGTAGGGAATGGTAAATACCATTAATATTAGTGGCATGCCAGTGGAAAAATGGTAGGTGCCAGTAGGGAATGGTACATACCATTAATATTAGTGGCATGCCAGTGGAAAAATGGTAGGTGCCAGTAGGGAATGGTACATCTATCTATCTATCTATCTATCTATCTATCTATCTATCTATCTATCTATCTATCTATCTATCTATCTATCTATCTATCTATCTATCTATCTATCTATCTATCTATCTATCTATCTATCTATCTATCTATCAAGCAAGAAACGTCTGTCTGTCTGTCTGTGACTGCATATCTCTCTGAATGTTAGTCAGATCGGCACGGCCCGAAGGTGTGCATCCTTGATTGATTCTGAAGTTTTTGGGACCAAATATGTAGAAGTTATCATATTTATATAATTTTGTTTTGTTGTTTTGTTTTTCCACAATGTCGTGTTTTTAATGATTTTATGACAATTTTATGCTTTGTAAGGTGACCTTGGGTGTCTTGAAAGGCGCCTATAAATTAAATGTATTATTATTAGCAGTGTTGGGAATAACGCCGTTTAAAATAACGGCGTTAGGTAACTCCGTTCTTTTTTCAGTAACGGCGTAATCTAACTAATTACTTTTTCCGTCGTTACAACGCCGTTATCGTTACTGAATGTTAAATGCGGTGCGTTACTATGAATTGATTGAATAAACTGTGTAATGTGAAAGCACCCCTGGCTCTATAATACACAAACTGCTAGTGAGGAGAACGGTGGGTTAACAACAAGATAAGCGATTGTTATTTCTTATACTGTTTTAAGATGTGTTTTATTCAGTGTGGATGACATTATAACTGTCAGTTAGCGCCGTCACGTCAGTCAGCCGGAGCGCCTGTTTAGTGAAGTTTCTTTTTCTTTCTCTCTCTGTTGTGTGAGCATGCGCGTTGCCGCAGTAACCACCTATCAATCCACGGTTGAAACGTGCTCTCCCTGAGTTTGTTTGCATCGTCCTTGGGAGTAAGTGCATGGAGTTCCCCGATCTCTATAAATTATAATTTATGCACGTTATTAAACAGCCGCGATTCGCCGGTTGCAACAGCTGTTTAGCGTGTCATCATGAGCCGAATATTGCTACTGTTATTTTCCTGGGATCTGTATGCTGCTGTGCATGTTAAAGAAGGAAATAAACATAGGATAAATCCTTACTCCTCCTCTCATCGTCTCATGCTTCATAGTCTGACGCAGGGCTGCCAAGTTTCACCAAAAGTTTGGAGTGAGATTTTTTGGCCGAGGGACCCAAAATCGTGTCCTCTTTCCCACCCAATCATTTTTGCTAGTGTCCTGCAAGTTTACATATTATTCATAATAAATCAGAAATAAAAGATAAAACATCAAAAATCTTATTAAAATAAACAAATTCATGAATTGCAAAGTCGTAAGACAGGTTTTAATTCAACAACTGGGTGTGGACATATTGTAAGTGGGGGTCTGGGGTTACCCCCCAGAACATTTTGAGCATTAAACACTTCATTTCCTGCATTCTGGTGAATTTTTATGAAGCAATGTGTGCCTTTTCCGCATTAATTTTTTTCAGTAAAAGAGAACATTCACGGTTTCGCTGACACAAATTTAATTGAATAGCCTACAATGCATGTGTAGTGCTTTCAAATATCTCCTGTAGCCTATTGTTAAAACATTTGGTTAAACTGTAATAAAGGTAATTATTCTATATGTATTCAACATTGTATGGGTTATCCAATTATCCAATTTCAATTCACCATTATTATATTAAATCTATGACACTTGATGTCTTCTCAGAACATATTTTTCCCACATTAACCTCTAAGCTTAGTTACTCAATACATTCATTCATTAATGTTGACAACATTTTAGAACAAAAATGTGTTGGTGTCAACCAGCCCAATAACATAATGCAAAACAAGCTTGAATATATCAAGTGAAGTGACTGATTTGAATTAAGGTGTTCTTAACTCTTTGTTCATTTAATACTGGCGTCCTTGTTGTCATTAATTTTCCATATAATTTGAACAAAGGGCGGGACTGGGAGGCGGCGGTCTTTTATTAGTTTTGTAGTGTAACGCAGGGGGGCGTGGCCGTGGTGGTTTGCCAAGTGGCTGCTGCGGCTACGAGATGCACACGACCATGTATATTGCCCATGCCATGGACCTATAAAAGAAACCGCGCGTGCAGAAAGCATGGCAGAAAGAGGATGTCACGGAACTCAGTCCGTTTAGCTTTTCAAAATAAGACTTTCAAAGTAAAAGTGCAAAAAAAAAATATATATATATTACGGGGATTCATTTCTCTGCGCGAGAAATTGGAGGTGTGGCGTGTGAGCGTGTGAATTGGTTGATATGCGTGTGTCTCACGGCCAAAGCGTGAGACTTGGCCGCTCTGGTCTGACGTTTTTGGCCTTAAGTGGTGTTTTAGCCAACACCCGTGAAGTGAATCCAGTGATATAGCAGATCAGCACGATAGCCTACATTCACCAGTTTTCTCTACTACATTTGTTGAGAACAAAATAGGCTAGGCTTAGTGCAGGATAAACCTCTTGCTGTCTGTTGATGTGCAATACATATTGAAGGTTATGTAGCCTACAAGTAGGCCTACCTGTCTGTTCTACTCTTTTCAACTGACTTGTGAAAACTGCTCAGAAAAATCCAAATTTGTTGACATACAGCAAATTTCTTTTTTTTTTTACAGTAGGCTAACGCAAATAGTTACTTTCTCTGGTAACTAGTTACTTCTATTATAAAATAATTCAGTTACTAACTCAGTTACTTTTTGGAACAAGTAGTGAGTAACTATAACTAATTACTTTTTTAAAGTAACGTTCCCAACACTGATTATTAGTATAAATGGCAGGTGACAGTGGCACACAAATAGTACAAAAAGTTTATGACACTGAATCAGTGTTAAACGATAGGAACCTGTAGGCCTACCTTGATAAAATATAGTGAAAAAATTCTAAATGTCTAGTCAAGAGATGCAAAGAAACAACCCGGGCAGGACGCAAACTCAGGTCTACTGTTTCATAAGTGAACTACCTACCCGCTGAGCTAAGCGAGCACTAGGCACTAATGGTAATGGTAAATGGACTTGTATAGCGCTATATCTCCGTTTATCACAGACCCAAAGCGCTTTACATTGTTTTTGTACACATTCACCCAGTCACACACACATTCATACACCGATAGCAGCAGCTACCACGCAGGGTAGGCTTAGCACTAGGGTGCTAAGCTAACTAAGCTAACTATCGGGAGCAGTTCGGGGTTCAGTGTCTTGCCCAGGGACACTTCGACATGTGGCGGGGAGACGGGGGATCGAACCTCCGACCTTGCACACCAGAGGCGAACACCCTACCCACTTCGCCACTGCCGCCCCCGGCACTAATGTCACCCCCTGCTATATATAGCAACCTGCCTCTGTAGTCAGGGCTAATTCTCTGTTATCGATCAGTCAGACCTGCTCAGGAGGCTAGGCTAACTACCGTGACCGGAGCAAGTCCAACTGTTTTATAAAGCATCTGTCATTTCAAAAGCAACAACAAACAGATCGCAACGGAAAGGACCGGAGACATGAATACATCCATTTATTTACGCCGTTATGTTGTGATATAGTGTCAATAAAGACCAACTATATTTAGCTTTACCTGCCTCTGCCATAAAGGCAATACCTGTCGTGAAATTATAGGGGGGAGGCGGGGCGTGCCGGTCGCAGAATACCACTTTTGGACTGGCATTTCCATTACTGAACGGCTCAAGCCATGGTATGGCAGTGGTCGCCGTGGCACTGCCACATGCCGGAAAACGATCTCGGCGTCTCTCCACAATATGCTGTTTTTCTTCAGTATTGTATAAAGATAAGAGTTTTTGTTTTTTAAATTAATGTGATTAAGATAAGATGAAGGCCTGCTTTATGCAGTCTGTAAGTCTGAATGGAAGTATTGGTTCCAAAACCCACATGGAATAATTTTGGCGAGGATGAAATAATTATTTCTATCTAAAAATGGCCTTTCAAAAGGCTCCGTTACATTCAGCTGTTGGGACATTTCCATTTTATTTTGTGTCTGTCAACACGTCAGCCATATTGCTAGGCTTCCTGTCATTGTGACATAATGAGTCCTTTATCTGTTCATCTTTTAATTTATTTATGATGATGACAGTGAACTGCCCCATGCTTAGCATGATCGGAAGTAGTAAGGGGCTAATTAGTTGCCGTTTTCATGGAGGGTTGAGAGCATTACACAGTCTCCAGTTTAGTTTATATTCAGGTAATGACTACCAGCACGAGCGCGTGTGTGTGTGTGTGTATGGTACCGGTGAGGGGCTGAGTGCTGACACCTGTCTCACAGGCACTGCTGTGATGGGGGCATGTTTAAAACCTGGAAGACCAGCCCCCTCACCTGGCACCCTGGTCCCTCACCAGCCTCAAGGTCATCAAGCTTGGCATGCTGTGTTGAAAAGCTTGAGGGGAGAGTGTGAGAGGCATCCCTGAACAGTCGTGATGGCCTGCCATGTTCTAGCAGGGGTCCCTCTTCGCCTGCAGCGATTGAAATCCCACTGTTTAACACACACACACACACACACACACACACACACACACACACACACACACACACACACACACACACACACACACACACACACACACACACAGCTACACAGCTTCAACATCTTCCTTGAAACCTGCCGTCACTCCCTTTCTACAGTCAAAGACATATTGAAATAAGCAGTACCATGTATTTTGATGTACACTGACTGGGAATGGGAAGACAATGCCATTTGGAGGATATTGGAAGGAGGGCATACATTGATAATCATTGAAGGTAGTCATTTTAGTCAGTTTGTGATTTTAATCTTCACAGGGTTAATGAAGTGGATGCATGCGATAAACCCCCACCAACATAACTTCCCCGCCCCCTCCCCTCAAATTACCCTCTCACATCATTTTCTCATTTACCTCTCCATTTAACCTGTCTCTTCTCGTCTGAGTCATTATTTTGTGGACTCTCGAGTGTTCGTTCAGCTCTGACTTAACCTCTGTTTATACATTTGAGATTGTTTCAACATGTGTTTGCATGAATATATCTAAGGTCGTGAAGATAAAAAGCTAGAATGAGCTGCTATGATCCTCTATGTCATTCAATATTCATTCCAAATCTCATCTGATCAATGTGAGGTCTTTGAAATCTACACTCAGTGACGGAGAGAGGCAAACTTTGCGATGGGTTTTCATTAACTGCTGCAATGCAAAGACACGCAGTTGACAGACTTAAAGATGGCAGAATTGGAATGACTTGCCACATGGTAATATTCTCTGATCATCCCCACATGAAAGTATGAAATACCTCAGCTTTAAAGTGGTAGTTCATTTTTTAACATGTGCACATACAGTAGGTGACACTTCTATTGGACGTCAGGGGTGTGAGTCAACATTCTAGTCACTGTGCAGCTAAGACTTAAGCTGCATTCCATTAGTAGTTGCGCTTCCCCTCGTTCATTTACCCTCAGCCCTTGGTATGACGTACCAGCATACGTTGCACAGAGGGAATTTGGAGCACGGAGGGAGACTGGGCGGGGGAGGAGCGGGGAATTTAAATGGAACCCACTTGCCCTTGTACTCGCAATGGACCGTCAGTTACATAGGTAGTTCTGAATGCAAATAATACAGAATTATGACATCCTACTAAGGTAGCCTATATTATATTGCAGAAAGACATTTCCATAGCATAACAAACATTGCATTTCGACATGGTAACTCAGATTATCAAGATATTGTTATTTACACATGTAAATTGTTTGCTCCGACGTATTTTCTTATTTTTGTTAGTTTCAACCAAAAATATTTGTTTTAAATAGTCCTATAATTGGCAGCCATTGGTGTTATAGCAACAATGTGTAAACTGCAATACATTCACTGGATTGTTCCTATGGAAATAGGATAGGCTAATTGAGGCTTTTGGAATATATTTATATATATATATATATTTGTCCTGTGGGTGGCTGCGATGTCACTAAAAGCATACAGTCTACCGGAAAATAAGAGGAGAAGAAGAAGAAGACGAACTGCAATGCACTGTGGGTGATATCCACCTCGGAGTGACCATGGATGTTCACTCGATCACTCAGCCCTCCGAGGGTCTATCTCACCAAGTTCACTTCAGTTTCCAGACAATTGGAACGACACGGCGGCGGGGATTGCCCCGAGGGCAAGTGCCTAGGGCAAGTGAACGAGGGCATGTTGAACGGGTATTGGAACGCAGGGTTAGCTTGGTCCTACCAGACCATCGTACTTCATTTAATTTGTACAGAAGGTCTGGAATCGCTCAATTGACAAATGTTAACTCACTTGAAGGCGAGTGTCTGTTGAAGTTTAAAACTATTGGATCTGCCCAGTGCCACTCTGGATCTGCCATAACCAATCGCACAACTGGCGCACAACCTTAACGTCATTGTTCTCAGCCACTCCCTCTGTTCACTGATTGGACTGGCAAAAATCTGGCGGAGAAAACCCGCAAATATACCGCGGACCCAGACTGACAACTGAAGGGAAATTAAAATTGAGCGGAAGAAGGTAGGCGCGGTGCCAAGCTAGCTAAGACTAGACATTTAGGCTGTTGTGCTTACATAAATATTCATTACTACATGATGGGAAGCACTATTGTGAATAGGATTTTATGAAAAAACAATAATTTAATTGTATTGGCATAGGATATACCTTTTGCACCAGGTTGCGGTAGTCAACAAGATAACATGCATATTTTTATCAAAAATATCAATTTACCAGAATGTTTGCTGCTACACTCTCACCTTTTCCTTCAACACTTTGGGGCAGTGAAACAAGCTGGATACAATATTGACAAGTTTCAACCATATTGAGATGAAAGCGCAAACTATCATCTGTGTACACATCCATCATACACAAGCACTATTAGCATTCATGAATCATGACAGAGGTCCAAATTCAAATGTTCTCTGTTTTTGTCTCCGCCAACTACTTCGGGAAATGTCTGCTGAAGATCGGCCAAATGAATGCTTCACAGTTTTCACAGGTTAGTCGCTGAGTTGGTCTGTCTGGTGTGTGTTGCTGTGCAGGCAGCGCACACTGCAGCGTCACTTTATCTGACTTTTTCTCTAAAAAGAAAAGAAAAATATTGATGAGTGATAAATTGATGAGTGATAAAGATTCAATATGTTTTTCTCAGTGAGTGTTGACATCAGTGGTCCTTAAAGACTTCCTATCAATTTAATCGTAAAGTGTTAATTTGCTTAAATTAACAAGTGCTTGTAGGATCAACTAGCAAATAGGAGTTAATGCCAGCTGAAAGAACAAAGCAGGAGGATTTTGCAGTGGATAATTCGCTTGAGATAGCAATGTGTTCCTCATATATTTGAGCTGTATGCTTCTGTGTTTTGTTTAACCACTGCCTTGTCTCTTGTCACAGCATGTAATGGAAATTTTTTTTTCATCTCATTTTCCACATCAGAATATTAAAAACATAATGGTTATGTTGTTGTCGGCTGGGAGATGTCCAGAAATCCAAAGTGTGTGAAATCATGAAAAAAAAGAAACTTACCAAGAAAGTGCAATAAGCAATAATTGAGTCCTTCTATTTATCTTTCTATTATTTCTCGCTCTCTCCTTTCGAAGGCAATCTTCATGTGTATTAGGTTGGAATTAAATCCTTCCTCAGAATTGCAATGGATGATGTTTTTGCTCAACATTTTAATTTATAGTGTTGTTGGTGATGGACACTTGAACAATTAAACGTCAGAGCCTACATTCCTAAATACAGACATAGTGAGATAGAAGACAGAATAATAAAAGATGGTTAAATTATTGATCGGGACATGACACGACTACTGCCCCTCTGGGTACACTTCATCAATAGTTTCCATAAAATTTAACTCAACACTGCCCGGACGTGCCTATACATAAGCAGTCTCTTGCAGTGCAGTTGTTCATACATGCACATGGTCACACACATGCAGTCCATCCCCCACAGTGCGATGCATTATTGAAGACTTTGCGTCACAGTGTTCCTTCCGGCTAAGGATGCCTATATTTTCTGTACCTAATTCTGCCATGGTAATATAACCAATGCCCTTCGCTCTCACGATGCAAATGTTGCAGAGCTGGACTAAATTACTGGTGGTATCTGGACCTGGATAAAACAAAAGTGTCTGTTCTAAGTAGAGCACAAGCTGGACCTCCGTCACTGTTGGCGAGTGTAAAGGCGAAGGGACAAAGCAGTTTCGTGAGGTCCAGGCGGGCTGTCTGTAAGGCTTCCAGCTCGTCCGCATGTATTCCCTCCATTAGCTGCACTGCCAGCTGAACCAGAATAACAACACAAATCCCAACAGTAATCATTCAACAAAAAAGAGGTTGCTATATTGTTTGGAGTTGTGTGATGCTGGGGCCTCTGTGCTAGCTGTGTGGATTGTGTGCATGAGGTTGTCCCCCCAGGTGCCTTCTCCAGCCAGGTTTTGCCTTGTGCTTGCTGGCTGAAATATTAGACAAGCTCCTGGATATTTTTACGTCTCCACAGGCATATACTGTATGCAGAGCTTAGCACCATGTAATGTCTTTCAATCCATCAAAAGCAGGAAGGGAAGGGGGAGGGGCTTTATGCCTATGCCTCCTGTTTGTTTTACAACAGTGGTCATTGTAACAATACCTCCATCCTGCATAAGTAGCACAACACCCACTGTGTTGTTCTCAGTGCATTAATTCATTAGATTAGCCCAAATAAGACTCCCGCGTTTGAATGATGGTTGCCAGAACCTTCCCCTGGCGCCAGATAAAATACAAATTCACCTACCTTTCTCAGTCTGAATCCATTTCTCTTTTGAATTAAATATTGCATACAATAAAATATGCATCACATGGTCTCAGAAGTGGGACCATGATGCACATTGTTATGTTGGCAAAACAGTCCCATTGTTTAACCCCTCTGTTTTGCTGACATTGGCATTACTTTTTGAGTTTGTGTTTCCTGATCTTATTACAACCCTATAGTAAGGATAGTACGAGATAACCCTCCTTTTTGTCCAATGGCACATTTTATTAAACTGATACAATATGCAAATTAATATAGTATTGTATTATTATCTTCACATCGGAACATGTTTCATGTTTTATGGATGATCAAAAAAGCCTATATTTTACTTTGCCCCCCCGAAAAAACAATCAGGATTGAAATGACTTATATGGACATCATGGTGTCACAGCAGTCGGAGACATATGCTGTGTGGCCATGCAGTTTTTTTCTGACCGAATATATTTGTCACGTGTTGTCCCCTACTCTTTCCTTCCATGTTAGCTGTCACTCTTGAGTGTCAACTGTCAAGCGGTGGCACAATAATCCATGAAAGAAAGCCTATGCTTGTGCCCTAAGAGATGACCTGGGGCTGAAGTCAGCATCGCCAGACTTCAATTTATGCTTCAGATGATGCAAATACGAACTGATGGCACCATGAAATAATGATGGACTACATAAGCACACTTGGTTATGCACAATGTTAATATTGGTAAAATGTTGGCTTGTGTTACGTGTTCCCTGAGGGTAGAATATTTTTCAGAGCACACCCAGACAGTTACCCTGAGGGGTGGGATGACCCTAATTTACTGATGGAAAGGATTGTATTCAGTTACAGTGCTGTCCTTGGATTAAAAAATAAATAAAAAATGAACACCTCAAAACACACAGTATGGTAAACTTGACTCGGACAAAAGATCAGACATGATGCACATCACAGTTTTTCTGGAAGAAAAAACTAAGTCAACTAAGTCACTGATTGATGACAGCTAACTGGTGTAACTTAAGCAACTTATTCTTGCATTACCAGGATAAATAATATAAAAAAACAGTTTAATAACACCTAGATCAGATGTTGCAGGCCTTTCAAACACACAGCTGCAGACAGATAAAACACAAATAGTCTTTATATTCTAATTTCCTGCAAAGAACCAGCACCATGACACCACAAACCATGTTAGAATGATGGCTGTTTGAAGGCTACTCAACTGATAAATGAGCATATTTTGCATGTTCCGCAAGTCATTACACCAACTGCCGTCAACCTTTGCTATTATGTCTCATGCTTTAAAAGAGGACACACACATCCTAATGAGTAATCAAATACAATGGAGATGTAGCATCAAAATCAACATGTTCTGTCTGTACTTAGAATTAAGATTCACGTAATTGTATCTTCACTTGACTCATGACGGTAACCCAAGGCTTTGGTCATTTCATTTATATCCTTGTACTTTTCTGATCTGATTGACCATATTCTTATTGTAAAAGATCAAATTAGTTTGTTATGACTTTACCAGTATGGACAGATATCAATACTGCATGCTTCATTTACATCTGTGTCTCTCAGTTTTAGAGATCTACATATCCCTTTACATTTCCCACGTATGCAGTCAATGGAAATGTTGGAAAGTGTGTGCACTGTGACTTTAGTTTGCCAGTGACATCTTAATGGGCTAAGCTTTGTCTAAAGGTCACAGAGATACCAAATGCAGCACAGCAGGCTGAATGTCAGAGAATATTTGTAAAATTATCCAATCGTTGATTTGTCATACTGTTGCACCAATGGGACTAAAGCAGCTTTGTCTGTTGCGAATGCTCGGGGATTGGACCCAACAGCACAACGCCGACTCAGGTAAGTCAGTTTTTGAACAATATTTATTATAGGCTGGGAACAGCGACAGGCTCGAAGGGATACAGGACGGCCGGTGGCGTAGAGAGCATGGGCAGGTGTGAATCCGGAAACTGCTGGCAGGCAAGCAGGACAGGTGAACGCCGGAGGCAAACGCTGTAGGTAGTACAATCTGGCGCCGAATGACTGGAGTCAAGAGGTTTTAGTAGAGAGGGTCTAATTAGCCAACGATCTTCACCTGGAGCAGTCTGCCCAGGAGTGCAGCCACGCCCACATGCCAACACAGAGACACACAAGGGGGAGAACAGGAGGAAAAGACAGACCAGGGAAAACAAACGACACACAGAGGAGAAGGAGAGGCTGCCATGCCGTGAGTCATGACATTGTCAAGTGAAACAGATGCAGTCAACGCAGTTGATGCAGTCAATGGTTTGTTGAAAGAATTCTTAAAAACTTAAGGGGTTTTGGGGGCAAAATATGTGTTCAGTCACCTAACGTTACAAACTGTTATTTAACATTTTATTAAAAAGTTATTTAAAAAAAAAACATAATCTCAGTACCATGCACAGTAAACTGATAGTTTAGACAACTTGGCTGGTATAATGAGATTATGATGACATCCTTGTCAAACTCCTTGAAGCTGAGAAATAAGTAAGTATGATGAGCTTAATCAGCACTATTCAAAAATAACCACTACTTACAACTGAATAATTATTGGTTGTCTAAATTATTCATATCTGATTTATTTTCTCATGCCTTACACCTGGGTATTTTCTTCCTGGTATAGTATGTTTTATTGGCAGGTGCAACTGCTCCGCTTTGATCAATGTATGTCTGCTTGAGGTAAGGTAGAATGTGTTAGCAGGGTATGCACTGATCCCCCAATGATCATGAGGAATCCTTCCATTCCATGTAGGCTAAGCCATAGAATAACAAAAACATTTGAAAAATAATTTTAAGTTGATATTCTATGTTATGGGATGGTCTTTTTATATGCAATTTATAATATATAGTATATAATAAATAGACAGGTCAACATAATGACTTCAAGACATCAGACACTCACTCAAAAAACAAATGCACATGGTTGCTGTTGCTAGGCGACAGCGGCTGGTAAACCAAGGTGCACTGCTGTAGGTCTGATGACAGATATAGTATGTCTTATTCACTGTAAGGTGCATGAATGCACATTTGAAATGGCACCAGATGTAAAGTAGAATGTGCTAAATTGATTCAATGCAACAACCTGTTAAAGAATAGAATGGATACTATGAGTTTAAGGCAGGCAGAGAGAGACATGTTGCTTCATCAGGTAAGCGATGTAAACACGCTATTTAATGTCCACCAAAAGCTAAAACTACAGCTATGAAATAAAATTAATATAGTGTTAAAGTACTTGGTTAATTGTAACGTAAAAAAACAATGAATCCCAATTTAATCCTTGTTAGAATATGGGTTAATAATACACTGTTTCATCATTACCCCCCCTCCTTTGTTTAATTCAGTCTTTAATTTAATTACTTTACTTAAAGTTTCCTGTGTTAGAACATGCATGTCATCTGAATCCTAGTAGGAAGAAAATAAATCATCCGTCATATATTTTTGGAAACATCCATCTTATATGCCTCATGAATGCCGAAAACATGCAATCAAGAAAAAGAGCAGCAGGGATCCTGTAAGCACATGTCTAGTTCATTGCAAGTCAATCAATAGAAATAACACAGTGTGAGTGCAAACTCAAGATATAAGTTCATTAGTTCTAATATTGATTTTAAATTACAGTTAAAAACAATTGTCACTACAGGTTGCATGCAAACATGTACTGTGTGATAACCAAATACCTTTCCCAACTGACAGCTAATCATACACATCATCTCACTTTCTATTATTATTGTATTCTTTTTCTTGTATTTTAATATGTCCTTTCAAAGCAGATAACTTACAGCACTATACTATTTAAGTGAAAGCTCCATGGCACCCCAGTAGGAATCAATCAATCAATCAATATCCTTTATTTAACCAGGTAAAAATTCACTGAGATTAAAATCTCTTTTTTCAAGAATGACCTGGCCAAGAAGGCAGGACCATGATAAAATAAGCACAATCAACCACAATACTCATACACCACATTCAACATCAATTAAAGTACAATACAAGATCAAGATGAAGCAGATATGCTTTTGCATGGTGTTCCAGGCAGAAGGCGCAGCATATTTAAAGGCCTTTTTCCCTAACTCAGTTCTAGCTCTGGGTACCAACAACTGTAACACATCCCTAGAACTCAAACCATTGCTACATTTGTTTGTGGACATGTAAACTAGGGATGGGGCCGATCCGATCCGATCCAGTATCGGTATCGGGTCCGATATGGCCGAAATCTGCGTATCGGATATCGGACATCCAGCTCCGATATTAAAAAAATAAAAATTATTTAAAATTTTTTTTTTTTTACTATGAAAGAGCGAACGAGCCTTGCGAGCATGCGCCGACGTTCGGTGGAGGGAGAGAGGACACCACATTCTAATTTGACATACAGTACATATCAGTTTGTTAGCCAGTGAGCTAACCAAAGCTAGTCCAAGTCAAGGAAGTGGAGAGGCTTCTGTACTAGTCTGTCACAAATTCTACTATGTAAAATACAGCCAGAGAGAGGAAGACTGTTCAGACATACAGACCACCACATATTCTTGTGGGGCAGAAGTGATCATTGAGAAGGAATTTTTTTTGTATGACTCTATAATTCTGCCTTTAAGATAAACCTATATGCATTTGTGTACATTTCTTGCTCTTTTAAATTAGAATTGCTTAAGCCTTCGCTTCCTAGCCTTATACATAACATCACCACCAACACATTTTTTTATAACAATTATGATATCGTATCACAGTATCGGTATCGGCCGATATCCAAAACCCAGATATCGTAATCAGATCGGAACTAAAAATAGTGTATCGGTGCATCCCTAATGTAAACACATTGAGTAGATATGAAGGGACCAGCCCAATAAGACACTTATAAACAAAAAACAACCGCTGTGAGAGTCTGCGTAAAACGGTCAACGGTAAAAAGGTCGCAGTGAAGGAAAACACCTTTTAACAACTTTGATTAAATTCCCATAAATTTCCAGTAACAATTCAAGCAGGATATTTTAGATCATAAATTGTTATCGCTAAAACATTTTAACCCTTAACTTTTAGAGAGTCTATGTTAAACATTATCCATTCTGATTGAGTTTGTTCTGCATCACACGTTTCTTTGCCTCTTAAAAAAGGTGAATGCAATTAAAACTCCAATCTGCATTGCAGTCAGCGATATCATCTTCATATTTATAGTCATTAAAACAGAGCAGGTGCCAACAAGGCTGAATGGTAGTGTAACATTTATATTTTAAGTATTGAGATGGTGTTTTCCTTCAATACACCCTATAAGATAGAACACTTTTTTGACCATATAAAGCAGGAGTCTCAGAAAGCATTTAGTGTATATTTCTTTAATTTTATGAGGAATTTTTCCACCAAACTCTGTACATGAATAAATATGTTGTTGAGGAATATTTTCTCAATTTCAAACTGAGAAAGAATAACATTTCCTTTTTTCTTTCAGCTGTTGTATCCGTCCTCCATTCATGTCCCACTGGACACCTGCATTGTTGAGGAGGTGACTTTGAAAGCCTATAGTTTTACAAGCTAACAGTTATTTCACTTTGGAAGAGGTTCAACTCCGGTAACACTACTGTCAGGAGGAATATGACTTACAAAAAAATACACGTACCCCATTCGAAAGTAAATCCCAGGACTGTAACACTTTTCACTGAATTTCAGTTTAAAATATGTGCAAATAAATATTCACTGTTTGAAATATATCAGAATCCTGACCAAATAATCCCTCATGGAATTTCCGTGAGAGAATAAGCGCAAGAAACTTCAATTTGTATGTCAATTTGACACCATCACTCTGTTACTTCCAGGTACAAACAGAATGGGGTGTTAAAGGAGGTTGAGAGACACATTTTCCATTAGAGCCAAAAGCAGTTGCCAAATGAAGTTGAAAACGGGGAAGCAGCAATACCAGCGTATTACGTATATGTTGGTTTCTGGATGCAGTCATTATCAATTAATTTCTTTGTTTCCTATCCTGTTAAAGCGTCATTGAGTAATATTTGTAGTATTAAAAATAAAATTGAATGCACTGTTTTAATTTGAAGACTTATCTAATGCTGCCAGTCTCACTGAGTATCAACACTAACAGACTTCTCTGCTTTTTTCAGGTTGCATTTGCTTTCAAGGATGATTGTACTTAATAGCCTAATAATACTCTAAAGAGAGTGTTGGCGAAATCTATACATGTACTATAAAGTGAGTTTATTTCCATGAAAAATTAGGAGTTGTTATATTAATCCTTTAGAAAATAAAACAGGTCTAATGTTGTCAACAGATAGATACTCCTGGGATGTTCCAATCCTTTTTCTCCCCTTTCATCCTTAAAGAGATCCTATTATACTACTTTTCTGGTCTTCATTTCTTGTTAAAAACTGCTATAGAGCAACCTGACATGAATCACATCACAAAAAACTATGTAGATTTTCGGGACACTCTTCCTTTTACCCTAGCGAGCACAGCAGTCTCTCTCTACACACTGCTTTGAGCTTCTCCGCCCCTCCCCTCCCTGCTGCAAACCCCACTCCGTTGTGATTGGTTACCTTCCTTCCAGCAGCGGGAAATTTTCAGGAAGGTGGGGGCATGCAGCCGGAGCTTGCCTGAGCGGCAGCATTACCATACATGGAAACATGACAGAAACGACCCGAGCGTGACAGAAACTATCCGGAAATTTGAACGAGTTCGGCTCGACCGGCTGCCATAGTGTTTAGTGCTCTGCATAGCCACCCCAGACGGTCAGCAGGGAATACGTCGAAATGCATGTACGTAATTATTTGATACTCTAGTATGGTTAAACATGACTATAAATCATTATAACAACGTTTATAGGTCATAAAAGTCGAAAAGTATCATAGGTCCTCTTTAACTAAGAGAAGAGCTGAAGGTTTTTTTTTTCCTTTTTTTGTTGTTGCTGTGTAGACACAATGGCTTCCCACTCTGACAGCCTCCACTGTAATTACTGAGGCTTTTCACAGCTTTTTGAACATCATGCACCAACACGGTGTGATCACACCACACCAAGCTAACTCCCTGCAATATGAGATTCTGGTCACAGCGGCCAGCATTCTCTTGTCTGTTGCGGCTGCTGTTGTGTGTTTCTTCCTTGGCGTGGAGTTCTTGTGCATTCGGAGTTGCATGGCACTGACCCTGTAAATACAGCATGACTAAACAGCAAGTAATGAAAGCTCTGTCTGGTGTCTGTACAAACAGCTTATCCCTCAACCTGGGCTTACACTGTAACATGTCGACAACCTCATATTCCCCGCTTCACTTTCTTTATACATGTGCCAGGGCGATAGGAATCTCCCCAAGCTCCTTTATTCCCTTTGCTGGCAATCCAGGATGCACGTTGTCAGCTTTTGTCTGCCATTCTCTCCAGATATTTAGGGATTCATGGCTCCTATTCCTGACACCGCTGGGCCTTGTAGTTGACGCCTGCCTCCAGACATTACCCTAGAGGAGACAGTAGAGAAGAAAGGGGAGGGTTAGAGAAACGAGCCACATACGGTACAGGGCTTATCTGCTCTGAACACCCGAGTGTTGGGAGCTCTCCAAATGCTATGAATATCCGTACCTCTATATGTGTTTATTAAGCAGCAGAGTTTTGTGTGTGTGTGTGTGTGTGTGTGTGTGTGTGTGTGTGTGTGGATGCCATTTTGTGTACTCTTCATTTCAGCACAGATGCACTTTTCCCACTGCAACAGAAGGAAGGTAATGTTGTACCGGTGTCACAGAGAGGCTTCATAGCCAGAGTACCCCAGATGAAATAAAATAAGGAGATCTGTTATAAGAGACAGCCAACACTGAAGAGAGTGCACATTGATGATATATTGCATGTAATGAAATATTTATATTTTTCATTATCACTGAAGCACTTCCTATATTCAAAGTATCAACTGACTGTCAGGCAATTTCAAGTAAATGGCTTCTCGGTAATGGCTCTTAAGTTTTCACTCAATTACAGATGGTGTTTTCACATCGCTGCAAAGCACGATAGGAAATTAAACTCACCAATATGGGATGATTGAAATCAAGAGAATCAAAGCCCAATACAATTTTCTCTCAGTTTGCTAATGTTGTGTAGTGTCATTGCTGTGACAGCCATGCAAAATGGAAGACAAGAAATGATAATTTGAAGCTGCCTCCTGTAGTCACCCATCCGACATGCAAGTAAATATAGTATCTGCTCAAATATTAATGTTTCTGATTCAAAGAAAACAGTGGTTACTGCCCTATTCTGCACGCAGGAAGCCTACCCCAAGGGGCGCAGTCCCCGGGAAGGAGATTGGGATTTAATTACATGTTTCTGGAGATAAATTATGCAACAGCATTGGCCTGCAGTGTCCAAAGTGTCAGGGGTTAAAATATGTCTTCTGAATTCATGCAGGTGTTTTTGTCACCGCCATCTGTGTGTTGGTTATTGTGTTTCACATGTCAAAGAACACAGTGCAGTTTCTTGCTGCCGAGAGACTGACAACTTGCATTGGTCTGTCTGAAAGCTTTCAGAGCAAAATCTGGCTGTGAGCAGTCATTGGGAAATATTACTCAGGAAGAATTAGAATTGATTGTTCTGAGATAAACGAGAAAGGTGCTACATGGGTTTGTGTTTGGGAGCTTCAAACCACATTGGAAGTTAAAGGGTGCTTTTAATTGCTGGCTAGATAACGAAACCATCAGTTTCAATTCAAACAGAATTTAAAGCAATACATTGTGATGACTCCCTCAAAAGTCAGGTCTAGGCATTGTTTATTCAATTAGTTGAATATTTGATATTTGATTTTGGTGATTTCATAGGTGTTTTTTAGCGAAAGCTTAAATTGATTATCCAATCAATGCATCCATTTAGTATGTTTTCATTAATTTCAATTAAACCAGTATTGGTTTAATTGCTTCTTGTTTTCCTGCGTTGAAATACCCATACTTCCCTGCTATTTAGTATGGTAGAAAATATTTAGGATGTCCCAATACACGTAGCTTCCTTAAGAAACTACTGTGAGGAAGCTATGGTATTTTTTCCCTAATCAGTCTTACTTAAATTAACTACAGCCCTGGGGCGCCCTTAGCTCAGTAGGTAGGGCGTCCCCCCCCGGGCCGGGCCCAGCAGCAGACCCGGGTTTGATTTCCGCCCGGGTCGTTCTCTGCATGTCACTCCCCTCTGTCTCTTCCCACTGTCAATAAAGCATAAAAAGGCCCAAAAATATCTTAAAACTAAAAAAAATAACTACAGCCTAACAGGTAAGTTGCAGAGTTATTATACATTGAAATACCTAAATGGGAAAAATGATATCATGGACACTCTTGGTAGTTTTAATTGTGTGTTCCATGTGACCTTTGCCAGTGGCAACGTGGCATGATCCAAATGTATTAAATGCTATCGTTTGTTGGCCACTCCACACCAGCTAGTGGCAGTAATGCACCAAAAAGTTGATTGCCAAACAAACTGGAAAATAATAAGTTTACCATCTTGCCTTTGTTACAATACCCATACTTTCTGATATTTAGTATGGTAGAAAAAATATCTGGAATGATCAAATTCTTGTGGTCATATTTAGCAATCTTAAAAATACCCAGATGACTACATCTGGTCGAGATTTTTAGTGTTGAAATCATATCCGGGGTGCTTCCATTCCACTCTCCATATAAACAGGTTTATAAAATGTGACTAAACTGCTTATTCACAACCTGACCTAAATGAACCTCTTGTGTTTTGGTCCCCTTTGGATGTGCATTAGTGTCATTTTGCCATTCTCTTAGGGACAACTTTGGTGACTACTATTAGTGATGATCTTCTGTCTTACCTGTTTACGTTTTCAATTGATCATATTTACCCAACATCCCCACAGCATTAAAGCCTCTACCCCCATTACAGCTGTAATATCGACAAACCAAATCATTGTTCCTCTGACTCTCATTATTGCTCTTCTGTATGTGAATGTGAATTAATTGCAGCAAGCATGAAGTGGGAAGACAGTGTTTATTTCTCCAATTGTCTGTACAAATCAAGAGAGGGGGCAAAGCAGTATCCAGGCACCGTTGCCAAGTGATACGGTTGACATCAACCTGTGTCATTATTCCTCAAACTACAACACCTCAACACCTGAGAGACAATAACGCACAATGCAATTCTATTACCGGCAGTGGCCGCGTTTCCCAGATTCATTAAGAGCCTCTTTGGGCTAAGTACTTCTTTGGAGCGCTCTTAAGAACGCTGTGAAAGAAGAATGCGTTTGCCAGATTTGTTCTTAGCGAAAGAAGTTATTTCACTAAGACGGAACTGTAAGACGGAGCTTACCCACTCTTTCAACCTTCTTAGCGACCAAATCGTCAGTGATCATGCCGCGTCAGGGAAATTTATTTCCTCCACTTTTCAAAATAATAAAACAATGCTCAATGTGGACCACTGGCGCAAGAAACATAGCCTAATAGTAGAGATTTTTTTTTTTTAATGAATTACACGTTTACGTTTTCCACACACATATGAGTTCTATTTCGTTCCTACTGACCGCCAGAGGCGGTGCTTACAGCACTGGATGTTCCATCGCGCGCATGCGCAGGTCGAGATCTTTATACCAACAAAGTCACCTGTTACACCTGGGTGACCCCGGGAATGTCTATATATTCCGGAAGTCACCAGAGGTTCTGCTCCTTCTATCTTCTCGTGGACTAGCAGGTCGCACACATTGTTGTGTGATAATATACCATTAGCTTGTCGCAAGTAGCTCGTACCTAAGGGTTGGTGCTTCGATTTGACTTCGACCACCAAGGGCTGCGACTTGCAATTCGTTCGACTTGGCTGCGGCCGGTAAGGGGTGAGTAAAGTGTGAAGGCTACGCGTAGCCCGGCTACCGCGGAAGCTAATATCACCTTTCCACCTTGCTTTGATTAGATCAGGCGGCGGCTGGGTTCACAGTCGCCGTGTTATTCTTTCGTTCGCACCGTTGCTTGTGTGTTTTTCGCGAAGCCCGGTTGCTAATTGTATGCTCGAATGTATTGTCTTTCTAGCATTGTTGCACTGTTGATCGGGTGTTAAGTTCGCCTAGACCGGTTGCTTACTTTGATTTAATCGACAGCGAGTGGTTTGGGGTCCAAGCCGCCGCCACAGTATTCTGTAGCATTGTCGCACTGTGGCTCGGGTGCTGAGTTCGCCTAGAGCGGTTGCATAGGCTACTAATTTGCTCGTCAAGTGGGCGGCTTCGGGTCAGAAGTTGCTTTCACTGTTGTATTGAGCTGTGTCCCACCAGTCGTGGGCTCTCACCTATGCCTTGCGTTGCATAGCTTACTTTATTGCTTGCCAGTGGATGAGCCGTGCCACACACTATGTGTATAGCCTACACTGTATGCTGCGCCGGTGGGCGAATTAGTGTCACACTGTTGCGCGTGTGTAGGCTGCTGTAGTGTGTCGCCAGTTGGCAGCTTAGTTCACACCGCTGTATTTTTATAGCCGTGTCGCACCGTTGCACGGTAGCTCACGCCTTAGCCTGACTGCATAGGCTACTTAATTTGCTCGCCAGTGAACGTCGTTGCCGTCACTGTGTTATTAAGGCGCATTATTGCTTGGGTGTGCTCTCGCCTAAGGCTCAATTGCCTATAGCCTTCGTTGATTTGCTCTCCAGTGGGCGGCTGGGGTTACCAAGAGCCGCTGACACTGCCAGGGGACTCCAGATAGAGAATAGCATTTTGGCTAATTCTAGCATTTTTTAACCCATGTATGATCATGTGGTTTATTGATTTGCACTGTCCCCTTCTTAAGTAAACTGAATTCAATTGAACTGTGTTATTTAGGGGGTCGTGGGCAGTTTTTTTGAATGTAAACATCAGCTGGAGAGGACGCTGGCACTGTCTGTTCGCCGCTTTTCCAAGCTATTTTTGGGCCAATTTTGGCCAATTTTATTTTAAAAGTGATTTTTTATGGACCTTTGGTCTCTTCTTGGTTCCCTGCGGGCTACACCAACATCGAAAAGCAGGCTTGTGGACTGTCTTTGGTTGTTCCGGTTTTGTTGTGGAGGAGCCGTGTAGCTCACTTGCTATTTTGGCATCCCTAGCAACGGCTAAAAACAAGTAGTAGTAGTGACATTTTCCTGGTCACTACTGGCGTTTTCTTCGGTGATCCTGGTGAGGAATATGCCCCGGTCAACCTGCAAAGCTGTCTCGACAGTCTCATCGTGGATTTTTCTACACTGCCTCTCAGCTCTTTTCCAACTGCTTCGGGTCCGTACCTAACTGCTAACAGGCTAACATCACTCTGGCTGGTTCGATGTTGACCTACTTCGCCTCACAGCTGCTGAAGTACAACAATCTCTCAATCCCACCCTGTATTTCCACCATAAAGCAACTAGGACTATTGCGTAGACCTCGATATATCCACAGAGGCTCATGGAGAAACTTTATTTATGGTCGGCCTGCCGGATCCATCCCATCCGTCTTGTCCACTGAGACCACTGAGACGGCTGAGGGCAAAGGACACAACATCGCGAGATCCCCGCAGTCCCGGCTGGATGGATTTCATGGAGTGGATTACAACCTGCACGGAGTGGATTTTAAGGCTGCCGACTTCATCCCATCCGTCTTGTCCACTGAGACGGCTGAGGGCAAAGGATACAACATCAGCATCTCCTTCACATTCGTCCGGTTACCTCTGCCACGTCATCAGGACTCACCCGCTATTGAACCATTCACCGCTTCTGTCAAGCAGCAGCTCACCAGGCAGGACAGAAAACATGGACTGGGTTTCAATCCTTCATCGCTAGTGACCCATACTGCGGTTTGTGTGACTAGCTCCCCCAGCTACTGTCCACCTCCGGCATCATCATGTAGATTACTGGCTACTTCACCTCCCCATACTGTTGCTGTTTATGTGACTAACCCGACAATACGTACAAGAGACTCTTGTCACTTTAATACTGCAAACCTGTCAAACTTGGTATCCATTCCCCTTCAGCCACAGTCTGCTGTAGTAAATAGGGCTGACAATGCTTCACACTCAAACACACTAAGTTTGGCCTTGTTAAACATCAGATCTTTGTCAGGTAAAACATTTTTAATTAATGATTTTATTACCAAGCACAATCTTGATTTTATGTTTTTAACTGAAACTTGGTTGGACCCAGACAACAGCTCAGCTGTTCTTATCGAGTCAACCCCCCCCAACTACACTTTTGAGAGTGAGGCCAGAGCTCATAGGAAAGGTGGTGGAGTTGCTATTTTATTTAATGAATCTTTAACATGCTTGTTTATGGAAACTTTGTTTCATTTGAATATGTGGCTCTCAAGTTAAATTCAGCCTCTCAAGCTATTTTTATTAATATCTACAGGCCACCTAAATACTGTGCAAACTTTTTTGATGACCTTACTGGACTACTGTCTGTAATCTGTATGGAGTTTGACTGTTTATTGATTGTTGGGGATTTTAATATACATGTGGACAGACCCGAGGACAGAAGTGCTAAAGAACTGTGGTATGTACTGGAAAATTTTGGACTCTCTCAACACGTATACCAGCCTACACATAACAAAGGTCACACCCTGGACTTATTCATTTCAAAGGGCCTGGACATTTCAAACCTTTTAGTGTCTGATGTGGGTCTCTCCGACCATTCATGTTTGTTTTTGGGAGTACAATATATTTGCACACAACTGCAAAAACAAAGGTTATCAAAAAACGGTATATTACTGAAAACACGAGTGAACAATTTATCCAGGCATTTTCTCTGTCCCCGCTCCTCCCCTGTATCTCAGTTAATGAGCTTGTATGTAACTTCAACTCAAAAATTACAAATGTTATCGATGCCATTGAACCCACCAAGGTGAAAATCATCTCTGGTAAAAAAAAAGGTCTCCCTGGAGAAATACCCCTCAGGTCAGAATTGAAAAAAGAGAGTGCCGTAAAGCAGAACGCAGGTGGCGAAAAACAAATCTAAATGTTCACTATAACATCTTCAAAGAGAAACTACGCACGTTTAACCTAGAACTAAGAAATGCAAGACAGTCTTTCTTCTCTGACATCATCACCAAAAACAGCAACAATGCACATGCCCTGTTTGCTGCTGTTGACAGGCTAACAAACCCTCCTGTGTCAGTAGCGTCTGAACATCTTTCCACGAGGGCCTGCAATGAATTTGCCTCCTTCTTTGCTGAGAAAATTCATAAAATAAGACAAGCTGTCACTGCATCAATACCAGGTTCAAGATATGTTTTATCTCTGTACCCATTTAAAACGAATTCAGATGCCATGACAGAGTTTTTTCTGATAAACAAGAAAAACCTGGATGACATTATACACACAGGCTTCTTTAAAAAAAATTCTACAAATTGTCAACATGTCCCTTCGAACTGGTGTATTCCCACAGGCCCTGAAAACAGCAGTCATCAAGCCACTCCTAAAAAAGAACAATCTAGATACATCACTCATGAACAATTATAGGCCCATATCTAACCTACAATTTTTAAGCAAAATCCTTGAAAAAGCTGTTTATCAACAGCTAAATAACTACTTAGCAATGAACAACTGCTTTGATGTTTTCCAGTCAGGATTTCGACAACACCACAGCACTGAGACTGCTCTGGTTAAGGTCCTCAATGACATCCACTTAAACACAAACAGTGGCAAAAGCTCTCTATTAGTTTTATTGGATCTCAGTGCTGCGTTCGACACAGTTGACCACAGCATATTACTAGATCGACTAGCAAACTGGGTTGGACTCTCTGGAACTGTGCTAAACTGGTTTGAATCATACTTAAAGGAAAGAGACTACTATGTGTCAATAGGCAATTTCACATCCGAGCGAACAAATATTACATGCGGGGTCCCCCAAGGTTCCATTCTTGGGCCTCTTCTGTTTAACATATACATGCTACCGCTACCTCAGATTATGAACAAAAACAAATTATGCTACCATAATTATGCAGACGACACCCAAATTTACATAACCATATCACCAGGAGACTATAGTCCAATTCAAGCACTAAGTAAATGCATTGAACAAATCAATGACTGGATGTGCCAAAACTTTCTTCAACTAAACAGCGACAAAACTGAAGTAATTGTCTTTGGTGCCAGGGATGAACAATCAAAAGTCAGCGCACAGCTTAAATCTGTTATGTTAGAAAGCACACACCAAGCTAGAAATCTTGGAGTAGTGATAGATTCCGACTTAAATTTCAAAAAACACATTAAATCAATTACTAAGTCAGCCTACTACCACCTTAAAAATATATCGAGAATTAAAGGGCTAATGTCTCAGCAGGACTTAGAAAAACTTGTCCATGCATTTATTTTTAGTAGACTTGACTACTGTAACAGTGTCCTTGCTGGCCTTCCTAAAAAATCAATCAGACAGCTTCAGCTAATTCAGAACGCTGCTGCTCGAGTCCTCACTAGGACCAAAAAAGTGGATCACATCACCCCAGTTCTGAGGTCTTTACATTGGCTTCCTGTTAACCAAAGAATTGATTTTAAAATATTGATGTTGGTCTACAAAGCCCTAAATGGTTTAGGGCCAAAATACATATCTGACCTACTGGTCCCTTATGAACCAGTCAGAGCTCTCAGGTCGTCTGGGACTGGGCTATTGAAAGTCCCCAGAGTAAGGACCAGACAGGGAGAGGCAGCCTTTAGTTTTAATGCACCCAAGCTCTGGAATAAACTTCCAGGGGACTTGAGGTCCGCTTCAACACTCGGCTCTTTTAAATCAGGTCTGAAGACCGTTCTGTTTCCGTTTTAACCTGAAATTTTAATTTCTCATTTTGAATTAATTTTTATTTTATTTTTATTTTTTGGAATGTGTGCTCTATACTTGATGTATTTTGTTCTTACTTGATGTATTTTGTTATTGCTTATGTAAAGCACCTTGAATGGCCTTGTGTCCGAAATGTGCTCTAAAAATAAACTTGCCTTGCCTTGCCTTGTGGGTGCGCTCTCGTAAAGCTCGATTGCCTAGCCTACTGTAACTTGCTCGCCAGTGGGCGGCATAGTTTTACACCGCCACTGTATTATTCTAGCGGTGTTGCACCGTGGTTCGGTTGCTCTCGCTTGAAGCCCGGTTGCATACCTTATTCGGATTACATATTTTAATTGGCTCGACAGGTCGCGTTGTTGCTTGGGTGTGCTCTCGTCTAGAGCTCGATTGCCTAGCCTACTGTAACTTGCTCGCCAGTGGGCGGCATGGTTACACTGCCAATGTACTATTCTAGCGGTGTCGCACCGTGGCTCGGTTGCTCTCGCCTGAGGCCCGGTTGCATGCCTTAGTCGGATGCATATTTTAGCTGGCTCGACTTTTGGCTAAATTCTAGCATGTTTTACTGTAACTTGCTCACCAGTGGGCGTAGTTTTACGCCGCCACTGTATTATTCTAGCGGTGTCGCCCTTCTTATATGTCCATGGGTGTCGCACCGAGTCTCGGTTGCTCTCGCCTAAAGCCCGGTTGCATACATTGGGTGCTCGCCAGGGAGCGTCTTGGGTTTCCAAGAGTCGCCTTCACTGTGTTATTTTAGCTGTCACAAGGTTGTCGTGTCTGTGCAGGCTACTGTAATTTGCTCGCCATTGGGCGCTATAGTTTTGCACCGCTGCTGTATTATTCTGGCGGTGTTGCGCCGTGGCTCGGTTGCTCTCGCCTGAAGCCTGGTTGCATACCTTAGTCAGATGCATATTTAGTTGGCTCGATAGTGGGCAGCTTACGCCTTCATGACCTCCATACAGTGGGGAATGGCCATGACAAGTGCCCTGCAGGTCTCAGGGTTGAGCACCTGAGGGAAGCGCTGTCAGATAACCCATGCATGAACTGTAGTTTCATGTCTCAAGCACTTAGGTTGCTAGGTAGAGGCTCTTCTACTAGCCTCCAACCAGCTCATGGTACCAGTGGCAGTGAGTAACCTTGCGGCTGGGCATCCTTCCTACTACAGGGGATGACATGCTGTCCACAGCTGCGTCCTGTAACCTCTTAGAGGTGGGCAGCTCGGCTAGAGGGTCAGTGTCCGTCCGTGACTCGCCAAGTATGGGGTTAGATGAAGCTCTGGTTTCATCTGCACCCACGAATGTCTTCTTTTCGGCAGGCCCTCAATCCTCCGTTTCTGTGTGCCTCCCTCTGAGCCTTATTCCGCAGAGCTCCGTAGATGCTGGCCAGGTTTAAGGGCTCTCTCCCATCACACTAGTGACAGCAGAGCTCTGGCAGCCATGCACAATGCTGATAGTTAGGGCTTGGACTGGTTAGCTCCGATTGAGCCTGCTATAGCATCCCTGGTTGTCTCCCCAGACGAGGCTCTGAGAGCCGAGGTGCGCTGCCCTCGGCCCCAGTGCCGGATTTCAGGCGACCTCCTTACTAGGAGTTACGACATTGCTGCCTGTGTGGGCCATCTGGGAATTTGCTTTCTCACACAGTCCTGGCTCGGTCGCAAACCATACAGGGGTCAGGTGCTGGTCACTCAGCATGGACCCTCAGTGATGCTTCACTGCAGACTTTGCATTATGACTTAGGGAGCTAGGCAGGTTGATGTCAACTGTGACGTGGCGCGCCGCCAGGGTTGGCTGGCGCAGTCGTCCCAGTCAGAGGTGTGTCGAGAGACCCTCCTTTCTCTTCCAGTGATCCCAGGCCAGACGTTCGGCCAGCTGCTCTTCAGGCCCGGTGCGAAGTGTTCAGGTTGACCAGGGTAGACAGTAGTTGCATGCTGCGACGTGCACCTCTGCCTGATTCCAGGCCGGGAACCTCTGTGGTACCCCGTGCCAATAGCTTCAACCACGTTCAGGTGGACAATCAAGGGGCCAGTGCTTCTCAGCACATTCTGTACAGCGCCGTAACACTGCGCTACAGCTGCATTTCAGGCGCCAGGAGGTCGGAGTCCAGCCTCTGCCCTCCCCCAGAGTCCTTGGGGGTGCTACTCGATGCTCGGTAGGTTCTACTCAACCGAAGTTCAGGTACCAGGAGGTGGGGCGGGGTCGCCCCGTTCTGGACTAAGACGGCGGAATCAGTGCCTCGCGATTCTTCCTTTCCCCATGCTGTGTGTTCCAGGGGTCCTCCAGTCTATCGCTCAGGCGGACTGGGTTGTGTCATAGCCCTGAAAGATGCTACTTTCAAGTCCACTGCCCAATGTCACAGGTGGTCCTCCCCTTTGCATTTCTGGGCAAGGTGTACCAGTTCAGGGTTCTTCCGTTTGGGCCGTCCCTGGCTCTGCGTATATTAAACAGTGTGTGGCAGCATCCCTGCCACCATTACAGCCCAGCTGGTGCTCGACATCGGCGGCCATGCGAGCCTGCCTGTCTCCGTAGCGCGTAGCTACCGTTCAGCAGCTACTACAGCACTTCATGCAATGGAGGCTGCTGGAGTACAGCCTCTTCCTTCGACTGATAAGTATGCTGACCTCAGCATTATCTAATTATCATTATCTAAGCTGTCCAAGTTCCAGGTGTCCGGAACACAGCGATAGAAAAGGGCCACCCCCGGGGAGTGGATACTCCATCCGAAGGTGGTGGGCATGATTGGGACAAGTATGGCAGGGCAGTGGCATATCTCTTTGCTTCCGAAGAGATGACCCACTGTCCCCCTGGGTTCTCCTAGATGGAGAGGACCAGTCCCCTAAGGCAGGAGGCTCTGGCTAATGCTTGGCCAGTCAGCCTGCTTTATGCATTTCCTCCAATTCTTTTGTTACTGGCAACACTGGACGGGGTCCAGCATTGCAGTTACAGCCTACGTTTGGTGGCTCCACATTGGCCAGAAAGGCCATGGATCCCAGCGTTACTAAACTCCTCAAGGAGAGCCTTGGTGCCTTCCAGGGAGACAGGACCTTCTGTCTCAGGTAGGCGGACGCATGTGGCACCCGAACTCGGGGCGCCTGCAGCTGTGCGTGGGGATCCTGGTAGCCAGGACCCACTGTTGACGTATTGCGACCAGTCAGAGGTCCATACCTTTTTAACTTCAGGGGCACTCTCCACTACATGGCGCTATGCAAACAGGTGGAAGTTGTTTTCACAGTGGTGCATGGCACATGGCGAAGTCCCATGGACTTGCTCAGTGATAGTAATACTACACTTTCTGCAGTCTGTGTTGGGCAGCAGGAGAGCTGCTTCCACCCTGTGCGTCTATGTGGCTGCGATATCGGCCGCACATGCAGGGGTGGATAACCAGACGGTAGGGTCCCACTACCTAGTCAGGCAGTTTCTGAAGGGAGGCCAGAGGCTTCATTCAGCCACCATGACCCCTGAGGGCACCATCATGGGACTTGCAAGTAGTCCTGAGGGCCTTAGGTCTACCCCCATTTGGGCCGCTGAGTCAGGCAGACCTGACGCGGCTGTCTATGAAGACGGCATTCCTCCTTGCCATTGCGACTGCAATCGGTCGGTGAACTCCATGCCTCGTCAGTGAGCCAGGCGTGCTTGCTCTGGCATGCAGAAGGGTCAGGAGTGGTGCTCTCGCCAAATCCATCCTTCCTATCCAAACGATTGTCTCCCCACCATGTAAACCAATAGATCGAGTTGGCTGCTTTCAATCCCCTGGGCTCACCAGGGGGTGCAGAAAGAATGTCAGACCCACTGTGCCCGGTGCGGGCGCTTAGGGCATAGGTTGTGGCAACAACCAGCTTGCGTAAGACAAATACCTCTTTGTCTGCTATGGGAGCTGCAGGAAGGGGGCTGCCCTGTCCAAACAGAGACACTCCCACTGACTTGTGGATGTGGTCTTGAATGCATATAGAGCACAGGGGCTCCCCATGCCTTGGCCGTTGAGTGCCACTCTACCAGGAGTATGGCTACATCATGGGCTGCCTTGAAGCGGATTTCACGGCAGGACATTTGCGCCACGGCTGCATGGTCTTCATCATGTACGTTGCGCGGCTCTACAGAGTAAATGTTGCTGCACCTCATCCGGTGGGATGACAGCTGTCTTGTTGATGGCTGCAAGCCCTTAATTGATGAGTACTCTTCGTGACCTTTTTGGTATAAGTCATCCAGTGCTGTAAGCACCGCCTCTGGCGGTCAGTAGGAACGAAATAGAACGATAGTTACGTATGTAACTACGGTTCTATGAGTTCCGGATGACCGCCAGAGTTCTCTGTCACTCAGACTTCTCAGACACCGCGAGAAGATCCAGTTGGAACAGAACCTCTGGTGACTTCCGGAATATATAGACATTCCCGGGGTCACCCAGGTGTCACAGGTGACTTTGTTGGTATAAAGATCTCGACCTGCGCATGCGCGCGATGGAACATCCAGTGCTGTAAGCACCACCTCTGGCGGTCATCCGGAATTCGATAGTTACATACGTAACTATCGTTTATAGTACTACTACACATACTAAAAAAAACATCAACAACCCTGTGGCATTTCACAGATATCAAGGAAACAGATTTAATTGAACTCAGCTGAACCTCATTCAGAGCGGCTCCACCTGCTAAAGGCGTTGCCAAAGTTCGCGCGTGTGAGAAACCATGGCTGCAATACAACCTTCTCGCTGCGAAGCCAGACGGTTTTACATAAATGCATACGTGCGTCGGCACTTCTCCCCACTGGACGTGCTATCAGACCGGGCCGTCCAGGCAAAGTACCGGCTGCCCCGTGCGGAGATCCAACGGCTGATCACTCTGGTGTCTCCACACATCCAGAGCAACCCGCTGCAATTTTGCCTTCAGCCCGGTCCAACAACCCACAGCCCCTACCTCTTCACCACCAGTCACCGAGCACTAAACCATAAACCCACAACCACCACATCACCCATATAAACTCTCAGGCCTGAAGGCTGAAATAAATAAACAGAACCAGCAGATGTAGGCTACATGTAACGTCCTGCACGCTATGATTATTGCTGCAGTGTCCGGGTGCTTTACCTGAAAGTCTGGCACTGGAATGCTGTTGAAAGGGCGCACAATACGCACACGTCATTAACCTACGCTTAGATACATTACAAATTGCCTGGGACTTTTTGTTGCTAGGTTTGACACCCTCATTTCAATGCAAAATTATCCACACAATACATGGTTGAAAAGAAACCAAAATAGTTTATTGAAACCATATGGGGGAGGGGTTACTCCGCGCTGTCTTTACTGGGCATCTGCATCACCTGCAACGAAGGGAGATTGATTAGTGAAACCTTCTCACTCTTCCTTTTTGTTTGGTTCTGAAACTCCTGCCACTTCTTCCTCACAGCACGCCAGTCACGCAGGCCACACGGGCTGGAGGGGGACATCTTTTTGGCTATGGCCTGCCTAACACGGTTCTTCACCGTGATGTTCTTTTTGCCCCTTGTTCCCCCGAATAAAACTCCCCAGTGCTGCCAGACCTTGTCCACTAAGACGCCCATCTCCTCCGCGGTAAACGACGGTGCCCGCCGTTTCTTTTGCTGCCGCTTTCTTCCATTCTCACATCACGTGTGTGCCTATATCCATGGGGTATATATGCGCTAATGGGCCTGATTACTACTTTGATACACTTGTTGCCACACACACCCGCACCCACACACCCCCACACACACACGATACATGCGTAGCCTAATTCCACCTGTGTGGGGGAGACCACGGGGCGCTGTGTGTGACTTATGCGCTGATAAAGAGGTGGGTGATCGATTCGCCTGGCATCGATTTATTCAGTTTCAGCACGACCGCGGTGGACAGCTTCACTAAAGAGCTTATTTTGCTTCAACTTACACGTTCTCCAAAGATGGCACTTAAGAAGCCATCTGGGAAACACCCATATCTTTGCTCTCCTTCTTAGGCAAACCCTTCTTTCGACCCTTCTTTGGTCCCAAAGAACGATCGAATCTGGGAAACGCGGCCATTGTTTTTAAAATGGCTCCTGCAAGATGTATCCCCTTTTAAAATTCTAACGACATGTTGCCTTTGACTACACCTGAGCTGGTTCTGTGTATAAATTGAATTATACAAGGTACATTTTGGATATTGCCCTGCCCCTTTCTCATTTTATATAACTAAGCAGGTTTCTTAATATAATTCGTAAAAGCCTTTGTCACAGGCCCTGCAGACACACAAGTGAAAGAAGGACAACAATACCTCTTTATGAAAAATCCCTCTGCCTGTTTAGTTTGAGGCATTATGGGTTTATGGATGGAGGGAGATTCTGGGTGCTTGCAGAAGGAGGAGTATATTTGGATGAGTATATTTGGATGAGTCTCAGGATGGCAATATCACACTGTGCAGGCTGTCACTTTGGATAACTCTGGGAGTGTAACTGTTGAAATATACAACGTGTTACATGCTTTTAACAGCCCATACACATTTGCAATACATTTTGAATATGGGTCAGTAGGTGGATGAGACATGTTCATCCAGGATCATTTTACTTTCTACACACAATGTGTGTTTTGTTGCTGAATGCAGCCACTCATACGTATTTACTTCTGATATGACTCCAATTTCTAGTTGTTACCCTACTTGTATTGTCCATTGTACAAGAACATAGTGCATTATTTTATGTTTCGGTTCATATTATTTTTTTTTGTTTTGTTTTTATTCACATATTGTATGTGAATCTGATTTTTGAATCTGATGAAAGTGGGGGCGGGACTCGATAAGCCTTAGGCTTCTTCCGTCACCCTTCGGACAACACTAATTACGATTTATGATGTGAAAGAGATAATTGTGTATTGTGTGAAATTGTCCGAAAGAAATAAATAAATAAATAAATAAGCAAATGAACTTGGTATGCTTTAAATCTGTTGATCACAGTTAGAAATTGATGTGTGGAGAAAAATTTGTAGGACACAAACTTGAGCAAGGCACCAATCCCTGTGGTGCAACAATTTACTAAAACAGAACAATAATTGTACACAATGCTGAAATTTCTATCACTGGAATGGCACAGCGGAATATCCATAGCCTGACTGATTAAAAATGTACATGAATACTACATTTCATATCTCCGTCCAAACATTGCTAAAAACATGTAATAGCTCTAAAGAACAACACCAGCTATGGGGTAAACTGAGACAGACCTGAACAATCAAGGGGTAAACTGAACCACTTACTTTTTACACTCTGAAACTACCATAACAACACAAATTGTAACCGCTAGCTTGAAAACCAAATATTACAAAACTAATGTCGGACTAGTAACATAATCATGTAGCCTGGCTCCGCCCGCCCGCCTACTTCCGGCCAAATTTAATTTTCCCTTCAGTAGTCAGTCTGGGTGTACAGTGCATTTCCCAGCTTTCTCCGGAGAATCTACAGTCGTCCAATCAGCGAACAGAGCGAGTGGCTGAGAACGATGACGTCGAAGTCGCGCTCCAGTTTCAGTTGAATGCTGCGTTCCTTTATACTCAGAAGAAGGAGATTTCCGACTTGGTAGTTCCGAGTTCCGACCTGTGTTCCAGTGCATCTGCTCGCGAAAGTATGGACGCCTAAAACCTTTCTCGTCCAAATAACTAAACGTTAGGCTCTAACAAGTTACTGTTGCCAGGTACCGGTAGATTCATAGACTACAATATGTAGTGAAGTCGGAAATTTCCGAGTTCCCTGTCCAACTGGAACGCACCGTCAAAAGCCGGCTCATGACACACGTGACGACCAAACGTGATGCGATTGGTTGGCTAATCCAGAGTGGCACTGGGCAGATCCAATAGTTTTAAACTTCGACAGACACCCGCCTCCAAGTGAGTGAACGTTTGCCAATTACAGCACTTCCAGACCTTCTGTACAAATGAAATGAAGTACGATGGTCTGGTTGGACCAGGCTAATAATCATGAGGTTTGGTCAATTAAGTAAAACATTTTTCTAAACACTTGAAAGTAACTCTGATCAAATACAACATATAATTCATATTGAATAAATAACATTCAAATGACCGATAGAACCAGTTAGATTAAAACACAGTCTGGGGGTCAGAACACAGGACCCTTAGAGCCAACTAGTGGCTGGGGAAGAGCAAAGGACAATCAGAACCAGAACAGTCTGGGACTCAGAACAGGACTAGACCCAGCTGTCATTTTCCATCTTTTGATTCTTTTTTTCTGCTTTTTTACCCCACTGCCACAATTTGAGAAAAACCTACCTCTCTCAGCAATTCAGGCTAATCTTCAGTTATCATCATCACATGGTTTCATATGTTGGTAGTTCATCAACATGTGTGATATAAGTTTTTCTACCTGAATCAATTTGATTAGGCACAACAATCGATTAAGTTGACAGCAAGAAAATGTACTTTTACATACAAAAAATACATTTTTGTGAAAAAGAACATGCTTACAACATCACCATGAGGTCCTCTCTTTCATGGCAAAGGGGAAATGAGAGGGGCTTGAAAACATATATGTCACATGACGAAAAATGTGTTCCATGTCCTAGATACAGGTGGTGTCTCACATTACCCGATGTCTCACATTCCCCCGTCATCCCCTACTTGGTATTAACAGTACAATACTGGTCAACCCTTGATTATAATATAGTGAAGTAAACAATGTTGAGGAGGTAAAAACTAGTGGAATTCATGCTCAGGCAACACCATAGAGGCATCACATGCCCCATTGCAATGCAATTGTTGTTATAAAGTGACAGTAAACCTTCAAATGGATTTTGTTATTCAAATCTGTATTTGCTTGTTATCCATTAACATACAGTTAGTACGGTAAACTGTACATACTCCTATACAAATTGTAAACAACATTGGAGCAGATGGGCAAATGAGATAAGATGACGGAAAGAGGCAGAAATTAAACTCTTTGGTTGTGCCTCCTCCACATTGTAGGCCTACACTTATGTCTACTCTACTTTTGAACATACATGTACCCACACATAAACATGCAAACAAACACTTCCATCTCCCTTCATCATCTTTCTCCTCTTGCCCTTTTCTCTTCACCTCCCCTCCCACACTTGCTCAATCTCTCCTTTACAATTTCCATCTGTTCGAATGAAATATATTTGGCATCTGGAGAATGCCCCTCAGCAATGAGGGACAATATATCTAACAAATATCAGCCATCCAGCTTTGCTTCATGTAATATTTATAAAGGTAATGTGGCAGTGGGTGATGTCGCCAATGTTTACCGTGAACAGGTTGAGCATCCCTCCAAAGTGCACAAGCATCTGCCAACTTTTTGACACGATGGATGCTCGGCCAATCCAGAGTCTCATTTACATGTTGCACAGTGATCACGGCTGACCTGATCACATCTGGCATGCTTGTCCAATTAATTAATCATGTGTAAGCGAAGCCAACCTCAGGCTTTGATTATGACTGCCATATTGTTTTAAAAAGAAGTTACGTATGTGTGGTGGAATGTTGGCAGACAAGTGGCAAGATGGAAACAGAGTATTTTTGAAGAAGCAACCCTTCATTTCCCATCTTTAAAAGGTGTTAAATGATTACACATGCCTTGCAGGTTTTGGAAAAAAACTGTTGGAAAACCTGATTAAACTTTTTCTTGAGGGGGACATGAATTTCAGCACAACATTTGATGGTATAGACCTTCCAATTGAAATTTCACAAAAGTCATCCTGATGATGGCGAGTTTGCAAATTTCTCTTTGTTATACTAGTCTTTATACATTAAACAAATGTATACATTGACTTGAGCAGAGGCGTACAGTTCCTGGAGGGATGTTAGATTCAAAATCAAAGCAAAAACTAGGAAAAATCTGACCCAAGACACAAAACAAGGCAAATCAATGGGACCCAAAACACTGGGGCATCCATTAATTCCACCCCCTCCGATCAGTTAACAAAACATTTTAAAGCAAAATGTTGAAAAAAATATTACAATTAGTATCCCAACATGAGTTATTTCTTTACAGCTGTAGTTGTGTAGCTGTAGGGTGCTTTTAATCCACAAGCCTTACAGTACTGTGAGAGCATACAAGCATACAAAGTTTGCCCAAGTGGGACTTCAACATTTAACCCAGACAGTGACATCACCCATGTCTAAATCACTGAGTTACAGCTCTGCTTGTATGAGGAGATATCCATTGGACTTTTAAACTTGACAATATGCTTTTATAGTCAATTGTGACAGGAGCAGTCAAAGCATGTCTTCCCTTGGCCCAGGGGCACACTAGATGCCCGCTGTCTGTTGTAAGGTCAGCAGTGTTTTTACAAGCAAAACATAAAGGCATGAGGAGAGGCCAGGGGTGTGAGTTGGGGCCTCTGTCCAGAGTCCCTGTCCCTCTTCAGGGCCTTAACCCGACCCTCCCTTGGTGGATCCCTGGTCTGTCTATCACTGTTGGCTTTCTGCTTCTATGTGCACTTACCAAGGGTGTATTAATGATTTCCTGTCCTACAACAATCCAGGACAATCCAACATGCCTGAAATTCTTCATCCTCCCCCTGCAATCTAGAATCTTCCCACCAGTAATGTTCATAGGCTTTGTGCACACTGCAGCAGAAAGTAGCTTTGTTGACTGAATTCAATTAATGGATACAAAAAGTAAGATACAAGTCTTCATTTAAAGCCTGGATGACATTGCTGTTACATATCAAATTGGATGTGACTGAGATTTGATCTGTATCTGTGTCATGCCAAAATCCATAAGCCTTACCATAAAACCATTCATATCCTTCACCTTAAAGATAATTTTTGATTCCATTGAAATGGGATCAAGCCACTGCCACCTTGGAAAAGTAAAAGACTTCAAGACACAGGTAGATGGCATATGTTAAAGTACATATATATGTACAGTATATATTCATATATTTGGGTAGATCTATCAAGCTATCTTTTGTATAACTTTTGTACTGACCTGTTCCAACCCTCTGAGCCTATTTTCCTAGGGTGTTACTCTACATCTGTCTTTCGGTTTTTGAATTAGGCATCAATGAATATAGAGAAGAGAAGGGAGGGATTGGATAGGGACGTGTGGGCTGGTATGTGTGATCCTCTGTGTGTGTGTGTGTGTGTGTGTGTGTGTGTGTGTGTGTGTGTGTAGAGAGGAGGGAGGAGGGGCAGTAGGGGTGCACCTCAGGGGGCTGCCTGTATAGACCTGTCATGTTGATAGACATGTCAATCGTGACAGAGCGGGTGGGGAATATAATAAATGTTTAAGTGAAATTAAGTAAATTGAAAATAAGAGGAGGGATGTATGTCATGTATAGTTTCAACAATAAATTATATTTCTACTGTTAATGAAAAAGCAAAAAGTTGTGCATGTACATTTTCCAAAATACTATGCTAGATAGAATACGGTAACTGAGCTGTTGAGAGTTTCTAACCATGGTGCTGAAGCAAATGATGAATACAAATAAAGCCTTGGCTAATTTAACTGATTAAAAATAAACTAAATACATCTAAATATTATCCAAGTATATTCTAAAATATAAAGCTAAAATGGGAAACATAGGCCTACATGTTTTTGGACATTCATCAGCAACTATATACTAATAACTATTACTGTATGAAAAAGCTCTGTGAGTCTGTGGGTAAAGCGGTTAGATGCAACTTTGCTCATCATCACGAAACACAAACTACAGCTGGGGTTCATGGAAATATCATTAGTTATTTCTTATTAAAGTTGATTTATTTTGCAGTGCAGCAGACAGTCACAACAATGGCCTGCGTCTCTGTGGTAGTACATCAGTTGCTGGCTGCTGCCTCCGAGAGTGTAAGCATGAATTTAAAAGCCCGTTCCACTCCTCCAGGCGATAAAACAGCACTATTTGTCTGTGGTGCATTACACCCTGCAACCAAAGCATTTTGTGCCCAATCCTTTTCCCTGTGGTCACCACCATTGCTTCTTCTTCCACTATATTATACTTAAATACAACACTGCATTTGACACCGGGCATCACAAAGATATCAAGAGAGTGCTGCTCTTCCCCTAACCTGCCTGACATGGTCTTAACTTATGATTTTAGATTACATTGGGGGTAATGTGCAAATGGCCACAAGGATCTAAGCCTAACCTTCAAATTATTCTTTCCAAGGTATTGGTCTCTCGTCCATACTCTACTCAAAGTAAGCATTCTACTTTATGTATTTGTATGACGTTTTGGGTTGACTCAATTTCTTGTCCATTAGATGCACTAAATCAATGTGATACATGCCCACTGACTGTAACTTGTCTATATTGTTTTTGATCAACTTTAAAACAACTCTCCCTTCTTTGTTTGTTTATTAAGTAAAGGCCCTCAACCTGTTCACGGCCCTTTTTTCTAGCTCTGTCTCCTCCCACACCGATAGGCACAGACTTGCAAAAATGTCATAGAACGTGAGTCCCCACTCCAAGGGGGATGCTATTATTCAGTTTTTTGATTTCCTGCAAGGGGGCGCTGTGTTCAAGCCCAGACTAAAAAAAGTTTGAGAGGCCACGCCCCTCACACCCTCACACAAAACATATTTCCAGACGGACTTTTATTGTCCCAGAGGCTTTTTTGTAGAGCACCCTCAAATGTACCTTTGTGAGAAATGTCAAGTCAATCAGACTTACGGTGTGAGGGGCATGGCCTCTCAATTTTTTTTCAGTCTGGGCTTGAGCACAGCGCCATATTCAGTCATTAAAGAAAGCTAACATGAACTCTTTCTCATTTGTTAGATCAAAAAAGAAGTTGAATTGTTGCTCAGAGCAAGTGAGTACTCAGGTGATCAAAACATCAAACCTGTTCTGTGTAGGGGATCGTGCTACACCCAGATGCCTTCATCACAGGAGCTCTCATCTTCCTGCCAAGTCTTTGAACTTGGCAAATCATAGTACATAAGCATTTTTAACATTACACATAATAAAGTAGTAAGGCAGTGGATGAGGTTCAGAGGTTCAAGCATTCAAAAGATGCCACCGTGATCTTTCCAAAGACGGGTCCCAAATTGTGGCCGATGGAGGGTTGTGCTAAATTAGCAGCAAACGGCTGCCGGCGAAGACATTTTGGTCAATGGCGGCCATGTTTCTTGAGCTATCTCGCTAAAGGCTGTGCAAACAATTTGGTGATGATAGGTTGGAAATCCATTAAGTAAATGTCACATGACTGTATTTAAGTTTATGCAAATTAAGGAGAGAAAAAAAAATCATGGCTGACCCCTATGGTCCAAGGCTTTATTGTTTAAACCGTTGACACATGGCACCCATTAATCCCTTTGAAAGCTTGTAAATAGAATGTCTTCCAAATCAATGGGTCCCGATAGAGCATGTGCAGTGTGGGTTCCAGGACATTGCCGTATGTAGAAATATTCTCATTCTAGCATTGTAGCATTGCATTGTTTATGTCTATGTCTTTGGGTTAATCTCGACAAACCTTAGGGGACACACATGTTCTGCACATTGCGAGCAAGTGTTATGATGATAGGACCTATGGTTAATGACTTATGGCCAATTAGCTGCTAACCCCCTCCCCTGCATAAACATTTTGACATTTTGATCAGTGGCGGCCATGTTTTTTAAGCTATTACTACTAATATTTTACGGACATGTGTATGTTAGTCCCCCGAGGCTTTGTGAGAAATTAGGTGACGATAAGGCAATATTTGAGAAAGTTGTGGTTAAAAACCTGTTTTTCAATTTATGCTAATTCATTATTTTTTGACCTGACAAATGAGAAAGAGTTCATGTTAGCTTTCTTTAATGACTGAATATATTATTTGTATGATGCTTTCAATTCACAAGTTCCTTAATCAATTCTTAAAGATCTCCTATTATACTACTTTTCTGGTCTTAATTTCTTGTTAAAAACTGCTAAAGAGCAACCTGACACGAATCACATCACAAAAAAAAATTTAGATTTTCAGGAAACGCTTCCTCTCATCTGGGCGATTCAGCATGCCCTGTCAACACTGTGCTTCGGCCATCTCCCCCCCCCCCCCCCATTACATTAACATTGACATTAACAGTGACATTAACAATAATACACAACATTATTGTAATTTGGACTTCACTCAGATTTTCCGGCCTTTTTGGTGGAAGTTCACTAGCTTTTACATTGCTGTGCTGCCTTAAATTTAAGTCAGTAGGTTTGTTATGTAGGAGTTTTGTAAATTAGAACAAGTGTTGGTATTTGCTTTGTATTTTGGGTTTGGGCACCACAGCCTCTACCTGAGGGCCAGGGGTAACGTGTTCAAGCATAAGCACATCTGGATGGAGCACATTCACAAGCTGAAAGACATTCAGGCTCACAGCAATGAATGGCCAATGGGACTGGTGTGGCCAAGGTGTTTCTAAGACCAGTCACATAAATGGTGGTCCTTCTCTCAGAGACTTTGTGAAATAATTCTTAATATGTAGTTCCCCTTTGTTGTGATTTAAGGTTACTAAATCAAGCGGGGAGTGTGCTGCCTTACATTTAAGTCAGTAGGTTTGTTATGTAGGAGTTTTGTAAATTAGAACAAGTGTTGGTATTTGCTTTGTATTTTGGGTTTGGGAAAAACGGAAGAGTGAGCCCTCATGAATAGAGGATCTTTGCGTCAAATCTCCGGTCTTGGCTCGGACTTTCTTTGATCACAGTTTATGCAGACATGTCAGAAGGAAGAGCATAGAGATGAATACTGCTGAGTATTTCTGTTAAATCGCCGTGCCTTTCACAAATTGAAAAAGCGACCAGTAGAGATACACTGAAGAACAAAGAAAAGCAAGCCTTGGTTCTTCATTTCAATATTGGACTTTATCTATGTTAGCTGGCTGTCAAGCCGTGCTCCAGGATACGCGCTGCCAGGGCAGTACAGTAAAAAGACAAGAGCACAGCGGGCTCGAGCATCAATCACAACACTCAGCAAGCATGAGTCTACGCTCAGGAAAAAATTATGCTAAGGAAGATCCCACTACTGTTCAAGATGAAGCTAGTGCGGAACCACAAGCAAATGTTACAGATCAAACAACCAATGTGTCGGAGCAGCCTCGAGCATTTGATGCTGAATCACGTTTATCCAGAGTATCATCAAGAAGCTCTCAGCGATCTTCATGTACAGCCTCCTCAGCTACAAAAGCTTACGCTAAGCTAGCTTTTGCTGAAAAAGAAGCTGACATGATGAAGCTAAAAGCAGACCTAGAAGCTATCACGCTAAAACAAAAAGCTAACTATGATGCTAGCCTCCACCTACTCCAGTGTCAAAGATCCGCTGCTGCAGCTACAGCTGAAGCTGAAGCTTATGAAGAAGCAGAAGTTGAAAGCGGGGAGCTCAGTCGCAAAAGCGTGGTCGAAGACGCACCCTTCAGTGTTCTCCAACGCACAACTGAGTACGTCCAACAACACTCTAAGTTTATTCGTCCTGACCTACTTTCGACGCACGTAGCACAGGAAGCCCCTAAGGAAAGAACAAATACAGCGGAGTTACCGAAAGCTAAAACAGAAACGCATCATGGTGTACATTGGAACACACTGCCAGTTTCTGAACATACTAAAAAAGAGCCAACAACCAATACAAGTAATACTTACCTTCATACTACCCCGAAGCATCCAGCCTATCCTGTAAAAGAGTACCTACCTGAACCGCAAGGTGCACACGACTTTGCAAGATATCTCATCCGTAAAGAAATGGTGAGCGCTGGTCTTCTTCAATTTGATGATAAGCCTGGAAATTAATGGTCCTGGAAAGCCTCTTTTTTAAGTGCCACAACTGACTTGAATCTCTCAGCCAGAGAAGAACTGGATCTGATGACAAAGTGGCTTGGACCTGACTCATCGGAGCAAGCAAAGAGAATCCGTGCAGTGCACGTCCATAATCCTGCAGCAGGCCTAAACATGGTCTGGCAACGTCTGGAAGAGTGTTATGGGGCACCAGAGGTCATCGAAGACGCACTCTTAAGCAGAATTTAACTCTTTCCGAGGCTTAGCAACAAGGATAACGTCAAGCTAAGAGAGCTAGGCGATATTCTCCTTGAGCTTGAGTGCGCCAAAGAAAACGGCGCTCTGCCGGGGCTCTCGTATCTGGACACTGCTCGTGGGATAAAACAAATTGTGGAAAAGCTGCTCTATCCTCTACAAGAGCGATGGATGAATGTTGGAAGCAAGTACAAAGAAGAAAACAGAGTGGCTTTCCCTCCTTTCACTTTCTTCTCCAAATTTGTGCCACAACAGGCAAAGATAAAAAATGATCCGAGCTTTGTTTTTTCCCCCTCCAGCAGCGAACCTTTTTCCAAGACGGAAAGGCCTGTGACGTACAATAGTAAACCCTCTGTAACTGTACACAAAACAGACGTCCCCGAAGAGACATCTGGCTTTGAAACCAGGTTTGCTTGGAAAACACTGGAGGAACCAGATCGTGAGTGTCCAATACACAAGAAGCCCCACCCACTGAAAAAATGTAAGCTCTTTAGAGAAAAGACCCTAGAAGAGCGCAAAACTTACCTGAGAGAAAATCGCATCTGCCATAAATGTTGTGGATCCTGCAAACACATGGCAAAAGATTGCAAGATCATAGTAAAGTGTTTTGAATGTAACAGTGACAAACACATTGCTGCACTGCATCCAGGCACTCCTCCTGATACCGTGCAGAGTGCTACGGCTTACAAAGATGAGAGCGGGGAGCAAACTGAAAGTCCATCCTTTTCAGTGACATCCAAATGTACAGAGGTTTGTGGCAACCTACATGGCTCACCCTCATGCTCAAAGGTCTGCTTAGTTAAAGTATACCCTGCCAGAGAAAAGGAGAAGGCAGCCACTATGTATGCAGTGCTGGATGAACAAAGCAACAAATCTCTTGCCAAGACAAAATTCTTCGACATCTTCAAAGTAAAAAGCAGCCCCACCCGATACACCCTTAAAACATGTTCCGGGAAAGCAGAGACTTCAGGTAGACGAGCTGTTAACTTTGTCATTGAGTCCATGGACGGGAAGCTGCAACTTCCCTTGCCACCCTTAATAGAGTGAGATATGGTGCCGGACGAGAGGTCAGAAATCCCCTGTCCAGAGAGTGCATATCAGCATCCACATCTACAGCCAGTTGCTAACAAGATTCGACCTGTTGATCAAGACGCTCCTATCCTTCTGCTCTTAGGGAGAGATATCATAAGGGTACACAAGGTCCGCGAGCAAATCAACGGGCCCCACGATGCGCCTTACGCTCAGCGGCTAGACCTAGGCTGGGTCGTTGTGGGTGAAGTGAGGTTAGGAACAGTGAACAAACCGTCCGAGGTTAACGTCTACAAGACAAACACACTGCATGACGGTCGCACACCTTTCAAGAAGCACGGGAGCAGTGTAGTGGCTCCTTTACGGTTCTGCTCTCCTGGACGACACCTTTCAAGCAACAGGGAACACGCTTTAAAACGTTCCCACTCTCTTCAAGGGACGCTGGAGAAAAAGCTGGACACAAAGGATCCTTACATGGAGTTCATGCAGGAAATGCCGGACAATGTTAAAGCTGAGTATGCTCCTCCCCTTGAAGAAGCTGCCAGGGGCATGCCCATGCTCCAAAAGAGGCTGGCCTCCAAGAAGAGGGATCCAAACGAGACCGATGAGATCGCCATCGTCAACTCTCGCCTGCAGATCTATAAACTGGAGAAGGATGGTCTAATCATTCACAAACCTGTCACAGTCCACTCCCTGGCACACTGCCGCAAGAACACGCGATTACGTCGTAAGGCAAGACACATGGGAGTCCGCAAGAGAAAGGGTAAAGCCAATGCCTGTATGCCTGAGAAGCTGTCTTGGGTTCGCCGCATGAGGATCCTGTGTCGTCTGCTGCGCCGCTATACGGAGTCCAAGAGGATCTACAAGCACATGCACCACAGCCTCTACCTGAGGGCCAGGGGTAACGTGTTCAAGCATAAGCACATCTGGATGGAGCACATTCACAAGCTGAAAGACATTCAGGCTCACAGCAATGAATGGCCAATGGGACTGGTGTGGCCAAGGTGTTTCTAAGACCAGTCACATAAATGGTGGTCCTTCTCTCAGAGACTTTGTGAAATAATTCTTAATATGTAGTTCCCCTTTGTTGTGATTTAAGGTTACTAAATCAAGCGGGGAGTGTGCTGCCTTACATTTAAGTCAGTAGGTTTGTTATGTAGGAGTTTTGTAAATTAGAACAAGTGTTGGTATTTGCTTTGTATTTTGGGTTTGGGAAAAACGGAAGAGTGAGCCCTCATGAATAGAGGATCTTCGCGTCAAATCTCCGGTCATGGCTCGGACTTTCTTTGATCACAGTTTATGCAGACACATCAGAAGGAAGAGCATAGAGATGAATGCTGCTGAGTATTTCTGTTAAATCGCCATGCCTTGGAGACTATTTGTCTTTTTACAAATTGATAAAGCGACCAGTGGAGATACACTGAAGAACAAAGAAAAGCAAGCCTTGGTTCTTCATTTCAATATTGGACTTTATCTATGTTAGCTGGCTGTCAAGCCGTGCTCCAGGATACGCTCTGCCAGGGCAGTACAATTGCTCCCCATGTGCTTGTTTGCCACAGTCCCTTTGAGTGGCTCATTGTCTGAATAATTACACATTTATACTAACCTTTAGAAAGAAAAAAAGATGAAGCTAATTGCCAGTTATTTTGACTGATTTAGTAAGCGCAAAATAGTGATTGCTGTTCTGCACAAAAGCAGTGAATTTGTTTTCCCTCTAGACGACTGACATCAGCAGACATTGAGAAGCTTTTAATCTGTTGATGCAAAGTATGTCTGCAAAATGATAACTCCATTAAATCACACATGGGATCCTGCAATTAGAAATTCAAATGCAAACTCTGTGGGATGCTAATTTCCATGGAAGTTCCCATTGAGATGCGCTTTGCTGAGAATAAAGATTTGGAATGCAAAATACTTTATTTACATGGCAATTTCTTCATGCACTGTTTCACTCTATTCATTATTACAGCGTCCTAACATTTTGAACCGCTTTTGACACAAGGGCTGACACATCCTGCATCTACCTCTGGAGTGTGTCTGTGTCTGTTACTGCTGCGTTTCTCTTACTGTTTTCGGCCACACATGTAAAATCTGTCTTTCTACATAGAGTTTTCATAGATAATTTATATTAATATGAAGTCATTTCATGTAATTTTATGATGCATATGATTAATATTGAGTTTTGACAGTAATCTGTGTGCCTCATTGCCTTTTTCATTTTTTCACCACATTTTCGCAGGTGGGAAGTTTATTTTTTTTGGACAGGACACACCAGGAATGGTGAAGCTATAGTGAAAGCTGCTGGAATGTAGTCAATATGACTGTCAGCAGAGTATTTCTCTATCATATAAAGCAGAGATCCCCGAGAGAGACGCATGTTTCCCCGAAAAAATATGCGAGCCTCAGTCCTGAGGTAAAGTGAAGCATCGCCGCAGAAATGTCACCAACGGGCGTAGGCACTTTTATCACTGATGCAAACGGTATTGATAGGCCTTACAAAATTGCAGTTGAGAGGAGACGAAAGTTTAATACAAGAAGGCTTATTGTGATGAAGAAGTATGTGGTAGAGTAAAGCCGCACTCCAAAATGAATGCATAAATGCACCTCATCAAAGGACCTCAACCTGTCTCAGTTATATGTTATATTACAGTTATATGACCATTGATTTCATGTTACAAACTTATACATCCACTTTTATGATTCTCAGCACACCCAAAACACCTCAAAGCTATAATATAAATTCCCTGCCTTTATATGACTTATATTGTGTGTTTGGCCTTGTGCTGTCAGGTGGTTCCCTCTCTCGTCTGTTTTTTGGACCTTCAGAATATGCAGTTACAGTAAAAGACAGCAGTTCATAGAGACAGTGTCATTGAGAAAGACATTGAACTTATGACTGCACTCCAACAAACAAAAAAAACACATCAAATATAAGAAGCAAACGTGGAAGTCACTGATGTTGAAAAGAAAAACCCCCTTGCACAAATATGAAGGCTAGAACAGAGAGATGCAGGTGCACCATTGAAACATTACAATGATTTGCAGCAATTATACTTGATTACCCTTCCCCTTTTTACTGACAAGACTGACTATTACTAATCACTCTAGATCACGCTAGATCAAAACTTTTCCAAGTGCCAACAATTACAGTGATTCTCTGAGAAAGAGGAAATGCCTTACTGGTTTGTAATTTCTCCATTTTTATTTAGCTGGAAATCAGATATGAACTTCTACACGCTTTATCTCACCCCAAGTGCAACTGTTTAAAAAAAAAAATCGACCCATTCAGCATGATGCAAAGCAGACAAGGCACTGTCTGCAGCTTGAATTGTACAGATCTAAAATGTGTTATGCTGGAGGACAGTTAACTATGCTTCCTGAGACTTAGCACTCTACCAGGTTAGTTTCAGATGAGTTAAAGCACAGAACGCAGACTAAGGCAGGCAAATGGAGGTTAATATGTTTATTGAAAAGTACAGATGAGATGCGATGGGAGTAGATGAGATGGCTTGAGGTGGGATGAAGAATGGCTTGGTGACATAGCAAGCAAGGAGAGCAATAGGAGCCAATAAACATTCTGTCAAGCATAAGAACATGCTCACAATTCAACCTCCGGATGATGTATGTAGGTGTATCTTTGCTGTTTAATTGTTGAATTGTAACACCTTCTAGTAAATCATATTGTATCACCACATTAAATCCTTGTTTTCGCCAAACGACGATTGACGGCACCGGATAAACTAATATTCTTTATAAATGTTTTTACCTAAATTTTACCTACGTTCTGCTAAGTCCATTTTCAGAGTATAATTGCTGATGAAATATTAACAGTAGTGATTCATCACTGTCATGGCATCATTACAGCAATAATTTAACTGAACATGGGTCAGCAACACAAGCCCCAGCAAAATAGAATCCATTCATTTTTTTCACTCTCATTGCCTGTTAACTTGAATTGAGAGGAGAGTGGCACTAATGTTTTAGTGTGAGCACCATCAGCTTCTGGATAACCATGTCTGATTGGTTGCGTGAATAATTGATTAGTGTACTGGGGGAATGCATAGTTTGCTTGAGGATTGGTTGTTTAGCGTTATGAGGTGTAACATGCGGGCAGGTCTGGCTGCTTCAAAATGAGTAAAAGAGGATTCTCTGATGAATGGTTGCCAATGCTAAACATTCAACAATTATCTGACAAAACGTAAAACATATTAAATAACAAGGACTATGTTGTCTGAAGCAGCAGCAAAAAGCATTATTAGCCTGGTGAGACCTTTTTCTCGCGTACTTCACATCGGTTTCACTCCAGCAGGTCTGTCTGGACTTTCTCCAATCTCCGTGGGGAGGAGCCTGGTCATAAATAACTAGATTGACGACTACATGAACCAATTAGGGAGAGGCCGAATGATGGGTCTGAACATGGGCCACTGGTTGTCCCGGTCATTTTATGGCCAGGCTCCTCTCAACAGATATTGGAAGAAGTCCAGACCAATGTGAAGCAAGCAAAATCAGGCTGGTCCTGCCAGCCTCATTCTTTCAGGGACACTTCACAGAGGGAACCTGGCTTTTATTGCCACATGTCTGCTGCTGCCGGGATCAAACTTGCTAAGTTTCTACATAAAGCATGGACCAACAGCTTTCACGGCATGTTACCCACTTTTAGTCCTAGAAAAGAAACAAAACAACAGCATGTGTGTTACTTTCTCACATAATGCCTCCCCCGGATATGTAAACAGCATAGACACAACACTCAGCCCACCTCCTTTGACACAGTGCCTGTTCACTGGCTTACCGCCATTTTCTAGCTACTAAATGTCAATGCAAAAGGAATGCTGTGGTTTATGAGCACCTGGATGGGGAACAAAGAAATAATCAACAACAACAAAAACAGTGCTTGCTGGGCGACAGGGAGAAGAAGAACAAGAAAAAAACATTAAATTAATCCTCTAAAAGCCTTTTAGCAATATTGCCCTCCCACAGCGATCTGGTAGCACACGCCGAGACCACTTCCAATCATTTAATTCCAGCGCAAATTTAATTTAGTCCAAGAGCTATTCATTTTGTTAAATGAATGTGCCGCCCACCCCCAAACCACCACCACCCCAACATGCATACATACTGTAAGCAGCACACACCTTGTGTTAGGGCCATCCACACATTCTCAGATGACTCTGTAGCATCTCTGTGTGCATTTGTGTGTATTTCATATAGCGATTGACATACACATTTGCCGATAACAGCCCCTCCCCTATCATGAATATACGTGTGGGCATGGACACACACACACACACACACACGCACGCACACACACACACGCACACACACACACACACACACACACACCTCTGGGATTCTGTGACAAGGAGTATGTGCTCAGTCACTCAGCCTTTTTGTTTAAGTGCCCTTCTAGGAAGGCTCTCCATATTTACCCCGTCTAATCCAGTTGAGTTCAATGCATCATAACTTTGAGATGTGTGTGTGTGTGTCCTTTGTAAGGTATTCACAGTAATAACCATTTTCATTATGTTGCCTTATAGCCTATGGGTGGCATATCAAGGATATTTGTATATATGCATATGTATAAGTAGATGTAAGAAAAAAATTATAGCTCCTGCCAAGCAATGGTTGTGGCCGAGCATTTTAAGGAGGAACCGGAAGAAAGGGAGAATGAAGAAGAGTACGAGTATAAAAATGACAAATGCACAAGGGTTCTGTCAGTGGAAGTGCAGTAGAAGAGTTATGCATACTCATGTTGTTGAGTACGCCAAAAGCACAGGCCTACTGTTTAAATTAGCATTAGTGAGGTGTGCATAGGATTTGAACTCCAAACTTCTTACTCTGAACACTAGTAGCCTATTAAACATTTTGAGCTATAGGTCCTCGAAGAGGATATATAATAATAATAATAATAATAACTTCACTGCAACTGAACTGACTGTTCATTTCGAATCAGGTGTGTTGATTCAGAGACACATCTAACAACATGCAGGGCAGGCGTCCACAGTACAGTACCTGTTATGGCCAACCAACCTTAATGGCCATATAGCTTGTAGGCTGCTACACTCGAAGCCTTGACGCGTGCGTCACATATCCAGTTCTTTGTTAAAAACTCATAGAGGCAGGATAGCTTTTAAGGGTTTATTGTCCAAAAGCAAAAGTAATCCACATTCACAGTTCCTCCGGTCCAATACCGAATCTATACATGATCGTATGTTCCTTTTTGGCTTCTCACATGTCCTTCCAATAACATGTTAGTCCAACAATGGACATGATGACGACTACGGTCAAAAACTTATGTCGAACCATGCCTGACAAACTTCCTTTTGTTGTCCATACCACGTAGCAGGAACTATCCTATCAGTCATGCGCATGGCTACCAGTTACGGCATGATAGGTCGTAAAACAATGATAGATAACGTAAACTGACTAAATGCAAAACTATAAATATTACTCAAAATGTTTCCTTAAATATAAATATAGCAAGAAAAATGACACATCTTTACAAATAGGAAATAAACTAAAATTGGCTCTTACATTTCCGGCCCCTAATTATGAGGCAATAGGACTGATAATTATACAAAATGCAACATAAACAACAAGAGCCATTTTACACATTGAAAAATTCAAATACATTTGCATATGAGGCAGCAATATGCCTAACCACCTAAAGTGTACTGTAACTTAGCACACCAATCAATTGCCCATTTCACATATAAGGCAAAGCTTGTCCACGGGCCTTTCCAATGTACTGGACTTGGTTTTGACCAGCACTCGACGAACAAGTCCTTTAGCGTCTGATGTGGTTTGTACCACTCTTCCCAGAAGCCATGAGCTCCGGGGTGCGTTGTCATCCAGGATCATCACTATGTCTCCTGGTACAAGATTTTGTTTGGCTTTAAACCATTTTTGGCGTTCCTGTATGCTGGGCAAGTACTCACGCACCCACCTCTTCCAAAACAGGTCGGCAAGATACTGAGTCTGCCTCCATCTGCGACGAGAGTAGTTGTCATCTTTGTTAAACAGTCCTGGGGGAAGCAAGGGCTGTTTCTTTAGTAGCAGCAGATGATTTGGCGTCAGCACTTCCAGATCATTTGGATCTCCCGAGGACGTAGTCAGTGGTCTGTCATTAAGTATGCTCTCGACCTCGCATAGCAGTGTCTGTAGACACTCGTCATCTATTGTTTGCTCATGCAACACTGACTTTATGACTTTCTTTACAGATCTTACTTGCCTCTCCCATACTCCTCCGAAGTGAGGACCAGCAGGCGGGTTGAAAATCCATTGCACACCCTTTTGCGCAAGAGCATCCTGTATTTTGGCTTGATTCCAATGCTGCATAGCCACCCTCAACTCTTTGTCTGCACTGACTAGGTTTGTGCCGTTGTCCGACCTCATGATGGAAACTTGACCTCTCCTGCACATGAAGCGACGTAGGGCGTTGAGGCAGGAGTCTGTGTCTAGTGTGTGAGAGACCTCTAGGTGCACAGCACGGGTTGTCAAACAGGTGAACAGCACACCATATCTTTTAACGATACTGCGACCTCTTTTGACCTCCATAGGCCCGAAATAGTCCACGCCCACATTGGTGAAAGGTGGCTTGTCTGCTTGCAGTCTATCTGGTGGTAAATCTGCCATTTTTTGCCCAAGGGCCTTTGCTTGCAATCTTCTGCACGTGACACACCTGGATATGAGTTTTCTCACTGCTGAGTTAGCTGCTGGGACCCAGAATTTCTGGCGTAGGCGAGAAAGCATGAAGTTTCTCCCAGCATGTCCAATCTTCTCATGTATGTCCCGCAGGAGCAGCATTGTGGGATGTACATCGTTCGGCATGATAATGGGATGTTTTGATTCCTCAGGCATAGCTGACTTACCGAGGCGACCCCCGACTCTCAGAATGCCATTTTGCAGCACTGGGTCCAGCTTGCGGATTGGGCTGTTCACTTTAACTAGCCCTTTCTCTTGTTCCAGTGCGGAGATTTCTGTCTGGAACCTGCGGCGTTGGCAGTAACTGACGATCTCCATTTCTGCTTTGTTCAAGTTCTCCACTGTAAGTGGCCCTTTGTTCAATGACAACTTGTACTGTTGCATCTTGGTTTTCTTATCCTTCACATGTTTGCTTGAGCCAGCATCATCCTGGGTAGCTGCAACCTCCAACTCTTGACGTTTTTTGCTCAAAAGCAGCAGATTATCTCTGAGTCGGAGCATCCATGCTATAGCTCTTTTTAAATAATGCCAGCTGGAATAGTAGTTCATTAACCTGTCCACAGTATCAGAGCCTTCGGTGACCGCAGTGCGGTGCACGATGACAGCCTTCCTCACCTCATCATCATCCTCAGAAAGCTTCTCCGAGTCAAGCGCTTCTGAATATTGAGCGTCTGGAACCTTTAAGACTGACGGCCCTTCAATCCAGCACTGCTTGGCCATAAACTGCTTTGCAGATAGTCCACGGGAGGCACAGTCAGCTGGGTTGTCTGTGGTGCTGATGTACCGCCACTGCTCCACTGCAGTTGCCCCTCTGATGGCAGCAACCCTGTTGGCAACGAAGGTTTTAAGACGCAGTGACTCATTTGCTATATATTTCAGCACAGCGGTGCTGTCGGTCCAGAAGACTGAGTCCTGCAACTCCAGCTGGAGCTCCTTTCTTAATATTTTGTCCATGTTGACAGCTACCACAGCAGCAGTTAGCTCCATGCGTGGAATGGTGGTTTGCTTTAGCGGAGCCACCCGCGCCTTGCCCATCATGAAGGCACAATGCACACGTCCCTCACCATTTGTCAGTTTCAGGAATGCCACTGTTCCATAGCCAGTCTCGCTAGCATCCGAGAAATGATGCAGCCGTGCAGTAACGACAGCTCCAAATGTCTCTGGCTTAATGCATCTCCTTACTTGAAAGGTGGTAAGCTGAGACAGCTCGTTAATCCAAGCGTCCCAGTAACGTGCAAGGTGGTCTGGTATTTCCTCGTCCCATGTAAGCTTTTCCTTGCACAACTGCTGGAGAAAGATCTTGGCTGGAAGCACAACTGGAGCAAGGAGCCCTAGTGGGTCGTATATGGAGCTTACGACTGACAAGACTCCTCTTCTTGTATTTGCCTTCCTGCTTATGTTGACTCTGACCTTGAAACAGTCAGACTCGATACACCAGAGAACGCCTAGCGCTCTTTCGACAGGAAGCACGCCTTTAGCCAGATCTAGGTCTTTTACCTCCTTGGCCCTCTCACCCTCTGGAATTTCCATCAAAAAGGTGCGGCTATTGCTCGTCCATTTTGTCAGGTGAAAACCTCCTGAGGCGCACAAGGTTGTGAGGTCACTATACAGTGCGATGGCGTCAGCCTCGTGACTGACTGACCTCAAGCAATCATCAACGTAAAAATTCTTGAGAACAGTGGCCACTGCTTCGGATGAGGCCCCAGATCTGTTCTCCTCCGCAGTTCTCCTTAAAGCGAAGTTGGCACAGCTAGCAGAAGAGGTGGCCCCGAAGAGGTGGACAACCATTTTGTACTCTGCCATCTCCTGCTCCAGATCCCCTTCCGGCCACCACAAAAAGCGCAGAAGGTCTGTGTCTTCTTCTGGAACTCTCACTTGGTGATACATGGCTTCCACATCAGCCATCATAGCAACATAATCCTGTCGGAAGCGTGCCAGCACTCCAATAAGGGAATTAGTCAGGTCCGGACCCTGAAGCAGCTCTTTATTTAGTGAAGTCCCCTGAAAACTAGCAGCGCAGTCAAAGACCACACGCAGCTTCTTCTTCTGTGGATGGTACACCCCATGGTGCGGGATGTACCACAATCTCCCGTCCTGTCGGGTAAGCTGAATTTCTGGTACCTTGACTGCGTACCCCTTTTTCAGCATGTCACCTATACAGCTTGTGTATTCTTGGTGAAAACCACTGTTTTTGCTGAGCTTCCTCTTGAGATTCAGCGCACGCTGCACTGCAGCACTCCTGTTATTTGGCACATTGATCACAGGCTTCTTCGTGGGGAGGTTGATGTAATAATGCCCATCTGTATGATGTACTGACCCGGACACAGAGCCGATAAACCTCTTGTCTTCTTGCGACATTTCCAGAGTGTCGTTGCAATTATGCTCAGGAAAATCTGCATTGTATTGCTGGATGAGTTGTTCTTCCACTGACTCTAGGCAAATCCTGTTGACTATGACTGGATGCAGTTCACTGTCGTCTAACTCACTGTCTCTGTGTTCTCTAAGCGGGCCATTAACAGTCCAACCAAGAACGGTTTTCACAGCATATGGGCCACTGTCTTGGCTGTGGATAACATTCCATGGCTCAAAAGCTTCATGAACATTATTACCTATGAGGAGCCCTATTTCAGCATCAATGCATGGCAACTTCACTTCCTGAAGATATGGCCACTTTCCCACGTCCTCCTGCGACGGAATGTGCTCCTTTGTTACCGGGATGCTTTTTTGGGTGAAAACCTTAGGCAAGTCGATGAAGTTATTTTCCTTAAGTCCACTGACCTCCAAGTCTCTGAGAAGGCAACTCTTCACGTGTTTAGTTGAACTCATTGTAGTTAAGACGAGCTCAGTACTCTTTCCCTGAAGATTCAGCTGCCTTGCCAAGGAGTCCGTGCAAAATGTAGCAGAGCTCCCAGGGTCTACAAATGCATATGTTTGCACAACTTTGCTTCCTCTCTTTGCTTTGACATAGACTGGAAGAATAGCAAGGACACACTTGTCTCCGGCCCCATCACAGTTAATTTTCTTCTGATTTAGACTTACCAGTGCGCTTGACACTACTGTTTGTTCTGAACAGGCCTCCTCCTGACTTTCTGCACCTGCCAGTTGGGAAACAGCATCCTTTCTTTGAATGTGCAGCATGTTCGGATGTTTTTGTGAACATACCTGACATGTCATTCTCCTCTTACAGTCCTTACTTACATGCCCCTTAACTAGGCATCCAAAGCAGAGACCAGCCTTCTTGATGAAATCCAGCTTTTCCTTATGCGGTTTTTCTGCGATACCATGGCAGTCCACTAGTGCATGATTCTTTTTGCAGAACAAACATGGCCTATTGAGAGCAGCAAAAATTGGCATTCCATTTGCATTCCTTTTTGAATGGTCATTTTCCTCCTGTTTTGATGCAGCTACATTAGTAGCAAAGCTGCTCCTTTTTAGTCTTTCATGCTTTCTTCCCTCCTGAAACTTTGTTTGTTCCTTCTTTTCATTTAAGGCGCCTTGTAAATCTCCAAAGAGAGGGTCTGTGGCGATCTTAGCCTGCTTGTCTACAAAGGCGACGAGGTCATTGAATCTTACTCTCCGCCGGTTCCTTTCCTGAATGTCAAAAGCTTGCGACCTCCACTTATCTCTGTACTTGTAGGGCAACTTAGAGATAATAACTCTCATGTTTGTGGGGTTATCAAGCTCATCCATATAATCCACATCCTGCAGGGCGTGACGGCAACTCAGAAGGAAAACTGAAAAGTTGTTGAGTGCCTTTGCATCCTCTGACTTTATTTGCGGCCACTTAAACACCTTTTCCAATAGCGCAGTGGCGATTTTCAGTGGGTTGCCATAGCGTTCCTCCAACAGGTCCATGGCTTGCTGGTAACCATGGTCAGCAGGCATGTGCTGACAGCCCTTTACAAGGTCTTGTGGCTCACCCTTTGTATATTGCTCTAAAAAGTACAACTTATCTGCACTGTTGTCGGCCCTAGAGTCCACTGTGTGCTGAAACGCTTTCAGAAACGATCTGAAGTCAAGTGGGTCGCCACTGAGCACAGGAACATCCCGCTGTGGCAAACGAGCCAACTGCTGACTTTTTACAAGCAGCTCTGTGATATCGTTCTGCTGCTTCATGACGTTGCAGATGTCATTTGCAGCGCTACTTTGTTGCTGAGGGAGCCCGCTGGCTGATTGGTAAATATTGTCCACCTTTAGCACCTTTGGTCTAGCTCCAGCAAATGTATAGGACTTGACTGGTGGCTTTACATCCAATGTTTTCGTTGGGGAACTATGTACTACTTGCCTGGCTGCAGGAACGCATGGCTTGTTGGCAGCATCAGCATACATGTTGGTGATATCACCCTTTTCCTGGGCGTCATATTCCTCATAAATCTTGATTTTAGCATTAGACATAGCCAAAGCAGTTTTAACTTTCAACTCCTCTTGCTCTGCTTTGAGCTGTGCCTCTTTTAATTCCAAAGCTTGTTTTTGCTTAAGCCCAGCCGCCTTGGCTTCCAGAGCTGCGCGCTTAGCTTCTTCCTTTAAGCGTGCAGACGATGCTGATGATGCATTGGAACGTCTACTGCCAGACTTGGAACCACTGGAACGTGTCACCAAAGAAACACTGTCCATTTGAGTAACTCCATCATCACATGCTTGAGGGCATGCTTTAGTAAGTTCAACATCCATAATCCACACATCAGCTGCTTGTATAAAGCTCTCAAATTTATCTGCTTTAGGTGTGTACCAATCATCCTGGTCGGCACTCTTTTCTTCATCATTAAGATACAGCAGAACTGAGTTGTTACATTCCTTGAAATCCTCAAAAAGCGTTTTGAAATATTCCATCCTGTCTTTAACTTCCTCCAAGTTAAAGCCATTTTCCATTAACTGTTCAACTTTGTTAGATGTTCCAGTAAGTTGCCTTAATCTTCCTCTTCTTGCATTAATACAGTCATGTAACTTTTTACTCACATCCTTTCCTGTGTCTTCGACCGCCCTCTTTTGGTCATCATACGCAACTGCAACATTTGCAACTGCTTCACCGCCGGCACCTTTCTCAGCCATGACGTAGCCGGCTTCAATTAGCTCACGGCAGTTGCTCTTTTATGGATATTGGAAACAGCAACTTACGTGCAAACAGTCAACGTCCAGCCACAAAAGGTAAGAATGTATCCACTGTCCACTTAACGCTTTATACTCCTTTATTCTTCTTTGATCACCGTCGGCAATCCAAAGTAGTCAGGCGCGCTATCCAACGGCTCAAGAAATTAGCCTGATCCCTCGGGCGCGATATCCAAACGCCGTCCGTCCATTTCGAAAGTTTTTGACTTAATGTTATGGCCAACCAACCTTAATGGCCATATAGCTTGTAGGCTGCTACACTCGAAGCCTTGACGCGTGCGTCACATATCCAGTTCTTTGTTAAAAACTCATAGAGGCAGGATAGCTTTTAAGGGTTTATTGTCCAAAAGCAAAAGTAATCCACATTCACAGTTCCTCCGGTCCAATACCGAATCTATACATGATCGTATGTTCCTTTTTGGCTTCTCACATGTCCTTCCAATAACATGTTAGTCCAACAATGGACATGATGACGACTACGGTCAAAAACTTATGTCGAACCATGCCTGACAAACTTCCTTTTGTTGTCCATACCACGTAGCAGGAACTATCCTATCAGTCATGCGCATGGCTACCAGTTACGGCATGATAGGTCGTAAAACAATGATAGATAACGTAAACTGACTAAATGCAAAACTATAAATATTACTCAAAATGTTTCCTTAAATATAAATATAGCAAGAAAAATGACACATCTTTACAAATAGGAAATAAACTAAAATTGGCTCTTACAGTACCTAATCAGGTATACAATGATAATCTTACAACACTGTGCGCTTGAACTCACAAACTTAGGATCTAAAGGCAAGTTTTGATCTCATTTACATCAGGACTGTTTGCATACAAAGCGGGCTGCTGAAATCTGGCCCAGGACTGGACTTGGGCGCAATGTTTGATGATTTTCGCTGGCTGGGAACATGTGTTTCTTTGGAAGAAAAAAAAACTGCCAAGAACAAGAGGGTCCTTGCAGCCTTAAATAACTTTGATTGGTAAAACTGTTTTTCCCCCTGGCATGCTTTGAATCTGAGAAACAGAAATCCAAAGAAACATACTGTAGGTTCTCTGTACATCATGTTACAGGAAGACTTGTTCTATAACAAATGAGACATTTTGAATAGTTTGTTATTGCAACTATTGTTCATGTGCAGACTACACTAGATAACATGTGAAGGCAAACTGCCATTTTCTAGTCCAAATATCCCCTTGATAGCAACATTATTTTAATTGGTTGTAGGCTACAATTCTCATAAGCACATCAGTGACATACATGAATTTGTAATATTTTAGACCTGGCCTTTTTTTACCACCTGGTGAGGAAATCTCCACATCAAACACTTCTCTTGAGGCCATGCCTCAAGAAGCTGGGCTTGCAGCTGCCCCCCAAAAATCCTAATACACACAAACACACACTTGCAGACACCCTGCCCACCCCACCACCTGATCAAAGACCATGTTTGAAGTTTACCCATTGGGTATCCAAGACCCAAGATTCCAGTCTCTTTTTTTGTACAATAGCTTGCACAACTTCACCTCCGATGTTTTAAAGAATAAAAGATTACACACAGGATCACACTTCAAGTTCACTAACAAAGGTTTATCACTTTTTTAACATGATACAGTAAATACATTTTGTCCTGTAATGTATGTGAAGTTAAATCAACAATTGATGAGTTTCACTAACGTGCATTACAGTCAGATCCGCTTTCCATTCACATTTTCTCAGTTGGAACAGTCACGTTTTTCTTTGCTACAATGACTAGATAGCTACAACTGTTGTGTAGGATTCAGAGCAAGTACGAAATTAACATTCGATGCTCCTGTTATCTAGTTGCATTGTTGTACATCAGGGAGTAAGGTCCAATGGTGGATATACTTACTTAAAATAATGATAAGAATGTTTTTTATTATTATCAAAAGAAACAGCCATAACTTAACTTAATATGCAAGTTTCCATTATGTGCACTTTCCTCAAAATACAAAATTAGGTTTCTTCAGAATCTTAACGTGAACCAAATGAGATAACACTTATGCTGGGCTTACACTACACGACTTTCCATGCAATTTGACAAACGCAGACAATCTTCCAATGTCGGACACAAATCACAGGAGTCTTGCTGTAGTTGTGGCGCGCGCTCGTTATCAGTCGTTTGGTATAAGGTGGTCGTCTGACCCGATTTCAGCCAGTCTTCTTCCCGTCTTAACGTTCCGACATTATCAAACTGGTTTGATATGATAGTTAGTCTTGAGGGGTTGGTTCAAGCGAAATGACGTGAACACTGTCACACTCTCTCCAGCACCAAACACGACGCAGGAGGAACGGCATTAGTCGCGACCTGTGTCCGCCTGTGAGGCACTTTTTTCGCACTTTTATCTAGCAGCCCCGGCTGGAGAACCAGGCTGACAACCGCAGCACCTTAACACTCTACCGTCACATTTAGGGTTAGGAGTTAGAGTTATTGGGGGACGAGATCAGCAAATAAAGCAGGTCAAATAACTACAGGATGTCCCCCGCTCTGAAGATACAATTAAAAATAACATATAAGAATCATGAAAAAAAAAGTTAGGAGCGTCAAAGTCTCAACTTGTGTTAAAGGCCAATGCTACAAAAGTGAGTCTTCAGCAATGTATTAAACTGTTCAACTGTACAGGTATCCAGGTTCTATTCATTCACACACAGCCATACCGGTGGTGGTAAACTTTGGTAGTAGCCACAGCTGCCCTGGGGCAGACTGACGGAAGCGTGGTGGCCATTCAGCGCCAACGGCCCCTCCGACCACCACCTCAAACATACAGCAGTCATACACATTCAAACCAGGCAAGGTTGGTCTAGCCCATTGACACATCCCAAGATAGATACACCTAGTACAATTGGATACCTGTGCATAATTATTAAGTGTAAAAAAAGTGTAAAAGCGGGTGCCTTATATGTTAAGGCCCGCCTGCCTATAGTGCACAGCCAGCACAGTGCTTTTCTGTCAGGGTTTGCTCCCTTAGCATTTGCCTAAAAAGGCTGACCCACAATGCAGTGGAGCTATATCAATAGCAGGGTGCGCGTATTCCTGGAACTCCCAGCAAACAGCAGCTATATATATTGTCTTTTATTTTGACCCTTTCATATATTATTTTGTATTGTATTAATTAGATTTGTATTTATCAAAAATAAATAAATAAATAGATAATGACAAGGTCTTATGGGGTATTCAGGCACTTTCCAATTATATAATGTCAATGTGGAAAGTCAACATATATTCCTTTATTGCTCAAATTAGGGAGTTACTTTTCCATAACAACCTGTTGTTTTCAGGCAAATGAAGACAATAGTGAAGACAATAGTGCAAAAACCTCTTTGCATCAAGAGTCAACAGTGTTATGAGAAATTTGAGCTTCATTCTCACAAACCTTTGTAAAGACTCAGTAAAGGCAGAGTTGGACCCCAAAGCAAGACCCATTAACCAATCAGTTTAATTTAAAAGTTGTTCCTTGTGGGTTGAAAAGCAGATGGGAGTAAGGAAACAAGGAAAGTGATTGTACCTGTACATGCAGGTACACGCTGATTGCACTACCAGGGAGCCTGGGGGTTCTGAAGTAGCTTGCTGTTCCTAGAACTGCACTCTTCTGTAGAGAGATCTCAGAAGTTGTTGCCTGAAATTCACTGGAGCCACTGTCCCAGTGTGGAAGTTACAACCCTGAGTGGTCATATTACCACTGGAACCACTGTTGCTACACGTTCCAGTCTTCTAGCTCCTCTATAACTATTGGTATGTTTAAAGCTTCTCGTGGTGTTCCTTCTTCTTGATGTTGCTGTGGCTTGGGAATGTTAACACTATCAGAGCTGCCTTCTTCTGCTGTTTGTCTACCAGCAACGTGTCCAGTTAATTAGCCATCACTATTTTATCAGTCTGGATCTGGATTCCCAGGAATAGGGGGAACGAGGGTTACAGCAGATCATGGCAGGTTCTGAATTGATAGGAGAGTTAGTATTGCAGAACAATTTGCAGACTCAAAAGCTGGTCTGTGTTTGCATTACAGTAACTCTGGTAGGAAATGGCATGCACCAATTGTGTTTTTGATTTGTTTAAGATACAGGGATTATAATCGAATGAAGATATATCACATTACCTATATAGCACCTTCAAAATAAGTTCACATATAAATGGCACTTTGCTTAATTTAACAGTCTATGCACATAGTGGCAGCATCATGAATAGCTTGCCAAGCAGACATTAATGTCCAAGCTCAGCCAATAGAGTATACTGCTTATTGATTTACCTATACTCATCTGCTAACCACCTCTGTGGTTTTGACAGTTGCTGAACCCATGTGAAGGTCATCCACTCTCCCAGTAGCTGACTTACCACAAAGCCAGCCAGTATTGGCCTGGCCAAATGCCTGCCTCAGGACTCCCAACCTCCCCTTCTTGCTGGGACGAGGCCAGACAGAGGTGTGATGGCTTTGAGCATTATGCCACTATTCCCCACCACAGTTTGTCACCAGAGTGTGTCTCGCAAAGGGTCAAAGAGTGTCAACATCTTTGTGAGGGCACAGGAGGAGAGCACGGCTCTGTGCGAGTTGGATTTTTGAATCATCTTGTGAGATCATAAAGAGCATTTCACAAAAAGTTTGCTTTTGTTTTTGAAAGGACCTTTTGTTATTCAGAACCTCTCTCAGCATTCAGAGCAAGGAGATGAGGCCAACAAAAAGGTGCCAGAGTGTATTCTCAGTTGGAAGTCAGGGTGAAAGTGTTTTTGTGTGATGCACGTTGGCACCCCAGAGACCTGAGTTGTGAAAACAAGCTGTGTTGACTGAGGACCAAGTTAAGTCAATTGTATTCTCATCAGAAGGCAGGATATATTTCTCACCAAGTGCTTAACAGTGACCACGGGCCACAGAGCACAAGTTAACTGATATCTCTGGTGTAAAAGATACTGTGAATATTTTCCCAGTTGATGCTTCGGATGGAACGTTGTGTATTTGTATATTACTGTAAAGGGGTTAGGGAGCTATGATATGATATGTTGCAAGTTGACAAAGGTAATTTTACAAAACCTCTATCAGTATCCTCTTTTGAGGCGTTCAACCACCCTATAAGTGCATTGCATGTCCCTTTTCATTTTGTGTTCACTGGCTTACATACTGAACAAGGCAGGTATGGACATTGTATCATCATTGTAAAGACTCCATTCTGATGCTATATATGATTTCATAATATTTTCCCTGAAGCAGAATGTGGTCAATATTGAGCTGTTGGAAGCTGAGGGTAAAATGAAACGGCAAATGCCAAAGTATCTTACTTGATTTGTATTGACAAGGTTTCAGCTGTAGGCTACTTCACAGCTTTACTGCATCATGTTTGCGGTGAGTTGCTGGAATGGCCTTGGGGTATTCCCTTTGGTGTGAAAGAAAGAATGCAATTGGAATGATACCATTTCAATATCAGTATAATGCCTCTGGGATTTGTCCTTGGCACAGGGAATTGACCATAAGGGCTTTCATAGTATAGGGCACTTCCCATACAATATCTGCATAGGCATTCAACACAAGTGAAACGGGATGAATAGCAAATGTAGTGGCGAATAATTAAGAATATTATTTATTTCAAATTGTTGAAGTTATGCCCCCATTAATCTACATGAGTAGACATTGTGCAGTGGGTGGATGTGGGGCAGGGAGAGGGTTACATATTTCAGATAGTGTAACCTACAGTACCTTGCATTTGAGATAGTGTACTCAAGAATGGGATCACAGGGCATATGTGTGTGTAAATGTGTGTGCGCAAGTCATGAATTTTTAGACTGCCCCTGTGCTGCTCAGGCTTTGCACATTAATTCTTTGGGTGCATGAACAGGCCAGTCAACTCTCATTTTGCAGAGCAGGCACGTAGGGGAGGGAATGTTCTTTAGTTTAACCTTGTCATAGAGGCCTAAGAGATGCCAAAGGCAAAAGCCTTGCAGTCGTGGCTGCAGCCACTTCCAAAGTTATTGTTTTCCTTGGCACCGCTGCAGTGAAAATGTCCTGATATTACACCTCAACCTCTCGCGTTCAAACACCTGCCCAAAGGTAAATTATGTCAAATACAGCATATAGCTATACTTTATTGAAAAAAACTCTCTCAATGTTACATAAGACATTGGGCCTGCACTATACAGTATATATTATACTTACATCCAGAGGCAGTTGGGTTGGTGTTTGGGTTGCAAAATAAATGTACTCAAAATATCAAAATCAACTGATCGCACTATTGTTGGTGTTTTTTATTACACACTCACAACTGTTACATGAACTTTGAGTAAAAGGGGCTGTCATTCAGTGATTTAGCGTTGCACCATTTGTAGAAGTTGAGGACAGAGGCAGATTTTAAAACAGAATAGGTAACATCAATATAGCAGTGGTCAATACATCCTCATTGTAGTTCCTAGAATTAGTCAAGTCAAAAGTGCCCACATGTTTAAATCTCAACTCATTACTTTTCCATTAAAAGTCACAAGCCCACCCATTCCTTTGAAACTTTGTGGGTTTGTTATTGCCGGAATATAATTAGTGCAAATTCCTTTTTGGATATTGTGCTAAAACGGGGCAGATTGCAGGCGCTATTTTGCCACAAATCATGGAGCTAATAGCGCATGCAATCCATTCTTAGTGGATCTGGCCCATACTGTCTACTTTCTTCACCCCTCTGCTCTACGGTGCATCATGTGCTCATTTCACTAGATGAGTCAGATTCAGATGCAGCCCCAGATATAACCCGGGTACACGTTGGTAAATGACCATCTGAATATTAAGTGGTTGTGATTACTGATCAATAAGAAGATTACTGATCAATAAGAAGGACCTTACAATCCCCAATCCATCCATGTCTAATAATGTACCTGGCATCTGACTAAATTCTCCACCAACGGCTTGAGGTTAATTATAACCATCATATAATATGTTTTTGTAATCAGTATTTCAATTCCATATGGAAAGCAAGATATGAAGACAAATCACCGAATCGTAGCCTTAGAATTAGCACTCAGCCTTCTTCTTATAAGTGGCTTATATGAGCAATAACTTCTGTCTCCTAGGCATGTGTGATTTTAGGTTAATAAAAAACAAAATTTAAAAAAAGTGTGAGTGTTGATCCAGTGAAGTGAGAGTACTTGAGTTGGTGTTTAGGGGATGCAGTACAAGGATTAAGATGAGCTGAAAAAAAGAACTGGACCACTTGGAACCCATGTCAAATAAACAGCTGTAATGAGAGGGGACCGAGAAAATAGCTTTGTATAGTCCTTGGAGCACTTAGCCCAGGTGCTCACAGTTACACTGATTGCAAAACCCCACCCTCCAATTATCTGAAAGGCATTCAAACAACATGAAAACCACAGACTCAAGACACTTTGGTTATTTATTGCGGTATAATTATTTTGGAGACTACTTCCTTAATTGTTTCCCTAGCCAGCTTGTATTTGTGCAAATAACACGGTGGGAAGGTAGATGCTGGGAATTTCTGTTGATTTGTCTCTGTTGCGCACATACCAAAATGAATATTTGAGATTGTCCTCACATGACCATGTCCATTTGGGCAAAACATTATGGGATAACTGAAGTGTGTGCATATCATTTAGCTGATTATGTTGTACAAAAAAACTAAACCTTAAAAAAAAACTAAACCTTCAGTCAAGCTGATAATTCCCTTTGATTTGACAGTCGCTGACGTGGTGAACGTAAAATAAGCACATCATAGTGGGAGATACGTGGACGCGCATCGTTGGACGTAGCTGTGCCTGGTCAAAATGTCAGATGGTGCAACCGCTGTAAAAATGTATCACTAGGCTGGACGTAGGTAGGTCCGACTAAGGGCTTACACCAATTTTGTTCACGTCCAGCTGGTGAAACCGGCCCCAGGACTTCCTGGCCTCCTATCTTTATCGAGGTTTACTTGAGCTCTAAATGAGCTCATTAGCTGCCTAATTGGACAAATTAAAGCCGCAATCAGGAATGCGTCGGCTTTCAGAGGATCTGTAGGTGCCTTTTAAATCATCTGTCGACTCAGATGGTGAAAGGAGGACAAATTTGCCAAGTAGAGCGAATAATTGCTTCAATTGAGTGCTAGGAAAAGCTGGCAAACAAAGGCCAGTGCATGCAGCTTACAGGCGAGAATGTGAACCCTTCTCAGCCACTGAAAAAACCCCAGGGATAGGATGTAGTGACTTTGCAAGAACGGTTGGTAGACTGGATTGTTGCGAAGATTTGAAGAGAACAGCTTGAGAGACTATATAGTCAGCATAGACATATGAGTCAGCACTCATCCCTGGAAGGCATGTCGACAATTATAGAATGTAACCCCCAGCTATCCAGCAGACTGAAGACATGGCACATCACCAGATCAATGATTTATTATTTTTTGTAAGCTTGTACCAGACAGGTTGAGATTTTCCAAAAAAATACAACAACTGTAAGAACTTGAGCCTGTGTTGTTTTGATTATTGCCAACATCTTGCCCCAGTGTGACCTAGTGTGGACTCAGCCAGACAGAAAGTGCTCTTTACATTTTTAATGGACGATTCATCAGGAGCAAATGTGTGGAATGGGGTCATTTGAGGGGGGTCTGGTCTTGCATACTTAAAATCCTCCAACATAATTTACAAACCGTTTTCTTTTTCAAATGGTAGCAAGTGATTACTGTTAAGATTGTATCAGAAACCTGCATCATGCAGTTTTGTGCCATTGTACTCGGGGTACTGAAGGTTGCAGGTAGTAAAAAACAGATCAGTGTTGTCTAGGCAGAACACTTTCAATGTGTGAGGACTCTGTCAATTCTTTGAGAAGGACACATTCGTGTTTGTGATACACCATAGCAAATCCTACAGAATAAAGTGCACGTGTCGACTGCCATTTTGCTTGACAATTAGGATTTAGAGACAAGGACATTTCGATGCAAAATGTTTTTTAAAGGTGATCTGTTAGAGGCTCACCAAAGTCTTGTAAACTTCATACTATCCAACATTTGTCTTTGTTGCAGCCCTGCAGTCTGTAGGGGCTTTTTGATGATGCACACATTTGTTTCAAGCTTTTCGACCACATGCTGAGGTGGCCAATGCTTTCTATTTCTGCTGGAGAGTAAACAGGACCTGATACGTCTCCTTATTGGGCATGAGGGGAAAACCAGGCTAACTATGTGCCGTGAGTGACAAAGCAGCAGGGAGCAAGTCCCAGTCTTGGAGTGCTGAAGGTTGGAGAACTTAAAGGGAGCAGGATGGTATTCTGCACCAAAGCTGCAGCACTGTCTGATTATTTTTCAGGGCTTAATTACTGCAAGCTGTAATTACCAGCCAGCTGTCTACACCACCTCTCGTGGCAGTGCCACCAAGGAGTCTACCCACTGACTTCCCATAACCCCCCACTCTCTAACCCTCCCCCCCCCCCCACATACACACACAGAAAGATACAGTCACAATCTCAACCACATGACCAGTTACATGAATTTGCTTTAGATTGTAACAACTCTTTGGCCTGTCCGTATCTGTTTATTCACTTAGCATATGATCAGTCACATACCAGCAATAAAATGTGTGTACAAATGGAATGCCTGCTTTGACACCATACAGATTAAAGGCACGTCCGCTTATGCTTATATTCTAAAGGTGCCCTTTCCTCAGGTCCCAAGATTGCTCCTACTATACAGTGGCAAATTACAAGATAACAATATGCTAATTGTTTTTCTTTTCAACAAGAAACCATTTATATGAAAAGAACCACAACCACAGTGTGCCTGTCTCTCAATCCTCTACCTTCACTGTTGCATGTAGCTGCAATTCCATATGTTCCATCAAAAGCAATGACTCTTTAAGAACTGGTCAGTCATGTAAAATTACATTTTTACAAACAGTTCAGTAATTTAATTTGTTGGGGAGTGTTTTCAGCATGTACAGTATTAGTAGTAGTAAAAACGTTGAGCATATAGGACTATTTACTGCAACAGGCTATGTATGTGGGGTTGACCAAAATTAAAAAATATTTTATGGTACATAGGGAACAAGGAATATTAGACATTGCACAAACAATTTATTTGCACCTTTCACTCCACTCACTCTTATTTGACGGATACAGCACCCATTGGTTTGCATTTGTGTTAATCTGAGTGTTTTTCACTTGCACTTGGCTTCGCAGTGTCACATCTTTGGTAGATGTGTTTGTGAACTTTACAGTACTCCTACAATGCATAGTCCCCTTCCAAAAACTATAAACCGATACTAAAACAAGTATAGCAACAAAAGTCTAAAAAACACAGGCTAATATGCACTTGGCTGTAATAGTGCAAAGAAAAAACTATTCACTCTCCCTCTCTTCCAGTTGGACATGGTGGTGAGGACTGCTGAACACACACTAGCGTGACATCCCCGTCTCAAGTGGACAGACACAATTAATCCCAGGGACGGTGGAGACCCGCTGACAGAGCAAGATAAGGTATCAGCCAGTGCACACCGCTCCAACTGACCTGTTGCATTTCTGCATAATTTAGCCCTTATGGAATTTATAATGTTTTTCTCAGCTGCGACTGACTAAACTCCATAGGCTATTCCTTACTTTATGCCCTTGTAGGGTAAATGTTTGCAACAAACGTGATATGTTTCATTCTTGCCCAGTTCATTTAGTCGAGTCAATTATGGGTTGTAAGATATTATGCTGGTTAGAGATGTATCTAAAAACATCACAACACCGGTTTAGAATGTTTCCCTTTGTTATTAGGTAGGCAAATTAATCAAACATGCAATCTCAAAGTGTAATCTAAAAATGTACATCACTTCACTTCAATTGGGTGTTGTATCTACTGTATATGTCTCATGAATGGGGCACCATTATATACTGTGGAACTCCAAACATTTATAAAAAGTGCTACCACTCTGAATATCCATTTTTTGGGTGATATTTTTAGTGATAGTGAGCATGTATGTCACTCAACACATGCTTTTGATGAAAGCTTTTATCTTAAGTGCCCCATGGGACCCGTGAGTGCACACATTCTTAGCACGGGTAGTAACAGTGGAAAGAAACTATTAAATCTGAGAGTGCCATAATTTACCAAAATAACATTTTTGTATTATTTTTAAATTTTTATATTTTGGACATTTACCAGCTCAATCAATCAATCAATCAATATCCTTTATTTAACCAGGTAAAATTCATTGAGATTAAAATCTCTTTTTCAAGAATGACCTGGCCAAGAAGGCAGCACCATGATAAAATAAGAACAATCAACCACAATTCTCATACACCACATTCAACGTCAGGTAAAGTACAAGATCAGGGACAAGACTATGAAGATTGAAATGAGTACAGTTAAAAATTAAATAAATAAACTGGTGACAGATGAATGAATAAACCCGGCCGTTATCAGAAAATAGCTTTACAAACAATTGCATTGACCAAGATAACTATCTTCTCTGTCCTTCAGGATTCCTTTGAATTCTCCCAAGGTGACCAGCTCCGGCAGCTTCAGCTGCTTTTGCACAGTGTTCCAGGCAGAAGGCGCAGCATATTTAAAGGCCTTTTTCCCTAACTCAGTTCTAGCTCTGGGTACCAACATCTGTAACACATCCCTAGAACGCAAACCATAGCTACATTTGTTTGTGGACATGTAAACACATAGATATGAAGGGACCAGCCCAATAAGACACTTGTAAACAAAAAACAACCAATGTGAGAGTCTGCGTACAGATAGCGATGGACATTTTGCAGTGGCATACAGGGTACAATGGTGGACACGATTTCCACAGCCAGTTAAAAATCGTAGAGCATAGTGGTAGACGGTATCCAATTTCTTGAGGTACTGGTCAGGGGCAGTGGCGTGCACAGGTAGACCTGAAGTGGTGCTGAAGCACCTGCCCCCTGGCCCAATCAAGTGCCCTTTTAAAAAAAAAAAAGAAAAAAAAAATCTGATTTTTTTTTTTTTTTTTTTACAGTGTATGTGGCCCATGCCGACATTATCATCTATAAATGCTCAACGATTAAAAACGTTTGACAATAATGCCCCATAAATATGCCCCCCCTCCTCCTCCTCCGCACACACTTCCTTTGTCAACGTGAACGCGCAGAGTGGACACAAACGGAGGCGCGTTGCCGCAGCAGTTCACTCTGCTGCGCTGCACACACACACCTACTCCCCGGCCTGCCCTGCCCCGCCCCACCAGCGAGGTAACACATACATGAATGGAGTCAAGAGTGTATTGTTTGCCCCCTAAGCCTCAGTTGCCAAGCTATAACTTGCATTTATTTGTCTCTGTTTTAAAGTAGCCTCTATCATGCAGCGCCACACAGCTGAGCATAAATTAGCCGACTGTCCTGCTTTACAAGCTAGCCCAAAACAATAATAGATATGACGTGATGAGCACAACTAATGTCGGCGGAGTTTGTCATTGGTACAGCATGTGAATCTATCAGTATGCTGAATATTTAGTGTTGTTAAGGTTTACTTTAGGCTATATAATTAACACTTCACTTGCAGTAATTTATTTGCAGAAACAATAGCTTGTGCCTTGTTGTAATGTAACCAAGCAGTCTTATTCATATGGTTGGTTGGTCTCTTTTTATTTACAAATTGCAGTATAATGCCTAGAAAGGAGAGGTTAAAAAAGGAAAAAGAAAGGGAGCTACAGCAGGCAGCCCAGGGGAGCTGCTCTCTGCTCTCCTGGATGAAAGCATCCACCAGCAGCAAGGAGGACGATGATGAAGATGAAAGGTCAGAGTCAAGACCAGAATCATGTTAACTGTTTAGGGCCTTTTAAAGCTCAGATTTTAATGTTGAACTGTTCCTCAAATGTTATTGAAATATCTTAAAAGCTGTCCACACATTTTATTTTAACTACGCGAAGTGGGTTGGTGGTACTAAATCAGTCATGAAGCTATATAAGCTAATTATATTATTTTGTCCCAACCATAAGTTATTTCTATGTTACAAGACTTGCAATAATCTTGTATTTACCTTAATAGGATATTATTAGTACGGAGATCAGGGGCCTAACGAAGACTTCAAAGAGAGAATTCGGGATAAGGGACTATTTAAAAAAATTCGAAGCTGACTGTTTTTTTTTCAAACATGTACATTTTTTCTTTCTGCTTTTTGGTAATTATGTGTCTCCAAATTATTCCAGAAAATAGTACTAAATAGCCCACATTGACACAGGTGATTTAGCCTTAGCTTTCTTCTCAAAGTGCACCAGATTGATGAATTTTACTTTAAAAGGTTAACATTTTTCTTCCGGGTTGCTCCCCCGGACCCCTCTAGAAGGTCCAGGATCCCAAACACAGTCTCCCAAATCCCTTTGAGAAACACTCTATGTGTGGCCGGGTATTAAAAGTCATTAGGCCAGGGGGGGATTTTGTACAAGTACCCTTAAAATGATTTGCTCATTCATCGATAGAATATATTATGCCCTTTTTTTTACACTGAGCACCTGCCTCCCAAAATGTCTGTGCACGCCACTTGTCAGGGGCGTTTATGAACAGCAGGTCACCGTAATCTAACAACGGTAAAAAGGTCGCAGTGAACAGACGTTTCCTGGCCTGCAATGAGAAGCATGATTTATTTCTAAAAAAGAAACCTGTTGGGTATTTTATACCTTGTGTGTAAGACAAAGACCCAGGCGTTAGTTCAACAGACCAGAGAACACAGACACAAAGATACACAAAGACAACTGAGCTCAGTTTCTTGCAAACTTGGGAGAGCTGGCCACTCCAAAACAACTCCGCCGACCCTCTCTCCCAGAGTGCCTTTTATTCCCATTGAATGTTGGTTACAAGCGTATGTGTGTGCGTCTATGCTAATGATTAATGATTCTGGGAACTTGTTTGTTCATTCCAGCTGGGGCATGTCAGCGTGTCCTAACTGTCCTGGGCCCTGACCGCCTTGGTCAGCCAAGTCATGGGATTCCTTGGAAAGTACATATTTCACAACAACATCTGGTTAAATAAGGAGCATAAACAAGACGTGGTTAGATAAGAGCATATATTTACACAATGAAAAAATCCATCTCCCACATCCCCTGCTGATTTTCATTCTTAAGCACATTACCATGGGGTCGTTTCAAGGGCATCGGACATTGATTATCTTGTTTTCACATTTTCTAATCACGTCCTCATAAAATGAGACCACCCTGATGTCGGAATGTGGGTGCAGACCGTCCCTTCTTCTTGTGGCCTTGGCTAGTCCTGAGGCATATTTGTTCCAGACATTTGTGTCTAAAACGTTGTGGTTCTTTTGAATCGTGTAGGTGCCGTTGCGGCCTATCCCATGCAAAAAGTTCTCAGTTCAGGCACTCTCCCCGTCTAATTGTAGTGGGTCAGTTGTTTTCTTCACCGGGTTGAGACATGTTTAACCACTATAAGGCTAAATCCCTTTGTAGCGGACTTCCCCCACTACGTCGGAGGGGAGGGGCAGCACCTTTTTGCAGTGGCTTTGGTGGATCCAGGTATCTCGTTCTGCAATCTTTATGGCTGTGGGCGTGGTCAGGAGTACTCGATATGGGCCGTCCCAGCGTGGGCAGCTCCAACACTTGCGTTTCACCACCTTGATCAACACCTCGTCACCTGGCTGCAGTCTGGACTCCTGTTGGGACATAGGAAAATCTGGCAATTTATTTGCTCTCGTAACTTCGTTAGATTTAAAGAGTTGTGTCATCCATTCAGCCAAAGTGTTCTCTGATTCTGCATCATCACATGTTTTGATGTCATCAATCAGAGGCAATCTAAACCGTCTCCCTGTGACTATCTCAAACGGTGTCAGGCCACAGGGTGTAGGTGTAATTCTCATGAATAGTTCTACCAGGGTGACACACTCAGTCCATTTTCTCTTTGTTTCCTCCATGGTCTTTCGGAGTCGTAATTTTACAGTGCCATTTGTTCTCTCAACTAACCCAGCGCTCTGAGGGTGATAAGAACAGTGATTTTTCAGCTCAATCTGTAAATGCTTGGCGATATGTGTAATCACCTGGTTTACAAAGTGTGTTCCATTATCACTGTATAGGCGTTCTGGTATGCCATGATTAGGGATAATCCTATTGCATAGCACTTTTGCCACTGTCATTGCATCGTTGGTCTTAGATGGGATAATTTCCACCCATTTGGAGAATGGGCATATCATTACCAAACAGTACCTATATCTTTCACTGCCTGCTGTATTTAGTTCGATAAAGTCCATATTCATAAACTGGAATGGGTAACTTGCTTCCGGGAACTTCCCCCTTTTGGGCCTTTCATTTCCCTGCGAGTTATGTTTGCAACATATTATACATGCTCTACAAAAGTTCTTTGAAAACTGTGTAAAGTTGTATGTATGGAACTCCTTCGTTACCATGGCAACCATCCCTGCCGATGACACATGGCATGGCCCATGTGTCAACTTTGCTGCTATTTTGTATAGGTTACGTGGTAGCACTATTTTTTGATTGATTCTGTAGATTTTCTCCTCCCCCAGTGTTGCGCGGTCTTTTACCCATTTCCTTTTTTCTTTGTCTGGTGCTTCTGTCTGCATATCCCAAAGGACATCCAGAGGAATGCTGTGAGGCAATTGTTCGTTGGCCGTATGTTCGGTGTGTGTCAATGCTATTTTTACTTCTCCATGTTTTCCTATGGCTGCCTCTTTAGCTATTTGGTCAGCAAAAGCATTTCCTAGTGATGTTTCATCTGTCTGTTTGGTGTGTGCTGCACATTTACATATTGCTATGCTCCGGGGTAACAACACTGCTTGTAATAGGTTGGTTATTAATTTTGCATGGGTTACCGATTTTCCTGTCGAAGTTTTCATGCCTCTTCGTGCCCACTGGGCTGCAAACACATGCGTGGTGGAGTATGCGTACTGGCTGTCTGTCCAGAGAGTTATGTCTTGGCCTTTTGCGGCTTTACATGCTTCTGTGAGCGCTATTAATTCGGCTGCCTGGGCCGAATATGAGTGGGACAATTTGCCAGCTATCACTATTTCAGTTGCCGACACTACAGAGAACCCTGTCTGGTTCTGCCCTGTTATTGATTTGGAGCAAGATCCATCCACATACCAAACTTCTCCTCTTTCTAAGGGTGTATCTTGTAGGTCAGGTCTGGGTTTGCATGTTTTCTCAGTCTCCTCTTTGCAGGAGTGAGGCATGCCATCTTCGGGTGTGGGCAATAATGTGGCTGGGTTCAGTGTGGTGCATCTTTCAATCGTGATGTGGGGTTGTGACATGAGTACAGCCATTAAAGATAAAAACCTTGCTGGGGATAGGAACGCCATTTTGGTTTCATTTAGCAGCATGGAGACTGCATGTGGTACTAGTAATTTCATCTCGTGGAACAGGACAATCTCTGCTGTGGCTTGTACTGCCATGGCTGCGGCACAAACGGCCTGCACACATGTTGGGAGAGCCTGTGACACGGGATCCAACCGCTTGGAATAGTACCCTATTGGCTGGTTTCTGCCTCCGTGCTGTTGTGTCAGTACTGATGTCATAAACCCATTCTTGCAATCTACTGTTTGTATGAATGTTTTGCTATAGTCAGGCAACGCTAGGACCGATGTGCTAACTAGACATTGTTTGATGTCACCGAATGCCCTTTCTGCTTCCTCCGTCCAGTTGAGTTTGTCTGTCATTTTTAAGGTTTCTATGTACATTATGTCAAGCAGGGGTTGCGTTTTTTCTGCATAGTCCGGTACCCATGCTCTGCAGTAGTTAGCCATCCCTAAAAACTGCATCATTTGCTTTTTGTTTATGGATTTTGGCACATTGAGCATGGTGTTTTTTCGGTCCTGATTAATACTCCTTCCTTTGCTGCTAAGCGTGTGACCCAGGAACACAACTGACTCTTGACAGAATTGTAATTTGTCTAGTGATGCTTTGCTTCCTGTTTTTTCCAGGTGCTTTAGCAACTGGATGGTCACCTGTTTGCATTCTACTTCCGTGGGCGAGGCTACCAAAAGGTCGTCCACGTATGCCAGAATTTGTGATGATTCTGGAATAGGCAGATCGGCCAGGCAATTTGCCATTTCTCTGTTAAAGATTGTTGGAGATTCTGAGAACCCCTGTGGCAGCCGTGTATATGTATATTTTTTGCCCTCGTAGGTAAATGCAAACCAATCTTGTGACCCCTCATCCACAGGTATTGAGAAGAACGCATTGCTTAAATCTACCACGCTGTAGAATTGTTTTCCTGGTCTCAGGCTATTTAGCAATAAGTGTGGGTCGGAGACAACTGGTGCTGCGCTCTGGATGGCTTTGTTGACCTCTCTTAGGTCCTGTATAAGTCTCCAAGAAGTGCCGTCTGCCTTTTTTACTGGAAATATGGGTGAATTGCACTGTGCTTCTGGGCATTCTCTGAGTATGCCGGCCTCTAACAGGTCGTGTATTAGAGGTCTGATACCTTCTTTTGCGTCCGGTTTTAACGGATATTGTCTAATGTTTGGTCTATAGGTAGTTTTAGCCTTGACTGTCACAAGGTTGGCCTTCTTTATTAAACCTACGTCACTCTTACCCGTGGACCACAAGCTTTTTGGCACCTCCCTGAGAGCTTCCATGGCCTCCTCACTCAACATGCATCAAGCTTGTGTCTGTCCCTCCAAGTGCGTATGTGGCGTAGTCCTAATAACGTAGCCTAGATAACGCCTTCCTAACAGACCATCCACACTTCTTTGCCAACCCGCCCGACCACTCTCTATCCAGCTTTCTTCAGATAAGTATCCTGCCCTGGTAACCAGTTTTCCCATAGATTTCCATTCTGTGTCCGTGTGTCTAGCCACTGATATATGTGGCACCTGGCCACCCCCCAGCACCATTCTGACCTCAGGGGGTACTATTACTGATGCCACTGCGTTGCCTTTCCTATCTTCGTATAGATAGCGTAAGGTGAGTTTTTGGGGGCCCAATTGGTCAAACATTTTTTGATAGTCCGGGTCAGGCCCTGGCATGTTGTTGTACCTTACTGTCATATGTAAGGCGTCAGATGCCTTTTTAATCTGGTTTGGGCGGGTGGTCACATAGGAAAATATTTTGTCTGCTGTCTCAGTGGGGTCTGGGTAGGGCATGTCTAGTGTCCAGTACGTGTGAGGCTCGCCTACTCCTTTTTGGACAAAAATCTGGTCTTTTATTACTTCCCCTGGGCCTACAGCCCGCATTCTCCCGGTGACCGGCACTAAACTAATTCTTAGTTTAACCATACCGTCTCTCCCCAATAAGTTTACCGGGCATCCTGGAATGTACATGAGTGGTAATTCACATTGTTCTTCGCTGATTTCGTCAACAATTTTTATGGGTTGGGACACTGCTTCTCGATTTATTTGCCCATTGGCTGATTTAACAAATCTTAAATCGGTCGGGGGCCACATTCTTGGGATTTCTGTGATTATAACTGATGTGTCAGCTCCACTGTCACGTAGAAATTTGGTCATTACTCCATTGACGGAGAGGGTGCGGTAGGGTTGAACTGTGGGGGTGGAGAGAGAGAACAGGACCTCCTCTAGGTCCAATATCTGATCGTCTGTCTCCTCCCCCAGTTCCTCCCCACCTCACCCCTCCCAATCAGCATTGCTTTGAGGGCTCTCCCTTTTCTGGTATTGCTCTTTTTGACCTTTATGAGGCAATTTTGCTTCGCAGTCTCTAGCCATGTGGCCTTCTTTGTTGCATCTGTAACAGATGAATTTTCCCTCTGCAATTGGGCACCCTCTCTTTTCACTACCTCCTTTCTTGTCAATACTGTACTTTTTTGCTCCCTTATGTTTTGGTCGCCCCTCGTTAACGTAGAAGACGGCTGATACGTCTTCGTCCTCTTGGAGGAATATTTTAGTGGCGCCTTTTTCTTTCTTCCTTTTGAGGTTCTCCATGCCTTGTTCTGCGTAATTGAGGCATTCGATTACTGAACATGTTTTGTGGTTTACATTGTGTTTGCGGATGAACTCGGCAATCCCTTGGGTAAAGCCATTCATCAATGCTTGTTTTAGTTGCTGTTGATACGGGGTTCGTTCACCCCCGTCAAATGCTAAGCCGCTATGAACCTTAAAGACCTCCTCTAGACGACCTCTAAAGTCATGCACGGATTCCTTGGGGTTCTGTTTACACATCTGTATTTTAGTATAGTCTATTGCTGGTTTCCACACATCCCGCGCTGCATCCAGCACCCCAGTGACCTGGGTGTTTAATTCCTGCCCTGGTGGCAATATAGCTCCATTTTGAGCCGTCCCTGTGTAATTTCCCCTCACCCTGCTCCATTGGTGGCCAAACACTAGTTTCCATACCCTTAGCATTTCCACCCCATTCAGCTGGTATGATTCTCTTAACATCCCTATGTCGGTTATGAACTGTGCGATGTCTTGCTTGAAAGGGGTTAACCCTTCACAGGCCTTTTTGCATTCTTCATCGGTCCACGGGCGGTATACCCTAATGAATCGCTTGTTGTCACGGTCTATCCCATAATGTGGATTTGCTACTTGGACTAGGGGGAACATTTCGGTGGCCTGCGGGCGTAAAGTGGGCAGGGATTGGGCGCTTGCACCGCCAGAGTGGTATTCCCCATTATTACCATTATCAGGGTATTCTGGGATTATGATTTCGGGGAAATCCTGTAGCTCCGGTAGGTATGGGGGGGGGGTGCGCTAGTTTGAGGAAGATCTGGATATAACTGATTTTTTGGCATATTTGTGCGGAGTAGCGAAACAGTCTCTTTATCTCTGTCTGGGCTTGCATTGTAGCTTGCCAATTTGGCTTGCTCTCTCTTCAACTTCTTCTGTCTTTCCTCAGCTTGCTTCTGCTGATCTTTATTCCGAGCTTCCTTTGCTTTTTCTTCCCATTTCAACCTTTCTTGTTCCTCTCGTTCTAATCTGTCTTTCTCTCCCTGTGCTACCGCACTCATACTAGGTGCGGTTTCCTCATCCATTTTGATTTTAGCCATTGTTGCAATTAACTCTGCCTTCCTTTGCTTCTCCCTCATAATTTCCAGTCTCTCTTTGGCCAACTGTATCCATAACATGGCAGCCTCAACTTCTAACGTACACCTTTGTGCTTTCTTTCCCCTCAGTCCCACTGCTTTCATCTCTAATTTTGCTTTCAGTTCCTCACATTGCTTTAAAACCAACTTGTTCTCAAACCCATGTTCTTTCTGCCATTTTTTACAGTATCTGGTGCTCCCGGGCCATCGCTTTGTCATATATATGACATCCCCCGGCTCAGGAGACTTACTCTTTCCATTTCCCATTTTGCCACTTATTTCTATGTGTTCTTACTCAACAAAGTGTTTTTCAGAACCTAAAATCCTCATTCACCACTTTGTGTACTTCAACTGGCCACAGAGTTTATGTTGACACCGTGAGGTTTCGGCTCTGTGCGCTGCTTCCACTGGTGACAATTATTTCTCAACACTCGTTCTTTCAGCATTCATTCATTTCAATTTTAAAACAACAGTCTACTTATATGCGTGTTATTGTATACTAGTCCCTTTTCTCCTCCTTAAGGGTAGGGAATCCACACAGATCTGATTTTATATAGCGCTTGTTCAACCTCCTTAGGGTGGAGGAAACCCGCAACCTCCTTCAAAGGTGGAGAAACCTGTAACCTCCTTCAAAGGTGGAGAAACCTGTAACCTCCTTCAAAGGTGGAGAAACCTGTAACCTCCTTCAAAGGTGGAGAAACCTGTAACCTCCTTAAAAGGTGGAGAAACCTGTCTCACCGTATCGGTGTGTCTGGCTCGGTCTGGATCCCGTCAATCGTCGCCTGAAGAGAAGGGGGTCAGGACTGCTAAAACACCGGCTGGAGATGAATTCACGGCCCCAGTCTTTCCTCAGAGTCACTGGACTCCGGCTGTCGACAGACTTCGGTGCGTCCTCTCCTTCCTCTCCTCGGTCGGCGATCTATTGGGATCCGGCTCGAAGGACCAGAGATGTTGGGTATTTTATACCTTGTGTGTAAGACAAAGACCCAGGCGTTAGTTCAACAGACCAGAGAACACAGACACAAAGATACACAAAGACAACTGAGCTCAGTTTCTTGCAAACTTGGGAGAGCTGGCCACTCCAAAACAACTCCGCCGACCCTCTCTCCCAGAGTGCCTTTTATTCCCATTGAATGTTGGTTACAAGCGTATGTGTGTGCGTCTATGCTAATGATTAATGATTCTGGGAACTTGTTTGTTCATTCCAGCTGGGGCATGTCAGCGTGTCCTAACTGTCCTGGGCCCTGATCGCCTTGGTCAGCCAAGTCATGGGATTCCTTGGAAAGTACATATTTCACAACAACATCTGGTTAAATAAGGAGCATAAACAAGACGTGGTTAGATAAGAGCATATATTTACACAATGAAAAAATCCATCTCCCACAAAACCTAATCTAATTTTTAATTTGGAGACCAGTTTTTCAATATGAAGTTTAAAAGACAATTTTTCATCAATAATGAAACCCAGGTATTTGTACGAATTGACCCTTTCAATTTCGGTCCCACGACTAGTTAAAAGCTTTGGCAAAACTTTTGGTAGAGCTTTTCCATTTGAAAAAAGCATTAATTTAGTTTTATCTGTATTTAAAACCAATTTCAATTTTGTCAGCTGTGACTGCAGAACGTCCAAAGCAGACTGCAGGAAATGAAAAGTGTCTGCCACTGATGGGGATGAACAATAAATAATAGTGTCATCTGCATAAAAATGACAGGCAGCATTGGTTATTGAGTCACAAAGATTGTTTACAGAAATAGAAAACAACAATGGCCCTAATATGGAGCCTTGGGGCACGCCCTTTGATACAGGGAGAGAGGAGGACGAGGACCCAGCAAACTGGACACATTTCGTTCTTACTGACAAATAATTAGAAAACCAGTCTACAGCCTGCCTAGATAAACCAATTTTGAGTAGCCTGTCTACCAAGGTGACATGGTCTACAGTATCAAATGCCTTGGAAAGATCAATAAAAACAGCAGCACAATACTTTTTACAATCCAGTGATTCAATTATATCATTAACAACTTTTAATGTTGCAGTAATTGTGCTGTGTCGTTTTCTAAAACCTGACTGGTGTTGGGATAAAATATTATTCACGTCTAAAAAGTCTTTCAGTTGGTCACTGACACACTTTTTAAGGACTTTGGCTAAAACACATAGTTTAGAAATAGGCCTGTAATTGTTTAAAACTGTAGGATCACCTCCTTTCAACAAAGGCAGGACATAGGCAGATTTCCAAATGTTAGGAATCTCATTATTAGAAAATGTCAGATTAAAAATATGGGTAAGAGGTTCTGCTATGAAATCTACAGCCAACTTCAAAAATAATGGCTCAAGCTTGTCAGGACCTGCAGATTTAGCAGGGTCCAAATGTTTTAGGGCTCTATAGACCTCAATTACGTCCAGCTGACAGCTGGCTAGACAGGTGTTTGAAAATATTAAGTTTTAAATCTATATGTACAAACATGTGCCATAATGTGTCATATCTCTTGGCACTGGCACCATGACCAACTACAGTGAGATTTAAAAATGTAGGATTCAACTCTGTCTTCTCATTTGGAAACACTGATAACGCTGCATTGGAGGTGTTTGGAATGAGGGAGAAAAAAATTAACAGTAGTTTGAATTCACTATGCAAAAGTTATGAAGTAATAAAGTGTTTGAAGTATCTTTCAGTTACAGTAATCAGTTGGTGTTGCCATACTACATTTTAGTTTTAATTAAACAACAGTAACTGGGCTGGCTATTAATGGCATTATATGGGAGTCTGGTGGAAGTGCTAGAGCCATGGCTTTAATTGTAATAGACTGCACACAAAATCAATATCAACCCAAATGAATCATAAGAACTAAACATTTTTGGGTATTTAGTGTTTCACATGGCAGGGCAGCATTATAACAGCTCCTAATATACAAATTCAGTACACATCTGATTGGGAGTACGGGACACTAAGGTAAGAGGGGAAAGGCAATGTAATGATAACAAAATCTATGTACTGCAAGAATGTTGCATTATTGTGTAAATGTTTTATATTTTCTTTTTAAACATCTGCTAAAGTAGAAGGATATTTTCATTTAATTTAGCTGGATTTTACAGTTTTAGTTGTTCATATACATTTAATTTTTCAGTAAATCAGACAATTTCTGAATGATTAGTTGAATGACCTCCTTTGGAGGAAATTACTGATATTGATTCATATATTTCTTTAGAGGCAAGGCAAGGCAAGGCAAGTTTATTTATATAGCACAATTCAGACACAAGGCCATTCAAAGTGTTTTACAGGAGCAAGATTAAAATACATAAAACACATTGGAAGATATTTTAAAGCGAATGAAAAGAAGTAGAACATTTAAATAAAATAAAAAGTACAGGTTCAAATGGAAACAGAAAAGTCTTCAGACTCGATTTAAAAGAACGGTAACACTTTACAATAAGGGTACATTAATTAATGGTTAGTTAATGCTTAATAAGGTTTAACTAACCATTAGTTAACTGTTAACTAATGTGTCTAGTAAGCATTTACTAATGGTATTAATGTTAACTAAGGTATTAATTACTACATGATGTACTGTTTATAAATATCCTATATTAACCTTAGTTAACCCATTAATTAAGCTTGAACCAACAGTTGATTAATATAATAATAAGCATTAATTAACTGTTAACAAATGTCATTTTTGTAACATTACTTAAGCATAATTAACCATTTACTAATGGACTTTGTGACCCTTATTGTAAAGTGAGAACCATTTCTCATGAATTAACACCTAATAAAGGCATACTAGTGCTGATTAAGCATCACTTAAGCATAATTAACCATTTCTTAATGTTATTTGTGACCCTTATTGTAAAGTGGGAACCATTCATCACTTGTTACACTTAATAAATGCAAAATAGTGCTGAATAATGCTCTGCTATAATGATTTAGATAAAGGAAACAAAAATGCATCTGAACTGTTAACTGATTATTTTAATTTTTTCCATGTACATCAACTTGGTGATTAGACAAGATTCTTGGATTCCAGCCCAACTGCTTCATTTGGAGAGGAGCACCCAGGCCCGGAGTGGCCAGCAAACCCAAGAACTGGATCTAAAGAGAGCGAGAGATTATAAATGAGGGTCACCTCTCAACTGATCTTTCGAGTATAAATAAAGGTTAAATTAAATACATATGTGCTCATTCAAATAACAATGATAGGGCCAGGTTAAACTAGTGTTTAGTCACAAGAGAGTGATCATTATTTTGTTTTATCTTTAGTCCATGATTAAAAATGGAACTGTTATGTTCTTTGTGTATTTTATTTTTGTTTATGTTGCAACAATGATATACACTTCAAAGAAGAGAGTAGAAAATACATATTTACCTGTTAAACCTAACTGTTGAGTCAGTGTGTTTCACCATTGCTGTTAGTAATCCATTTCCTCCTGTTTGTTACTTTCAGAGAAAATCATTAAACTGGATATAATTTGTTGAAGAAACTATTTTGGAGTTCTTTGACGGTATTCATGTCAAATAAGGGTCACAAAGAGCATTAATAAATGGTTAATTATGCTTAAGTAATGTTACAAAAATGCCATTTGTTAACAGTTAATTAATGCTTATTATTATATTAATCAACTGTTGGTTCATTCTTCATTAATGGGTTAACTAAGGTTAATATAGGATATCTATAAACAGTACATAATGTAGTAATTAATACCTTAGTTAACATGAATACCATTAGTAAATGCTTACTAGACACATTAGTTAACAGTTAACTAATGGTTAGTTAAACCTTATTAAGCATTAACTAACCATTAATTATTGTACCCTTATTGTAAAGTGTTACCAAAAGGGCTGAGGGTTGCAGCAGACCTCAAGTTTTCTGGGAGTTTGTTCCAGATATTTGGTGCATAAAAACTAAAAGCTGCTTCTTCTCGTTTAGTCCTAACTCTTGGGACTGTAAGTAAACCTGTCCCAGACGACCTAAGGGCTCTGGAAGGTTCATAACGTATCAGCAGATCAGTAATGTATTTTGGCCCTAAACCATTTAGTGCTTTATAAACCAACAACAGTATTTTGAAATCAATTATTTGAGTGACAGGAAGCCAGTGTAAAGACCTCAGAACTGGGGTAATGTGATCCACTTTTTTGGTCCTAGTGAGGACTCGAGCAGCAGCGTTCTGAATTAGCTGAAGCTGTCTGACAACATTTTTTGGAAGGCCAGCAAGGACACTGTTACAGTAGTCAAGTCTACTTAAGATAAATGCATGGACAAGTTTTTCTAAATCTTGCTGAGACATAAGCCCTTTAATTCTTGATATGTTTTTAATGTGGTAGTATGCTGACTTATTAATTGATTTAATGTGTTTCTTAAAATTCAAGTCGGAGTCTATGACAACACCAAGATGTCTGGCTTGGTGTGTGGTTTCTAACATAACATATGTAAGCTGTGTGCTGACTTTTAATTGTTCATCTTTGGCACCAAAGACAATTACTTCAGTTTTGTCGTTGTTTAATTGAAGGAAATTTTGGCACATCCAATCATTGATTTGTTCAATGCACTTACTCAGTGCTTATATCAGACTGCAGTCTCCTGGTTATATGGTTATGTAAATTTGTGTGTCGTCTGCATAATTATGGTTGCATAATTTGTTCTTATTCATAATCTGAGCTAGTGGGAGCATGTAGATGTTAAACAGAAGAGGCCCAAGAATGGAAGCGTGGGGGACCCCGCATTCAATATGTGTCCGCTCAGATGTGAAATTGCCTATTGACACATAGTAGTCTCTGTACTTTAAGTAGGATTCAAACCAGTTTAGTACAGTTCCAGAAAGTCCAACCCAGTTTGCTAGTCGATCTAGTAATATGCTGTGGTCAACTGTGTCAAAAGCGGCACTGAGATCCAGTAAAACTAAGACAGAACTTTTGCCACTGTCTGTGTTTAAGTGGATGTCATTGAGGACCTTAACCAGAGCAGTCTCAGTGCTGTGGTGTTGTCGAAATCCTGACTGGAAAACATCAAAGCAGTTGTTCATTGCTAAGTAGTTATTTAGCTGTTGATAAACAGCTTTTTCAAGGATTTTGCTTAAAAATTGTAGGTTAGATATGGGCCTATAATTGTTCATGAGTGATGTATCTAGATTGTTCTTTTTTAGGAGTGGCTTGATGACTGCTGTTTTCAGGGCCTGTGGGAATACACCAGTCCGAAGGGACATGTTGACAATTTGTAGAACATCTGAGGCCATACAGCTAAAAACAGTTTTAAAGACGCCTGTGGGCAGAATGTCAAGGCAACAGGAGGAGGAGTTCAGGTGTTGTATAATGTCCTCCAGGTTTTTGTGGTTTATCAGATAAAATTGTGTCATTGCATTTGGATTGATTTTAAGTGGGCATAGCGATAACACATACAGTATGTTGAACTTTGTATTGATGCAGTGACAGCTTGTCTAATAATGTGAATTTGGTCAGTTAAGAAGGAGGCAAATTCATTGCAGGCCCTGCAATGAACAGTTAAGGATTCAAACTAGCAAATGTCAACGTGTTAATGCTACTTCAGCTTAAGCATTTCAGCATGCATAACCTTCTGGTGTAATTTATGAATGATAGGAGGCTACTAGATATATTCTGCAGCAATGTTGACATCATTGTCTTTAATCTCCCAGTGGCAGACATTGAAGATGAGGATATTATATTGGTCACTTTATTTCTTCAGATGCAACACTTCAAGGTAAAGTGTGTGTGTGTGTATGTGTGTGTGTGTGTGTGTGTGTGTGTGTGTGTGTGTGTGTGTGTGTGTGTGTGTGTGTGTGTGTGTGTCAAGAACTGTTGAAACGGCAGCAGTAGAACACTTCTTGTTTTGAGTGCCTGTGAAGCTGACAATAAAAAGGAAGGTGAAGTGAGTTAGTGTGTCTTCAGATCTGCTTTTGTCATGTTGCACACCAACGCAACATCTCTGCAGGGCTAATGTAGTGTAGTCTTCATCTTCCTCTTACTTGTAAACAACTGATGAAGGTTGAACATTTTGTTCACAGAAACATGTTTTAGACAGACAACTTTTCTAGTCAAAAACAAAACATTACTTGTCTGTGAGAACTTTGGCCTTTGCGTCATTTAGCTTGTTCATATGTCATAGTTAGAAAAAACTACTGAATGAAAAGTAACATCAGTTGCTATTTTATCTTTATGGTATACACAACTCATCTGAGGAGCTACATTGATCATTTGGACTGGTTAGGAGTCCCAGACATTTTTATTCTCTGTGGGTCATTCACAGCAATTAATCTTTGCAGTTTTTGTGCAGGGTTTTGGAATGTATATATTCATTTAGATACAGCATGTAAATAACAACTGGTACAAGCCTTCTCCGAACACATAAATGCATTGGACAGATACATCAAGTTCCAGACAAGACAAAAAGGCAGGTGACCAACTTTATGCAATTGTGCAGAAGCTCACTCACTGGGGTTAATTGTGATTGTTTGAGTGGCACTTATTCCAAACAAGAGAAGTGCAGTGCTTTGAAATACTGGGCCATTGTCAAAAAACTGAAACAAAATCACTTGGAAGAGGCAAACAAGTCAAGACTGAACTGTCCATCTAAAAGACACATACAAAATCATAAGAACAAAGTAAGGAGTACCTCTAACCCCAGGACATGGGGCACCAATGTAGACTGGAGTAGACTGCAATTATCATCTTACAGTACACTGACATGCTGAGGTCCATTGTTGATAACAATTTATTCTGCAGATTGAATCAATTTATCGACACCTACAGAGAAAAACATACATTATTAGCCTACCTTTTAGTTCAAGACTGTTTTATGTGCACATTGACTCATTTCATACAGACCAAGAGATCTGGGGCCGTATTCACAAACCATTTTATCTTAGTGCGGAGTAATTTCTTAAAACCTATTCAGTAAGCTGCTAAGACCAACTTTTACTAAGGAATGGGAGGGACTCCTAAGGTAAGACTAGAGGGCGGGGTTGACCCTGTTGCTATGGATGATGTCATGTTCATACCATGCCCACGGTGATTGGCTGAAAATTAGTCTCTAAGAGTGAATTTATGATAGAAACACTGTGGGAGATATCCATATTGTGTCGCTGTATTGAAGTTAAGAGTTTTTAAATACAATTAATGACAAGTGACACTGATTTAACATGAAAACAAGATACTGCAGGGTTTCCCACACACTCGTTCACAATTAGCCTACAACAGTGCCATATAGGCCTATTAATTTTAAATTTTACGATTTGAATTGGAAAAAATATCCTCATTGAAGAGCTGCACGCCGTGCGCTCTCACTGTATTTCTCTCAATGGCGGACTATGGAGCAAAAGTCAGACAGCGACGATCCTGGAAATTCATAATTTAGAAACAACAGCCGGCGAAATCGTAAAGTGCATGCGGAAGGAAAAAGGCGAGATGCACAGCTATACAGTACTGCTGTGCAAAGGCAAAAGACCGTAACTTAATTTTTTTCAAAAATGAGTTTTTGTCATTTTTGGAACACTGGCCATCAGTTTTATCATGTGAACAAATATCTTGAGTCAATTCTGTTGTTTTCATATCAAAATAAGATGCTGTTTTTGCCGTAACTTCCAAAAGCAGAGGGAAAGCCAAGGCAGAAGACATCAGTTACGGTCCTTTGGCTTTGTTTTCGCGTCGCTATGGAACGTTCGGATGAAGTTACGGCTGAGTTACGGCGCTCTGCCTTTGTTTTACTTCTTTATATGTCCATGGTTTTACAAAGCACCACAGTGGAGTTACCGTTTACAGCGCTGGAGTTACGGTGATTTGCCTGTGTATTGCATGTAATTGAAGCACTTCTGCGCTTCCACATTAAAAGCATTTCACTGCCATCACGTTAGCATTTCATTGGACAAACGTGAGTTGGCTTTTATTTTGAAGTAACAGGAAGGTGGGCAGCACCTTCACAGAGCCCACTGAGCTCGGCAGCGCTCCAGGAGCAACTAGCAAGACTGCTGTCTCCACACAGCTATCGATAAATGCCAAATTATAAAACACGCATTTAAAAATGCGGGCTCACTGTCAATAACAATGTGGGACAACGTCTCAAAAGTAATTGAAATGCGTGACTGCCCCACACAAAGCGGGACATCTGGTCACCCTACTTCTGTCACACACATTAACTTCAATAAAGTAAGTAATAAGCTGCCTGCCAATGACAGTCCAGTCCACTCACTGACTGAAAACAACGAGAGCGAGATGGCGATGCCTCAAGACACACCTCCCTGGCTCGGAGAAAACAGCCTGAACGATAAACCAATCCAGCAGATCCTAGATCGCATCTTACCTTTTCTTGAAATCTGGTCAAAATCAATGGCAAAAAAATATCCACCGAGGAGAAAAATCCATTGTCTAAATCCATAAAGAGTTATCAGTATTATTAGTCCATTCGCTGGCTTGTATATTTTCCGGTGCGGTGCCATAAAGTGATCAGCTGTCATAAAGTGATTTTGGTCTCACGGCACTTGCTGAATACCACTTTTAAACATCTATAGCCTAGTCTAAAAGTATGTCTTCATACAAGAACGCACATTTGCTCGTGCTATCTCTGGATTTTCAGGGTATGAAGTGGGGCCTAACCAAACACCAATGTGTTTGTGAAAGTGTGTATTACAAAATGTTTTTTCATAATTATAAAGAGTAGCCTATTAGAATAGTTGTGGGAAGAATTAAGTCCCTGAAATCCGGTCTCTCTCTCTCTCTCTCTCTCTCTCTCTCTAATAAAAATATACATAGGCTACATTTTCTATTCCAACAAAAACGCAGTGTTTTTTCACTGACTCTAGAAAACTTGCACATAATGGCATCAAACAACCATATTCCTATACGTTTATCAGAAAATTATAAATGGCATACAAGAGAATACATTTTACTGACATCCAACCTTTCAAATGTAAGAAATATAGGTGGATACTTTTAAGTGTTATTTTATCTCAAATAAGTACAACCTTAATTATTTTTTAATTTTCCAAAAATGAATAATTTTAGCCATAAAATAATTTTTTTTTAAATTTTTTTAATATTCAATCTGTGTAGTATTATGCCTAACAAGACAACACTCAGTTAATGCTATCATTGTTATAACAGGAAATGTTGATATAGAGTGATACAAATCCAAATTGTCAATAGAATAGAAGTTAAAGAGGACCTATTATGCTACTTTTCTGGTCTTAATTTCTTGTTTTACACTGCTATAGAGCAACCTGACACGAATCACATCACAAAAAACTATGTAGATTTTCGGGAAGCTCTTTCTCTTATTTTGGCGATCCAGCACATCCTGTCAACACTTGAGTGTGTGTGCTTCGGCTCCCTCCGCCTGTGCTTCGGCCATCTCCGCTCCCCTCCCCCCCCTCCTGCAAACCCCACTCCGTTGTGATTGGTTACCTTCCTTCCGGAACACTTTCAGTGGCGGGAAGCGCGAGCATGGACCTATAAGGGCGCGAGGCAGACGCGAACAGGGAAGTGACAGCATTACCATACATGGAAACATCCGCGTGGAGACGTCACAAAGTTTTATGCGACGTCACAAATTATGAAAGGGTAGACCGCTTTGAAGACGTGACTTCTCGACTGGCTAGAATAGTGTTTAGTGCTCTGCACAGACACCCCAGACGGTCAGCAGGGAATACGTCGAAATGCATGTAAGTCATTATTTGATAATTTAGTATGGTTAAGCATGACTATGAATCATCATAACAACGTTTATAGGTCATAAAAGTCAAAAAGCATCATAGGTCCTCTTTAAGGTCTTTTGCCTTTGCATGACCCATTATTGTTTTGCAGATAATACAAAGGCAGAGTACAGTAACTTCCGAATAAGGGTCAAAGGTCAAGTTAAAATTTTAGATTTTTGGGGGATAAATAACTTCCTTTTCATACAATAACATGCCAAATTTTCAAGTATCTACCTACAACTGATTTGGCAGGACAACAAAATAACTTTGAACTCATTTTTCTCAGTTCTACACTCTGGTGAGTTAAGGTCTTTTGCCTTTGTAGGGCAGAGTAGCGGACCTGTGGAACGGAGGAGATGCTGCGAAGCGGCACATACAGTATAGGCCTACTCTAGTAAGAAATTAAACCCAAACATGACAACAACAGTAACTTTCAATAAACCGACAGCAACTGCAGGAAAAGGAGCTTATATATTTTTTTTATAAATATAATAATTATAAATGTGTCTATACTTTCTAAATATAACTTTACTAAGATCATTAAAGCCTCATAGTTATTAAGGTACCTTTTACAAAGCTCACTATAATTAAATATCTCCAAAACGCCATCAAATGATTGTCTGTGATTTACTCTCGAGGCTTTTCATAGATTTAGGAGCTAGTTTTAGCGCTAAAATGCTTTGTGAATTACACTTATCTTAAAAAGTTAGGAGTCCTAAAATTAGGAGTGAAACGCCCCTTATTTTTAAGAGTTAATACTAAATCAGCAAGTTAGGACCTACTCTTAGCCTTAAACATTTTATCTTAGTGCTAAGAGTACTACTAAGGAGCACTAAAAGTTCTTAGTAAGGAGTCATTTCTTAAAACCTATTCACAAAGCTGATAAGACCAACTTTTACTAAGGAATGGGAGGAACTCCTAAGCTAAGACAAGAGGGCGGTGTTGACCCTGTTGCTATGGATGATGTCATGTTCATACCTTCTATGCCCACAGTGATTGGCTGAGAGGGAATGAGAGCTAAGAATGAATTTATGATAAAAACACTGTGGGAGATATCCATATCGTGTCGCTGTATTAAAGTAAAGAGTTTTTATATACAATTAATGAAAAGTGACACTGATTTAACATGAAACCAAGATACGCAGGGTTTCCCACACATTCGTTCACAATTAACCTACAATAGCGCCACTTAGGTCTATTTATTTAAAATTTTACAATGATTTGAATCGGAAAAAATATCCTCATTGAACAGCTGCACGCCATGCACTCTCACTGTATTTCTCTCAACAGCAGACTATGCAGCAATAGTCAGAGAGCGACAAACCAGGAAATTCACAATTTAGAAACAACAGCCGGCAAAATCGTAAAGTGCATGCGGAAGGAAAAAGGCGAGACGCGCACCCATACAGACAGCGGACCTGTGGAACGGAGGAGATGCTGCGAAGCGCCACATATAGGCCCACTCTAGTACGAAATTAAACAAAAACGTTACACCAACAGTAACTTTCATGCATCGTAAACCCAAAGCAACTGCAGGAAAAGGAACTTAATAAATATTTTTTAAATATAAATGTGTCTATACTTTCTAAATATAACCTTACTAAGATCATTAAACCCTCACAGTTATTAAAGAACCTTTTACAAAGCTCACTATCATTAAATCTCTCCAAAATGCCATCAAATGATTGTCTGTGATTTACTCTTAGTGGCTTAGGAGTCCCATCTACTGTATAAGATCATTTTTTTCTTCTTCTTTTAAGTAGGGTATTATTTTGTTGTTAACACTAACTTTCTTATTCAGTAATAGTGTGTCTACTGGTTTTGTATCATAAATAAACGGCACCAGAGTGCATTTTGATGTTAGAATGACAATATTCAAACTAGCTAAGATAAAAAAAAAAATTGTGATTACTTAATTTAACAAAGGTTTATTCAACTAGAAAAATCTGGTGACATGTAAAAGCTTCCCTGAGAAACTAAGGATCCTATTAGACATTTGTCTTTGTTTGGACTTCAATTAAATCGAAAATACATTGGCTAAAATGTAGTGGCCAATGTTTCCTGAGAGACATTAGAATAACTTGCAAGTAACCTATACAAACTTCACATCTGTAATGTGGTAAAACATTCAAATTATGTTTCTATTCCAATTCAATATACTTTTTACACTTAAGCACATGTTCAACAACCTCAGGATGTCAGCATTCATACACAAATTCACTAACTCTAATCAACAAAAAAAGGAATTTTTTTCTCCCTCATTTGTTAAGCTGTATTTTCCCTCCTGTGCAGAAATTAGATTGGGCATATTCCAAATCAAGAGTGTGGGCACTCATTAGCCCTGTTCTCATATCTCACAAAAGAGCCTGGCTACAAAGAGGGAATCAGGCTCTATTTAAAGTAATGCCGCCAGGAGTCCATTGCCAACGATAATGCGCTTTACATCATTTTGTCCTCGTCTTTATCTTGAGCTTCTTAAGGAGTAGGCAACACGTCAAGTCATTAGGGACACGATAAGTCCCCGTATAATTAGATGGGGAAAGATTGGATCCCTGGTGCACCACAGGGCACACCCACTTATGACATAATCACTCATCCCACCAATGAGGGGCATTTTCTATGCTGGCAATTAATTTAGATTATTGCAATTAGCAACGACAGAGTGTTTGCTTCTGTCTGTTCGGACCAAAGAGTTGCATTTAATTTGCCTCTGGTTGAGAATACTGGCTCTGACTCAGTCCCATTACTCTAGCTACACTGGTATTTTTAGATGGGGCTGAACTAGCCCCTAACTAATGGATTATTGGCTTATGAATCAGCACGTGGTTGAATAGAGGGTTTGATTTGGAAATGAGGGCAGAGGAGGAAGTCCAGGTTCCAGTTTGGATCTAATTCTCAACTGACTTCATGCTGAGTGTGCAGAAGCAAAATATATTCCTCACTTTTTCTTTTTTCTAACCTTCTACCCCCAGGTAAAATAATCATACCAAAGTACAACTAATTAGTAAATTCCAATTGACCTTTGAAAATGAAGATAAATATGAAGCCGCTTGTGTGCTCCCTGTCTGTGCTTTTTGTCTTTCTTTGGGTGCTTGTGTGTTTTAATCGTGCTCTATGTTCATGCACTTTTATCTGTTTCTGTTTGGTTCATATTTTTCGCGCATCACCAACCTGTTATGTGCTGGAAAAGTGATTGTGTCATTTTACTTGTCTGTGCTTGTGTCATTTTGTTTGTGTTGTATTTTTGTATCTTTCTCTTTTTAATGTTTATTTTTTTCTTTTCTACCTGCCAGGGACTACAGGTGAAAATTAGCCTGCATGGCTAAATCTGGCACATTTACATGTTGAACTTTGGTGCTCATGTTTATTAATGTGCGCTGTCCCTTTTAAATAAAGAAATCTAAATACTCCTTTGTCTTTTGTGTGAAACCTCACAATGCAAAAGCAATGTATAATGAAGATGAATAAACTGAACCACTGAGACAGAGCTGGAATTTCTGGTGTGTCTCCACAGTGTCTGTGCAGTCACCCTTTGGCTATCTCAAACTACACATGCAGGAGCCAAGCTAGGGCAACCCGGGGGCTTGCACTGCTCCAGAGTGGTTTTTCTCTTGTATTCATCCACTTGCAGCTGCTGTCTGCCCAAGGCCAAACAGGCTGAAAGTGTAAGGACAAGTCCACACTACGTTTAGGTTTTCTCCAAGAGTCAGTAAGCCCTAATGGATTCAGAAAATGTGCGCCCGGCTCAAGATGCAGGGTATTAAGTGCTCCTTTGTATCTTTCTACATACATCCTCACCTTTGTTTCTGGCTCAAGGATGCTCTTACAGTTGGGCAATTTAGAAGCGTCATTCAACATGAAAAAGGAGAGGAGAAGGGGTCATGGAGTACAGCGCCAAATCTAACCTAAGAGGGTATTCTTTCGTGGCCTTGACTTCTTGTATTGATCTCAACATGAATCTTCTTCGGTTCTTTTTTAGAATGTTCAAGTTTTCAAAAACACTGCCCCTGCATCAAGTTGGCTATCGAGAAGCAACAGCTGGAAATTGAACTTGAGAATTAATGAATCATTCAAGGTCAGATGCCTGCACACTGCCAGCTCATGTTTACCAACCTAGAATACTACATACCAAGATGTGTCCTAATACCTCCTGTCCATACATACTTGTCAAGGTTCTAGGTTTATTTGGGTTTAAATATTTTTTCTGTTATGATCCTGCTTGGGCCTCAAGCCCTTGTGTTGTTTTTCCCTTTTACCCTTGTCTATGTGCTGGTCTATTGCAGGGTTGGAGTCAGGTGTGCTGGAGTCAATCACCAGCTGTCACAGCTGCCATCAATCATCAATCAACTGCTCTTCATATACCCGGCCCTACCTGCCAGACACTGCCAGATTGTAGATTCTGTTTCCACACAGTCAGTCATCTCTCTAAGCTAACCTGTTTGCAGCTCCGCTTTTTGCATTTTTCCTGGCTAACTCCTGTCTTTTCTGCCACAGCTCTTCCGGCCTGACTCCAGCCACCAGCTCCAGCCCTCGCCCGCCAGCACTTCCTCCCGGACCCCTCTGCCTGCCTGCTCTAGCCTGCTCACACTTAGCTCCCTGGAATTGCCCCGTTGCTCTCTCCCTGGAGCCCCATGACAGCCAGCCTCCCCCCCGGATCACGGTCCTATCCCCCTGCTGGTTACTTCCATAATAAATCTTCTTAAAACTGTTACTGTCTCCGCGCCTGTGTCCTCCTGATCCAGCCGTTACATTTTCCCTACGTTTTAGAAGGGCAAGTCCCTGGAAAAGGCATTTGTGTGTAAGACCCCCAGTGTCTGAGCTGTGACACCTCCCCTGCCCGACACCCTTCCCCCCTCCCACATGTGCTTCGAGTTATTTTGTTTGTTATGTTTTTAATATGTTGCTTATGCGCTGAGGTGTTTTTTTCCCTAATCCCTACACTGGGCCCCCCTTAGTGGAGCCTAGTTTGGGAATTACTTGTTTTTCTTTTCTTATCTAATAATAAGGGGGCGAATGCGTCCCGACAGTCTCTCCGTACTGTCTTTTTATGTTTCTTGGACGGGATGTAACTGGTATTTTCGTTGCTCTGTACTTGGGACATGTGCAATGACAATAAAGTCTCTATTCATTCATTCATATCCACAATGAACAAAACTGAAAATGTTAAAGTGTGGATTGGTTCCTGCTGTTGCTCCAGTCAAAATGGAAAAAAATATGGATAAAACAAGTTCATGAAAGGAATACAAAGTAATTAGTCAAAATACAGAAGCAAAACAGGCATATTATTTGGCAGCACTGTAACTTAACAATGAACAATATTTGCATAGATGTGTCTATTTTGTTTTTTGCATGTTTAAAACCTGAAAAGTGTGCAGCTTGATACAATACTAAATGATTCTTCAAAAAGGGTATAATTAGAATTAACAAGCACTTAAAGAATAATGCTTTCACAACTAAATAAAGTATTTGATCTATAGTGTGCATAAGTTCTACAACACATCCAGATTTGTTTTCTCCTGTCAACCAAACCAATGTTTCACTCACCACAAAAGATTTGACCAACACCTGAAAACCAGGCTGAACTTAGACATCCTTTCTTAATTAGCTGTTCTAATTGATCACATAGCTGTGATGCTTTCTGATTACCAATTTGCTTATTAACTTTAATTATTCATATATTATATGGTATTTACATCTTACAGTTGCTTTTCCATCGGTCGAGTTTAAGCAGTGTATTAATTTATGGCAACCTGTGCTAAAACTAGGGCTGTCAAACGATTAAAATTTTTAATCAGATTAATCACAGGATTCTGTGGATTAATCACGATTAATTTTACCATTCGAAATATGCCTGAAAAATTTGAATTTTCTCTGTATATTGTTGTATGAACGGAAAGATAAATGACAGAAGGTGGATATGTACATTTAAAATTAGTAGGCTATGTTACGACCCAGCTCTAGGAAGCAACATAAAGTACTCAGACTAATGGTAAAGATGCAAGAAGACTGGTTTATTGTAACAAAGGAGAACACAAAGATTGACTGGTGTCCATGCTGCTGGCCCTGGCTGGAGAGGGTGAGTTAATTAAGCCTCCAGGCTTAAATAGGCTGCAGCAGGTGACTGTTAACGAGGTGAGGGAGGGGCTGAAGGAGAGGCTTCAGGAGCTCTGAAACATAGAACAGACCTGCACGTAACACTCCCCCCCTTAAAACAGTTGCTCTGGCAACCGCCAAGTTACAGAGTCAAAGCAACAACCAATATCAATGAAAGATAATGCACATAACCGTTTGACATTCATGACCTTGAGAGAGCATCAGCAATCACGTTGTCCCTTCCACGGATGTGCTTAATGTCCAGGTTAAAGTCCTGCAGGAACAAACTCCATCGCATCAGCCGGTGGTTGGAGTTCCTCATTCTGCTGATGAACACGAGCGGGTTATGGTCGGTGTAGACCACCAGGACCTGACTGGAAGAGACATACACATGGAAATGGTCGAGAGCAGAGATAAGGGCCAAGGCCTCTTTCTCGATGGTTGAATAATGCTTCTGATGAATGTCAAACTTCTTTGAAAAGTAGCAAACTGGATGCTCAACCCCGGACAGGTCATCCTGAAGCAGGGCAGCACCAACCCCAGCATCGCTAGCATCGACAGCTAGTTTAAATGGCCGGCCGAAGTCAGGGGCAGCCAGTACTGGAGCACTAGCCAAAAGGGCCTTCAGATTCTCAAATGCCAACTGACACATCTCTGTCCAAACAAAATGGACCTTTGGGCTAAGTAAGCTAGTCAAGGGGGCAGCCACAGTAGCAAAGTTCTTGCAAAAACTCCGATAATAACCTGCCATACCAAGAAAACGTTTCAGCTCACGCCGAGAAGTAGGAACACTGAAACAGCGAATGGCCTCTACCTTAGCGCCGATAGGACAGACTTCCCCCCGCCCAACAACCTTCCCCAGGTAGGTCAGTGGCCTGTCCAAACTCACACTTGGCAAGGTTCACAGTCAAATTGGCAGCAGCCAACCTACCAAACACTTCCTCCACCTGAGCTATGTGCCGAGCCCAGGTGGAGCTATAAATAACAATGTCGTCAAGGTACGCTTCACAATCTGCAACCCCTTTCAACACAAGGTTAACAAGACGCTGGAATGTGGCAGGTGCATTTCGCATTCCGGAAGCCATCACTGTATACTGACAGAAGTCATCTGGAGTCACAAAAGCAGAGATTTCACGAGCTCTCTGAGTGAGAGGGACCTGCCAGTAGCCTTTGAGGAGGTCTAGCTTGGTGACGAAAGCAGCAGACCCTACTCTGTCAATGCAATCATCTAGACGGGGAAGAGGATAACAATCAGGCTTTGTGACAGAATTTACCTTGCGGAGATCAGTACAAAAACGAGGTGTGCGATCGGACTTATCAACCAGCAAACACGGGGAGCTCCATGGGCTAGCACTAGGCTCTGCAATGCCATGTTGCAACATGTAATCCACTTCTTTACTCATCAGCTGGCGTTTCTCAGGATTTACTCGGTAAGGGTGTTGCCTAATAGGTGCAGCATCCCCTACATCAATGTCATGCTGGAGAACATTTGTACAAGTAGGCACGTCAGAAAACAGGGCAGGATGTTTACAGATAACCTCAACCACATCAGACCGATGTGATGACTCTAAATAAGACAGATGGACCTTCAAGCTGGCTATGATTTCTGAGTTTGGAAGTCTACCATGAGAAACCCCACGTTCCACAACACCATCATTGTCTTTTTCACCCACAGGAATCGAAGGGCTCAGCACAGCAACAGTCTTCACCCCTGATGGCCCAGCCTGGCTCCTCTCACAGTACTGTTTCAACAGATTAACATGACAGAGACGTGTTTTACGCTTTCGTTCTGGAGTCTTTATCAAATAATCCAACTCACCTACTTGACGCTCAATCACATATGGCCCGCTAAACCGAGCTTGCAAAGCTGACCCCAGAACTGGCAGCAGCACCAACACCTTGTCCCCAGGAGAGAACGTTCGATGCTTGGCCTTTCTGTCATACCACCCCTTCATCTGTTCTTGGGCTTCCCCCAAGTTCTGCTTCGCCAGCTCACATGCCTTGTTAAGCTTTGACCTAAAATGACACACAAAGTCAAGCAAATTTGTGGACACGGGTTGGTTTTCCGACCATCTCTCTTTCAACAGTTTCAGAGGGCCCCGTACAGTATGACCGAACACCAGCTCAGCTGGACTAAAGCCGAGGGACTCTTGAGTGACCTCTCTAGCTGCAAAAAGGAGCAAAGGGGTTCCCTCATCCCAATCTTTCTCAAACTCCTTACTGTAGGCTCGCAACATGGACTTTAGGGTCTGATGAAACCGCTCTAGGGCCCCTTGAGACTCAGGATGGTAAGCAGACGAAGTGTGGTGCTCAATGGACAACTGCTGAAGAACCTGAGAAAACACACGGGACATGAAGTTAGAACCCTGGTCGGTCTGGATAACTCTGGGCAGGCCAAACACTGTAAAGAACTTAATAAGGGCCTTCGAAATGGCTGACGCGGTGATTCTACGTAGAGGGATAGCTTCAGGAAACCGGGTAGCTGTACACATGATTGTCAATAAGTACTGGTTACCTGATTTGGTACGAGGAAGGGGACCAACACAATCAATTAAGATACGCTCGAAAGGCTCTCCTATGGCAGGGATGGGATGTAAAGGACCTGGGGGAATCTTCTGGTTGGGTTTACCAATAGTTTGGCACACATGACATGTCCTACAATGCTCAGCAACATCAGATTTCACACCAGGCCAAAAGAAATGTCTCAACACCCTGTCTAAAGTTTTCCTAATCCCCATATGACCAGCAAGACAATGATCATGAGCCAACTGCAAGACATCCTGACGATAGACACTTGGCACCACCACTTGAAACACACTACTCCAGTCATCATGACAGGACAGTTTAGGAGAAGTCCACTTTCTCATTAACACGCCATTGTTTACAAAATAGCAAACAGACACAGCTGTCATCTCATTATCAGAAACAACCTCGTCAAAAAGAGAAGCTAAGGTTGTATCTTTCCCCTGCTCACACTTGAGCTCGTCACAGGAGGGAAACACTTTACCAAACCCCAACATGTCACCTTTAGCTAAAAATGTGTCAAACAGGGCAATATCGGAATCGGCTTCTTTGTCTTGTGTCTTCTTCTTTGACATAGCACGGGTAGTAACACAGACTGGGAATGCTTCTGGGTACTGCTTCTCAAGTTCATCTGGGCTTTTGGACACTACAGGAACCGGAACAACCTCAGGAGCCGCAAGGACCCTACCACCGGCTAGGTCGTTTCCCAAGATGAAGGACACCCCTTTGATTGGAATGCTTGGACACACCGCTACAGCTACCTCCCCAGACACCAGACCGGTTTCAAGTTTAAGATTATGCATAGGCAGGGACAAATACCCACCCCCAAACCCTTGGACGAGGACATTAGAGCCCAACTCAGACTGGTCAGTAAACTGTAAACAGTCCTGTAGAATCAACGACTGAAAAGCACCGGAATCTCTCCAAATCTTAATCTGTTGCTTGTTTAAAGGGTCAGTGACAAGAGAAACAAAACCATCCATGAGGAAAGCAGACGAGCCAGCCAGCTCATTCTTTGGAGCGGGTTGGTCCAGGTTTTGGGTGAGGGCACACTTTTTCATCGCTTTTAGTAAGGCAACAGGCTTAGGATTAAACTCTTGTTTCTTACTCAATACAGGACAATCGGCAACAAAGTGACCACTTTTCTTGCAATAAAAACAAGTCTTCTCCCAGGGAGTACTCACAGTAGCCGACCTTCTAGTGAAAGCTGTAGAAACCGGGGGAGGAGATTTTGAAAACCGAGGTCTATTAAAATCAGCCCTTCCTTTTCTCTCACCTTGGCCGTCATCAAAGGTTACCTTGTTTGACAATACAAACTCGTCTGCTAAAACAGCAGCTTTATCAAGAGAGGCTACTTTTTGTTGATTGAGATGATTACACACGGCACTAGGCAGACAATTTTTAAAGTCCTCCAGCAGCACTAATTGTCTAAGATCCTCCTTAGTTTCCGCCCTCTGTGATTTGCACCAACTAAAACTGATCTCCTTCTCCCTCGCAAACTCCACATAAGTTTGGTCATCCTGTTTACTGAGGCCTCTAAACCGCTGGCGGTACGCCTCCGGAACAAGCTCATACGTTCTTAGAATAGCGCTCTTAACTTTTTCATAGTCTTTGGTATCCTCAATACTTAAAGCAGTGTAAGCATCTTGTGCTTTTCCCACCAAAACGCTTTGCAAAAGTGATGTCCCGGCATGCCTTGGCCACTCTGAAACGGTGGCCACCCGTTCAAAATGAGCGAAGTACTTCTCAACATTTTTCTCAGCAAATGGAGGTACTAGTCTAATGTGTCTTGCTACATTAAACTGAGACGAGGCAGCATTAGATGAGCTCAGAGTAGCATGCTTAAACTCAAGGTCTTTAAGGAAACGCTCGTGCTCTAAGTGCATCTGCATTTCTTTGAGGATACGATCTTTCTCTTTATCCTCTAGCTCTTTTTCTAGTTTCCGGTCTCGAAAAGCCAACTCCTTCATCCTAAACTCAAGCACAGCCTCTGACATTTGAGGAAGAACAAGTTGTTGATATGTTGGCGTAGACGGTGGCTCTAGAACGCCTCTTTCTACTAGAATAGCCTTAAGTGCTTCTCTTAAACTATCTTTAAGGCGTTTATCACTGCTGGTAATCTCAATGTCATAATGACTGGCAAGGCTAAGGAGCTGTTCTTTAGAAAGCTGACATAGCAACTCCTCAGAGGGTGCGCCAATAAAGTCACCTAGAGCTGTGGGTGCTGCCATAGTAGATCACTTTACTAGCCACACAAAACCAAACAAACAGACTACCCCAATGCTTTTACACCAGGTTTCAACTTAACCAGTATGCACAGTGTACACCTTATCCAATACTACAGCTAGTCACAAATCATCTCTACTAATTTTTTTTTTAAAACCACGATCACAAAAATAGGCCTAGAACTCCCATCAACTACTAAGTAGCACAAAATATTACCCATACAGAAACTATTACCAAAATAGAACCTGCTGGTAATCCAAACTAAGGCAACACAACCTCAGGAGAACTAGCCTACAAAGCCAAGTTACACACCACCACTTGACACATCCACAAGCTGCAGAAAAAAAGCAAAAAAAACAAAGTTAGGATCCAGGACACGTTACCACAACTGTCCCCATAAAGCAATCACTAACTCAACTAACATTACCAATCAATCACTGATGGGCACAGTGAGCAAGCCTCCGAGTGCAAAAGATCACAAAAGCAAGCCCCCCTGGTACCTGCCTAACTTTAAACTAAACCTACCTGTCTTCTGAGGGTTACCGGGCTCGAGGCTTCTTTAAAGCAAAGCTCAGTTAACCTCAGGCCAAGGCCCTGATATGCTCGCCCCCACCAGAGACAAGTCTCCGCCCAGGATACCTCGAAAATAAAAAAGGCAAAATAACAAACAGTGCACTGATGGAAGGACAGATTGCTCTGTCCAGCTGGCACACTCCCTAACTAACCAGGGAGACCACTCACACTTTAAATCAAAAGCACTCAGATACTATACTCACCATACTCACCATGAGAAGAGCTACTCACAGCCACACTGCCAAACACCACCAAAGCATACAAAGTTGTCTAGGGGTAAAAGAGAAACAAATTAACTCAACAAAACTCATCCGGATTGATCCCGGCGAGACCCCAATATGTTACGACCCGGCTCTAGGAAGCAACATAAAGTACTCAGACTAATGGTAAAGATGCAAGAAGACTGGTTTATTGTAACAAAGGAGACCACAAAGATTGACTGGTGTCCATGCTGCTGGCCCTGGCTGGAGAGGGTGAGTTAATTAAGCCTCCAGGCTTAAATAGGCTGCAGCAGGTGACTGTTAACGAGGTGAGGGAGGGGCTGAAGGAGAGGCTTCAGGAGCTCTGCAACATAGAACAGACCTGCACGTAACAGCTATGTTTATTAATTGAAAATCCAAATTATGGTTTTAATACTGAAAATAAATGTAAACCAAACCATTATTCAATTGGTCTGTCTCTTTACTATGTCTTTGGGCAAATATAGGATAGAATGCCATTTATTTGGTGAACCTATAGGTTGTGCATTCTTAAATACAACTTGATTACAGTCCGCGGTGTGTGTGTGTGTGTCTGTGCGTGTGTGAGTGCGTGCGTTTGTAGACGCGACCACGTCCTAGGGGACTGTTCATGTGTACCAGGATGCCGACGTTATGTTGATGTCTGATCACACACACCTCTGAAAACTGCAGACGTTTGTGTCCTTGCGGGCTCTGAACAGAGTGGACAATGTTTCTCCTCCTGTTGCTCCCGACATCAACTGCCAGCCGCGGCAGTTGATTTTATAAACTATCTATGCCCCCGACACAGACGTGACCGTTAGCAGTTTAAAACTTTAAAACACGGCACGGGCTAACGTGCTGCTATGTTTGGCTGTGCGCAGCTACTGATCCTGGGTCAGCCACAACGTTAGATGACTGTAGTACAGAGCCGGTGGGATGTTCGGGGCTGATCATTCTGCGCATGCGTTAAATGCGTTAAAAAAATGAACGCCGTTAATTCCAGAAATTAATCACCCTGCGTTAACGCGTTAATTTTGACAGCCCTAGCTTGAACATAAGGGACATGTGAACATCAAGTGATATTTGCAGATATTATGAGTTGATGAGTACCACCAATGAAAGGCCTGCATTTATGTGAAAGGCTTTGAAATACTGAGGGTCACAAAGGATACAGCAGTTGTTTTCTTGAAAATAATGGCATACTACATTCGGGTGAGAATTTAGGACATGACAGGCTTGTGACAATAAGGTGACGTTTGCAAGCAATTGTATTTTTAATAACTTCAGAGGATGATGATGCACCAGAGAGACATTTTGTGTAGGATTGCACTACCAGACCCACTAAACGAGTTATTGATGGTTGATCCCTCCAGGTACTGAGACTTCAGCAGTTCATCCTTAAGGCTGATAGTTATGTGAACGGATTGTCATAAGCTTTCATCCCGCTCTCCAATTAATGCCACTCAAACCTCACTCTGTTACATGTGTTTGGAGACCCTGTTCTTGTCTTGCATACAAACACTCCAAATCCCATTGCCTCAGCCTGTTCAGATCAGTGGATATAAAACTCTTTGGTTTTCCAGCCAGGCTGCATTTCAGAGGGACTGCAACCCTATTGATCAAAGCGCTCAGACGTGTCCAGGCCCTTTCCCCCAGTGCATCGTGGTACTGCTTGTTGAAGCCAAAAGAGCCTTACAACAACAAACATCTCTGCTTCTACTGCCTGTCTCTCTCTGATTAGGTGCTGGGGAGCTATTTTTAGAGTATCCCAGCCCCTTTGAACAGGGAGAGGAGTGGAGACCCCCCCCCCCGTTTCCCCCATCTCCAACCCCCTTCCAAACTACAGTCCAATACGCTTTGTTCATTTTATTATTATTTTGTTTTACTTACTCTTGCTGTATTGTCAACTATAGCTGACGTTTAATAGTTTCACTCCCTTTCTGTTCACTTTTCTCTCTCTCTCTCTCTCTCTCTCTCTCTCTCTCTCTCTCTCAGAGGCACAATGTGACATTATGCCCACAATCATTTTATTAACCAAGCTCTGATCATTATATCCCCATGTTTAAGAACTAAACGGCAGCCATCACTTTACTGTATAAAATCCATTTAGTACAGAATATATGTATGTATGTATGTATGTATGTGTGTGTGTGTGTGTGTGTGTGTATGAATATGCACTAGTTTGCCTTTTAATTGTATTAATTTATCAGATCTAATGTTTCCTCATCTTCCTTAAAGAGCACCTATTATGCTTCTTCAACTTTTATGACCTATACATGTTGTTATAATGATTTATGTTTAACCATACTAAAGTGTCAAAGAATGATGTACATGCATTTAGACGTATTCCCTGCTGACCGTCTGGGGTGGCTGTGCAGAGTGCTAAACAGTAGGGACACCGGTCACAATTCACTTATTCAAATCCCGGGATTTATCTAGATAGAACAATCCGGATTTTCCATGTATGGTAATGCTGCAACGTGCTCAGGCACGGCCCGACCTATCTGGTCAAATCTGCCCGCGCGTGCTGAAAGTCTTCCGGAAGGTAACCAATCACAACAGAGTGAGGTTGGCAGGAGGGGGGCGGAGAAGGACGAAGCCAAGTGTTGACAGAGAATGCTGAAAGCGCCCAGATGAGAGGAAGAGTTTCCCGAAAATCTACATCGTTTTTTGTGCTGTGATTCGTGTCATGTTGCTCTATAGGAGTCATTAATAAGAAATTAAGACCAGAAAAGCAGTATAATAGGAGATCTTTAAAACAAAGACAAACATTCTGAAGGTCGTATATTTAGCTTTAAAACCAACTTTTAACAATCTGTTAAAAACAAATAGTAACACATACAAAAATAAAATATGGTATAGGTTTATACTATGTCACTAATGAGGTATTGGGAAGCAAGTGCATGTGTGGAGATCAGGTGACTGGAACTGGCAGTGGCACATTGCTTGACAGTTCAGGAATGACAAGATCTGCAATAACAGGAGAGGCTGAAATGGCTGGCATGGAAACTGCATAGAATTTGCTAGAAAATAAGATAAGTTAATGTTATAGATAAATACAAAGGTGTACAGTAGTGTACAAATATGTTTTGTCTTCTACACTGATCTCCTGCTGCTGCTTAGTGTGTACAGAGTATCGTCAGTTTGAACTCAATTATATTGAGGTAGGAATTGAATGGAGTAGTTTTATAAGCACAGCATGTAAAAAGCTTAATATAAATACTTAATTACTCAAATGATGGTCTATAATTGGATATTATAGTACAGTAAATTGCTATGGATAAGATTGACAGTGACCTGCAAAAAACATAGTTATTCGGGGCTATGTGGAGTATTCTTTAACCGACATCATGACACATACCTCTGATAGTAGTTTAAAAATGGAGTGAGGGGTGAAAAACACAACCTGTCTATCATATTGCCACCTTAATTGACAGATCAACTTTGATCGCGCCCACACAATCAGCAGCTGGTCCCGGCGATGCCATTCAAATTAGCTGGATATTAAAGAATCCCTCGGCTGAAACTACATCAATTATACATAATGAAATGCAATTAACATTTTTATTCTGACAATTAAATACATTAAAGAGACAGGCCTGTGGAAAGAGAGTCGTAGAGGAAAGCAGTAAGGATGGACATTGTATGAAACAGCTAGCTTTAACTTTAACCAATACACTGCAGTGACTGTCTGCTCAATTGTTTACAGACCAATTAGCGCTCGTGGACAGCCTCTCAATCAAACCAAATGCCAGGTTTGCATGGAATATTAAGTGGCTTATAATGGAGCGAGACGAGAATAAATGTTATCTTTTGAGCCGCTAAGAAAAATAAAGCCCGACAGGCTTGAGGAATAGCAAAAGTGTCATTGTAATGTTATTCAGTGGTATTACATGTAAACTAATTCTGTTTATTTTAATAGATTATTTTTCGGCTGGACAATAGCGGCAGACCTGATACTGGAAAACAACCCTGTGTTCTTTTACTCTTTTATTTCATCATAACATTGCACCTTGATCTTGCCTCTTGCTTTTATATCCTTCGCATCCCCATTTGTTTTCATATGGAGGCTTCATCGATGTGACGTCACTTCACGTGCGCACCGGATTGTGTGTCAAAATCACCCAAATAGGATGCAGTTTTCAACACTAACAATCTTGGCCAGAGGAAGTAGGACATCCGGATACTTCTAACCATCCTAAATCTGGCCACAAGAATCGGGACATCCTAAATCTTTTTTCTACATACTATATAGCAGAAAAGTATGCGATTCGGAACGCAGTTCAAGTGTTTGAATGGCAAAGGAATGTTAAGTGGATGCTACCCTCTACCTAGGGGGTTGGAACAGTGGAACATTGCCAGAACAAATACACTGACCATCTGAGAAAATGTGTGTGGAAAACATGAATAGGTTCTTTCCTGTTCTTCCTCAAATGCTGTCCAGGTACATTTAAGATAGCCATTTTTATTTCCGACATGCAGACGTAGCAATATGATAGCAAGGCATTGGAAGTTTTTCTAAAAGATTTTCTGCCTACTGTCTTTGGATAAATCAAGAAAAATAAAATCACTCTGACCTGACCTGAGCCATGTTTTCCCCTTAGTTGATATTTGAAAAGCCTTTCAGAGGCTTATCATTAAAATAAATTAGGATGATACATAGACCCGAGGCATACACTCTTCAGTAGTATAGGAATCAAAAAGGCTATATATATATCTATAGTGGGGCAGAGGTGCAGTGATACAGGAATGACTTTTTTATATTCCTCTTCTAAATGAAAGTAAGCCAACACTGTGGTCCAGCCTGGCAGCAGCCTCTGGCTATCTTTCCCAATCAGGTCAGCTACATCTTTCTGATTACATCTGCTAAAACCTACGAGTTTATTTAGTGTCTACATCAGCAGAGCAGCGATGGCCCAAGATATTGAAGCTACGAGAGTCGGTCGCTTATCTTGACTCCTCGGTGGGGAAAGGAAGGAAGAGGGGAAAGGAGGGGTTTACATTGGGAGGCGGAAGTTCTTTCAGTAACCATTGCAAAGACAATTAGCATTATCCGTATGAACAAGTTCGTCATTGAAGTAAAAATATTATGGAGATAATTGGATAAGAAATGGGAAATCAGTTCATTAATATCCAAAGCAGATGAACCTACACTATAGTGGTGTTTTATGTTCTTTGTAGGTGATTCAATTACGACTAGAGACACCTTTACCGCTGCCTACGGGCTTTCTCTTTCCACCACCTAAATAATGCATTGTATCAGAACTGACAATAAACTAACAGCCTGAGATCTGTATCGGTTAAAAATCTTCCTTTGATATTTTTAGTTCAATCTTTACACAAGAGCTGCATCTGTCCTTCTACAGTGCTGTTGCCTTTTTCATCAAGCTAATGGCCTTCTTAGTTTAGGCCTTTTAAAATACTGCTGCAGCTTTTGAGGCCAATCACTAACAAAGGTATGTACATGAAGGCCGAACGGGACGCACTAATTATGCATCACCTCACCTCACTTACAAACAGTACGCAATAAATTGTTATGAGGTATTCAGAAAAAGATTTGGATCCTGTGGGAGATGTTACTGGACAGCAGGGACACCGTTGAAGGTGAAGAAATTTACTTGATCTTTCTTGGCTTCAGTTTTGTGTAGATTCAGTATTAAGTAATTAGTTAGTATCTAAGGTGGTGATTTATTTACTGTCCATAAACATATAGCTTGACATTATTCACAGTAATTCCTGAATGCATAGGCCTATATGTGGTTAACATTTTTGTGTCAACAAACTGATGTTAACCCTCAATCTGTTGTTTTGATCTGCATCTATCCACATTGTGTAACTTCCCTGAAATATTTATCAAGAAAGATTGCATACCCGAGCGACAATTGTCAACCAAAAAAAAAAAAAAATCTGTTTATTTAGGTACTGAACAAATGTGTTTTATAATTAGGATTACATTAGGGTATCTTATAGCTTATGCAGCTATCATTATTCAATGTCATCATATTACTGCTCATGTCTGGCCTTGTGGCATCAACTTTGCTGTAATCTATCTGTAAACAACTCCCTTGTGAAAGTCATTTTCTTACACAGAAAATGACATCTTCCTCCTGACCTTCTCCTCATTTTACTAATTAAAGCTTGCATCATTTTCTTTTCTGCCCCTCATCAGCTAGTCTTCATTTTGCCCAATTTTTCATCTTCTCCCTGTATAATTAATACCCAGCCAGGCTACAGTGACTTGCTGTAATTCCCCTTGAATCTAAAAGGCCAGTTTCTGTTTGAGCTGAAAGCCCATGAGCCCACCTTAATAAATATACCTTCGCCCCTTGGTTGAATGTCAATATTTTGGCCAATGCACACGATTATGTGTTTTGTCTTATGAATAATTCTGAATAAATTGCCAACAGGCGAGTAGGCACCTCCAACACCCTGGGGGAAAATCGCTGGAGGGAGGACTCTTTCCAGTTAGACATACAGTACGTATCAGTGTTTTAGCCACTGAGCTAACCAAAGCTAACCCTAGTCAAGGAAGTGGGGAGAGAGCTGGACGAGCATCTAGTGATTCATCGAGTGCCTTTGTGCTTTTATTGGTTGAGGGTTCAACACTCTTCCGGACACAGCTCAATTGATTCAGCCTATTGTCAATGACTGTTGATGACTAACCATGAAAGGATGATAGAATTTAAGATTGTTATGTGATAAATTGTCAGGCAAAGATATTCACAAAGGGTCTTATGGGCACATTTGTTGACAAAGCAGATCCATAGTGTAACTTTCCAATATATCATTTTAGTAGTTGCTCCATAAGTTGCTTTTCTGGACTCTGGCTGGAATCCAAAATCGCCCATAACGGACAGCAGTTCAGTAGCAGTGTTTTGTTTTGAAAGTTATTTGCCCGAGATGTCAAAGGAAATCAGATGTTTCCCACATCTCTCTGCCCTCTATAGCCCTCTCCGGTATCCCTTGCCTCTCAATGCTTCAGCCAACCTCCAACCCCACAGAGCTGGAAGGAGGTTTGTTGATGGATGTTGAAGTGTGCCCCGGTCCCACAGCAATTAACTCTTCTTCTGCAAGAAGCAGCCTGTCAGGTTGATGGAATCTTCCACCGCTGCTGCCTGTCACACAGTCCAGGAGGGGTCCAAGACAAATGCTTCATCTATGTGTTTGCTTTTACTGGTTTGCCTAAGGTTGAGAGCTAGCACAAGCAACCAGCTATGAGGTGCATCGCAAGCCATCAAGTGCTCCAGTGTCATTGTCTTCCTACAGTCAGTAGTAGTATAGAAGGCCTGTGGGATTATTGGGGTTCAAAAAAGGGTTGAGGTTAGGATCATGTGCTAGTAAAAAGTAAGTACAAGAGTAGAAGTATTGCGGTTGTAATTGTGCTCTACCCGAATCAAATTGATGTAATTTAGTATTGTCTAATGAATTGTGGAGTGAAAGAGAGATTGGTTAGGAGGAAGTGCATGTCATAATTTACAATTTATTCACATATTGCTCTGAAAAAACAACCCAAATTATAAACCAGGCCAAATTTCACAACACACAGATGTGCATATTTCTTCACATAGGCATTAACAAATTAAATTAACAAGTTTGAAACGGTTAAAATTTTATCCAAACATAATAAAAGGTGGGATATACGTTGTCCAAAGGACATTTGTTTATATTTATACTAACCGCGACAATGTTTGACGCACAGAGCGAGTGCTCTAACCCTTCAGACTGTCGGCGATCAATGCAGGGGGGCCTTGCCAAAGTATCGATCCCGACGAGCTGGGTGTATATGGCCCCGACTGCATTTGGACAGCGGTTTACAGAGCCTCGCGTTTACAGCGCCTCGGCTGTGTATAAACACACCCGACCGCTTTTCAGCACTCACACACTACGGACAGGTAGCGGATGGTGAATAGATATTAGCTTTATTTTGACAAATAGTGTTCTGGATCTGATTTGCAATCTCCCCATTGCTGCTTGATAGCCTCTGACGGGCAAATTCAAAATAATCTTTTAAATCTCATTTTGAAACTAACTTTTTCATTAACTGTTGGTATTTTTTGTCAATACCTGGATTATTTTATCTTGTTTTATATCTTGTCTTCTGCGTTCTTTCGAATTGTATAAATATTCTTATTTATTTTGAAAGGCAGTATAAGTGAGTTGGTGCGTTATCACCCCTGGTAAAATACAACACATGTTTAATAATTGACGTAGCATTGTCAAGAATAATACAGATGGTATTATTGAATGAGTTTAGGAATCTTTTAAGATTTTTCCTCAACTAGCATTGATAGATTTAATCTACTTATATCTACATACACATGTTAAATTTGTTCACCATCTGTTTGAGTTTACTTACTGTTCATGTCAGTTTGGCTAGCAGAGTGGATAAGCCATGTTATCACAGCTGTAGGTCAATGGGGTTGGCTCGTACCAGGGAAAGGAAACCATATCCATCTAGGATTGAAATGTCTCATCTAGGTTTGAGTGTCAACATCTCCTCTTCGACTTCTCCTCCATTTTCACATTTGACTTTCTCTCTGAAAAATAAAACCTATTCAATAAGCTTAGCTCCGTCAAAGCACTATTTTCTTCCAAACAATATGTAACCTTTAACATTAAAGAAGCAGGATTTTCAGTTAGTCATGCAGGTCTTCCTCCTGCTCAGTTGGTCATACACTGTCACTTGTCCCTCATGTCTATTAGATGCATAATTTGAAGTATGAATACCAAGGCTGAGGCAACAGGCGGTATACTGTAGCTATCACAGGCACTGAAAGCAGCTAGTGGATATATAAATATAAAAATTGTATCTTTGCACAGGCCTTTTTCAACACACAAGAAATGTTATTTGTGTGTATGTTTCTTCTTTCTGACATTGTTTAATTAACCAATGATCTGATACAGAATGGCGTCTCTGTGCTACAGCTTCCCGTTTAGAGCCACAACCTAGCGTATTACTGCCAAGTATATTGCACAGCCAAAACCATATAGCATATGACTATAAAAAGCTTCCAAATATCGCAAATCCGCTTTCAGGTATGTTCACAGGTCACATACTAATTATAATTCCTGTCTAACATTCCCTTCCCTTTCTCAACACTTGTTTGTCATATCATGTGTAAATATTATACAACAAGACCTGTGGAGTAAGTTTACGTGTTTATTTGGGAATCAGGTTGAATGCTTCTTGGGTGGCAGTTCCAACATAGTGAATAATGTGACTGCTTCAGGGTTAGCTGGTTAGCAACCTTGAGCTAAGGTGACAATCTCTAAATCACACTCCACCATCTTTAAAATAATATTATGTGAGTGAAAACTTTTCTTGTCTCATTATCACCTTAGTATTTTTACCTCATCTTACCTCCAACATTAAATGCAAAATGGGCATTGCTCTAAATCCATAATCTTAGGTGTTACATTTTAAGAACGCACTGTCAGTAAATATTGAATAGCACTACAAGAGACATACAGACAAAAGAGAGTTATAAAAAAGCCTTCAATGGGTGTATCGGGTTCTGGAGAGAAAAGTGACATCGCTTCACTTTATTTTGACACGGTGTTTCAGCACCATGGACAGAGAGCAGAGGTCTAATTGTCAACACGGGCACACACACCCTCACACACACACACACATGCATTGTGAACATGATTTGTAGGCCTATGTTGTACTTTGGTGTTTAGTGTGTGTGTGTGAGAGAGAGAGAGAGAGAGAGAGAGAGAGAGAGAGAGAGAGAGAGAGAGAGAGGACCGTCAGCCTAATGCGCATTTTTTTTACTAATTGGCACTTCAGACCAATGCGTTCTGTTGTCGTAGAATAGAAGGCATGTCGATATAATCGGAAATATTTCGGAACATTGAAATGTTGGCATAATGAGGGGTCGTAATTACGGCATGGCACCGGGGAGGTAGGGCGCCAATGTGATATATTTTAATTTGCCCCTCCAAGCAAGGCACTGGAACATCGAGGGTGTATGTAGGTACTGCTGCCTTGTATTAGCAGGCCCTGAGGGTAGGTAAGCCACTTAACCTGTCATCTCAAATTGTGCGCACAACAGGAGATAGGTGGCTCGGCTCTTCCTTCATGTAGGACAGAATAAAGCACTCAGACTGTGTAGGAGCAGTGAAGCTGAGTGAGGGCCATGGGGATGTTTAGATGCTTACGGGTCAGATGGGGATGCACAAGTGTGTGCACAGGAGGGGGGATGGGCTTGATGTTTGATACCAAAGGGACTTTGGTTTTGATATATTGGTTGGTTCCAAAGGTATGCAGAAGTGAAATGCCATGCCATCTTAATTTTTCCTGTGTCCCCTGAAATGCGCTGTTGACTTATTTAACAGTAAGTCATGCAAATGTACAATAATGCACTGCTTAAAAAATATCCAGTTTCCCACACCCCAGCTTTTGGGAACTACTGGGCAGCTCTATTTCAACAGTTTGGGATGTGTCAATCAAGCGTGTAGGCTATGGAATGCTCTGTCATGCAATACTTACATAAATTGGACTGCAAGTAAAGCAGCCATGTAGTTCACGTTGATATATTGTCTGACTCAATCAAATGTCAAGTTTCCTACTTGGTGTTGATCTGTAATAAAATCAACTGAAATGAGCTGCCTGCAAGGTTGGACAATAGATTCAGAAGTCTATCGCACACAGCAGCATTTTTTCAGGTAAATAAAGCATAGCAATTAAAGTAATGCTTAAAAATAAGTATATGCGGCTAACAGAAAAATTCATAAATAAATCGAAAAGTTATTTACGATTATAAAATTATGTTTATTTCATGTGAGCAAAATATGTGGTCACACAACACATCTGCTGGTTTCTTTTGCTGACACTGGCTGACATTTCAAGCAAATTCTGTATGTTAAAACGTTTCTCGTATACACTGTCTACGGAAGAACCTGTTTGTGGAATGATTAAGCAAAAGGATTCATATTTGTACTGAAGCAGTTCTAATCTAAAGTGACTATAGGCAGCAATCCAATACATTCTAAATTGTTGATGCACTACACAGCTCTCCTCTTTCAATCCCTGTGAGGAATGAGGATGCTTTGCTGGGATGAGTTTGACTTTGGCTTCCTTATAAAGGGAAAGTGACAAAAGAATTTCGGAGCCACATCGTTTGTGCTTTTTTTATTTTTTAAAGCATCAGTACTCCCATAGCCTGGCTTTCAAGAATTGACGTTGTAAGACTTTGCAGACTTCATGAGTGTGTGAACATTTTATTTTTACTGCATCTTGCCAGGGGGCTATTCTCTTTATTATTCCTACTTTTATATTCTTATTGTCATGTCAGGTCTCTTAAGATCTCTATTCCCCTCACTCCTGTTGCTGCCTCTCATTCTATGGCTTTACAACTTAGCTTGACATATCTATTTATCGATCGGGTCTGCAACACCTAGCTGTTTGAAGTAGCGTTCTGTCAGACTATCGACTTCCCTTTTCCTCCACCCACCCGCTTCCTCCATCCACTTCAACTCCTCCACATCTAAACTTGACAGGCTCACTTAGCCTCCTTCCTCCATTCCCCTCTCCTTCCCTTCACTCTGCCAGTCTTATCTGCATGCCAGAGGAAGTGAAAGGAGGTCACTATCCACCATCCAATCAGATGAGTAAACAACCACAGTCCTTCAGTATGGTAAAAATCAATAGCCAACAGGCTTTATAATAGACATGCCCATCTAAAGCTGGGCACAACATTAGCAGCATTAAGTAGATGTTACCAGACACAAGAAAAGGATTAGAGGGTCACTTTCCAAAGACATAAACGGATGTGTCATGTTGTTTTCCTGAATCCTTAACCAAGAGTTCATTTGATATTCATGTTACATTTAACTCTAGATATTTACCACTGATGATGACTTCCTTAACGTCTGCATTATTCAATCCACTTAAAAAAAAAACTTAACCCTCATCCTACCGACATATTTTACATATCTGACTGGGATCGCTAGAAGCATAAAAATTATGTTAAAAACCACGATCAAATAAAATACATTGTTGTCTTCTATGAACACCGTTAGTTATGTAAATAATGTCATCTGAGAGAAAATTGACATATTATTATCTTTTAAGTTGCTTATTACGAAAAATGGAAAACATTGTATTTTAGGGGAAACTGCTACAACTGCTGAGAATGCTCCCCTACTCTCCCTGATGGTGTGTGATATTTAAAATGTGATGCTTAAAAAAATATAACTCAATAAATAGTTGTATTTATCAAAACCCCATAGGCGGAATTGTATGCTCTGGGTGAAATTGACCCTATAGTGTGTTTAAAAGCTGAAATTAGAAGAGAAACAAAAAAGAATGTTGTGAAGTCATTGGGAACAAATATATTGACAAAGTCATGACACATTGTAATTATTTAAGAAAACACCTCTAAGACATGACAGAAAATACCTCAGGGGTCTGAAATGACACAACCCGGTTGGATAAAGGTTAAGAATCTGAGGAACCACTAAAAATAAGTATCAGCCCACTATTTTATTAGAGACAGCATACAGTATGTGTTGAAGCAGCATGGCCAAATGATCTGGGCAGAAGCCCTCTCTTAATTACAAAATGTAATTATGTTGGAAGTCAACTTTTCCCGAGTTCATGTGCACGCTTATTAAAGGACCATGACTTTAATTTTTTTTTATATTTCTCAAAACAACCTTCAATTTAATTATAGCTGGGCCACCATTCTGCTAACTCTGAACTCCAGATTGTAATCAAACATTTATTTTTTATTGCTTGGCATGACAAATGAGTGGGCTCTGTAAAACTCGTTAACCATAGATTTTAATCATGCACAATATTTCCATAATATCACGCATTCTCTGTCTGATTTGAAATGGCTAGATTACTTATCAAAATAGGATCTGTTAAAGGTTATATGAAAGACACTGAAGTGTACCAACTGAATCATTCAATCCACAGGCCCTGCACTGGTCATATACAGCATCCCACGCTTGACAGTATATTACCCTTGGACAATCTTTGCCATTTCAAATATTGACATTGCGTCCAGGTGCTTCAAGTCATTTCCCCCTCTGTAACTGCCAGGCCTTAATGCACACCTCAGAGAAAGATAAGGCCTCTTTGCTCCACCGCACTTCTTAACAAAATGGACACACAACCCAGCCATGTATGTGTGTGTACGTGTGTGTGCACCGTACACTCAGAGGCCCACTCTAAGCTTATAGCAATCTGTGGACATTCTTTTAAGCTTATCTGGCTGTAGTGGAAGTACTGATGCTGTTCATCTGGTGAGAAGGGAAAGGTGTATAATAGCTGCTGCTTTGCCTGAAGTTGGGCTGTGTGTTCAAACATGTCAGAGCAGGGGGCGCCCTTAGCTCAGTTGGTAGGGCGTCCCCCCCATGGGCCTCAGCCACCGGGTTCGATTCCAGCCCGCGGTCGTTCTCTGCATGTCACTCCCCTCTCTGCCCCATTTCAACTATGTCTCTACACTATCAATAAAAGCAAAACAAAATGTTTAATATTGTGTATCATATTATGTCATAGTATGTGTCATATTAAATATTGATGGGATTTATATAATAATCTTTGCTGTAGTTACATTTAATGTAAAACCAGTTTTAGCTTATACATGTAATATAATGAAGGGATTAATAATTAATATATTTGAATACACATTATGTGGCCTTGCAACTAGCCCACTGTTGGTCAGACGGCATACATCGCTCCCAAGGGATGTGTAATTGTGAAGCATCAAGATCAAACTGCTCAGCAATGCGATTGTATTGATGAATTGAAATCAGATTTTTTTTTTATTTAGCAAAAAATACAACCAGCAGTGATATTTTTTTTCTCACCGTCTCTCGTCTCTCTCACTCACCTCTGACATTTTAAGGATCACATTCTAAAAAACACAAACCCCGACTTTGAACAAAAAAAATATGACCACATTACACCAGTTCTAAAATCATTACACTGGCTGCCAGTAATGCAGTGAATCAATTTCAAAATGTCCTTGCTTGTTAAGAAATCATTCTGTGGCTCTGGGCCTAAATACATTTCTGATATTCCTGTGCCATATGACTATTGTAGCACGCTGAGGTCATCTGTTCCAAGAGTTAGAACAAAACATGGTGAAGCAGCATTCTGTTATTATGAAGCTCAGAACTGGAATATCCTTCCAGATGTTATCAGACTCTGACCACTTTTAAGTCAAAGCTAAAAACCAAAATAAAGTTGCCTTGCCTTGCCATGTGAACCCCAAAGCAAGCTGAACCTAAGAAGGAAACAATATTGTATCTGAAGTACTTGACATCACAACAGTGATTGTAATTAGACACTCTCCTGATTGCTTTGAGTGCCAGCATTTAACAACTGGAATCTCAAACCTTTTTTAACTTTGTTGTGTGACAAAAGCCCACTATACAGTACCTTCCAATAATAACATTGTTACATTGGTGGGGGTATCATTTCCCAGAGATGGTAATTACTTGGTTGTTGTTACAGCATTGCCACACATCGTGAATGTTCTTGCTGCACCTCCCATCAGTCTAGGATCTGGTGTTTACAGTGTTTGACTACCCATGGTGCATGTCTCTGTTTGCAAAGGGCAAACCTACTGCCTCCCGGGAACATTTAGGTTTTTTCTCAGACTCATAAAGAGCAATCATTTAGACAGTGAGAGAGAATCAGAAAAAGCAAAAAGAAGTATACAGAGAGGAAAAGCAACATTTAAAGAGAATAAAAACAGACAGAGTGAGGGGAAATTAAAGAGAGTTGGACCACAGGAGAGAGACCAAAAAAAAGAAAAAATTGTTTAGTAAGTAAGTGAGTAAGGTGCCGTGACGTGCACTGCCTCAGGAGCAAGTGGGAAAAGAGCAACAACAGGGTTGAATATTAGACTTGCATTCATCAGGTTAACACAATCAAAACTCCAAATAAATGCCAATGTTGCTGAATGACTGCTGGATGTGCTGGATGTGTAAATCGGAAATTAACTAATCTTTTTATTTATCATACTATTAATATTGTTTTATTTTATATATATATATATATATATATATATATATATATATATATATTAGGGCTGTCAAAATTAACGACGCGATGATGCGTTGGCTGCGGTAAAGCGGCGCTTTGGCCGCGGTAGCCGCGTTACCAAAGCGTCACCGCACCACCGCGCGAGTTAAAAAAATGTAACTTTTAACGCTTCAACGCGTGACGTTTAGCCGCGTTGGCCAATCAGCGGTGAGCTTGACCCGACGTCACGGACATCGGCACGGTGGGAGCATGGGTGGGAGGACAACACAGAGGCTGAGAAACACCGAGTAGGAAATGCGGCTGGCTGGTGATATGAAGCCGCTCGGGGTTGGGTTAGAAGACGTGGGGAAAGTGAGCCAGGAGAATGGGCTTCCTGGTTAATTCAGTGAATATAGCGGCTGTGCTTTAGCCGATAAACCAAGTTAGCACCGGTCGGATAGCGTTAGTTAACTCACCCGGTTGTGTGTGGCCACCACCTCCATAATGAACCCAAACATAACGGCTAAGTCCGGGGAACTTTCACAACGAGTACAGCGAAGCACCGGTGTTTATGCCTATAGGCAGGGTAATGTAGGCTACTTGCCTTTATTTTCTACTGTCCTGTGCACAATGCTGCTGTAAATGTGTTTGGTATGGTGCTGCCTTGCTGTTTGTGTTCATTTCCGAGTGGCGTGAATCTGCAATGCTGTTTTAAGGCTATTTGTTCCGTTCAGTTGCTGTTTATTTGTCTTTTGGCACAATTGTTGGCCGTGTTGTTGTTGTTTTTGTGTGGACATGAACACTGTTGTGTCGGGTCGGGTCTGATCGCAGCCATGGTTGATTAGGGGAAAAAATATATCGGGGGAGACTAGCTGCGTAGCGTTGGGCGCGTTGAACCATTTTTTGACACAAAATGACCAAGCGCCAGATCAGGTGCGTTGGGCGCTTTGGCCACCGCACCCAACGCGTTTGGTGTGTTCGCACCTTTACGCTGTGGCTGACCCAGGATCAGTAGCTGCGCACAGCCAAACATAGCAGCACGCTAGTCTATAACTGCTGCTAACGGCCACGTCTGTGTCGCGGCTGGCAGTTGCTCTCGGAAGCAACAGGAGAAACATTCTGCTTCGTTCACGGGAGGAAACAAACGTCTGCAGTTTTCAGAGGTGTGTGTACGTGACAACAACGTCTGCTACACACAAACACACACACACACACACACACACACACACACACACACACACACACACACACACACTGTAGCGGAGGAAACTGGTGGATGTATCGGTACCGCGCTGATCTGCTTGTATCACAGGTTTCACTTCAGAGGTGTCGGCCAGAACAGCACTTATGGCCAAAAACGTCAGACTCTAAGCATGAGACTAGGAGAGGAGGAGTATGGTTTATCCGCTCTTTATTTTCCTTCTTTCACAGACACAGCAGCATAGATCGCGGGAAAAGAAACACAGGCTTAAACTCCGCTCGTGACTCGCGAGGAGACGTTACAACATCTGTTGCGACCCGCGAATCGTGGCCGTTAATAACATAGAGACAGTGCATGAAATAGGCCACGCCCTTCGTGGGGGAAAACATTGAACAGCGCTCCATCCACTTTGTATTGAAGGAGACCTGTCTTCTGCAAACAAACTTAATTAAAATGTAATCAAACATCCATTTAAGAAAAAACGTTACTTTCTTGAAAGCCACGACTCTTGTTTGTCTATATGAGCTGTTTTTGTGAAAAATAATTGAGTAGTTTTCAATATTGAGGTGTTTTTGTCCGGTCGGACCGGGTCGGACCCATCGTGGGGGAAACCGTTGAAAACCGTGTGGACCAGATGGTCTCCCTCCAGAGATTTATAAAACTTTTAAAGGTACTCTCTCACCCCTAATTACTAAAATGCTTAAATACTCTTTGTCAATCAAAACGCTTCCTCAATCATTACAATTGGCTACAATTAATATGATACTAAAAGAAAACAAAGACCCAGAATGACAATGACCAGACTGGCTTTGTCCAAAACAGGCAATCATATTCAAACATTAGGAGATTATTAGGAATTATACAGTATGTTAAAATTCAGAAACTTAATGCATTAGTGGTATCATTAGATGCCGAAAAAGCTTTTGATCATATTGAGTGGGATTATTTGTTTAAAACTTTAAAGGAGTATGCTTTCGGAGATGGGTTTACTGAATGGGTTAAGTTGTTATATTCTGCACCACAAGCATCAGTTTCTATTATGGGGGTAATGTCTTCTCCTTTCTCCATAAGTAAAGGTACCAAACAAGGATGCCCTTTATCTCCTTTATTATTTGCATTAGCAATGGAACCTTTGGCAGAGATGATTAGATCTAGCTCCTCAGTTGTTGGTATTCAAACTAAAAAATAAATACACAAGATCGCATTATATGCAGATGATGTTCTTTTATTTCTGAACAATCCTATATCCTCCGTCTCAGCTGTTGTCCAGATAATAAATGAGTTTGGGGTGTTCTCTGGCTATAAAGTCAACTATGGAAAATCATTAGCTTTACCACTAGGGAACTTGACCTGTTCTGACTTATCGGGTTACATTCCTTTTCAGTTGTCCCCTAATGGGTTCAGATACTTGGGAATTAATGTCTGTTGTAATTTCGATGATATGGTAAAAATGAATTTAGACCCAGTGGTGAATGAAATTCGAAAAAATCTTCAAAGATGGAGCCCTTTGTTAATATCATTGCTTGGCAGAGTTGCCATCATTAAGATGAATGTCTTACCCAGACTATTATATCCATTGCAGATGCTACCCAATTATATTCCAGTTAAGTTTTTTAAATCACTACATAGTTTGATAAGTAAATTTGTATGGAAGGGCAATCGCCCAAGATTTAAATTGGAGAAACTGCAGTTACCAAGGGACAAAGGGGGTTAGCACTGCCAAATATAATGTATTATCATTGGGCCTCACAAATAAGATATATTACTGAATGGTTAAATAATGATGCTAGTTCCACATTTCTGGATTTGGAAAATATTGGATGTGAACCTGTACTGTCGGATATGCCCTTTATAAATATTGCAATTTCACTACAGGGAATAAAAGATAATGTTATTGTTCGAAATACCCTTAAAACATGGAATCAAGTACGTAGACACTTTGGGATTAAAAATCAACTCTCTATTCTGGCGCCTATTGTTTGCAATCCTGATTTTGAATTGTCATGTTTAGATGTGGGTTTTAAAACATTGAATGATGCTGGTATCTTTCGAATACAAGATCTCTTCTCAGATGGGACTTTAAAATCTTTCTCTCAACTCAGGACTGAATTCGATCTCCCTCAAACACAATTTTTTCGTTATTTACAGCTTAGGAGCTATATTCATTCTATACCAACATATATGAGTGGCTTGAATATCAATCCGCTTGAAAAGACGCTATTAAAGGCCTCTTCTCTAAATAAGAAAGTTTTAAGTTATATTGAAGATTTTGGATTCCATCTGGATGAGGGGATGTGGAAGAAGATCTTGTTGAATGCAAAGAAAATTACTTGTTCTAATAAATCCTATGAGACTCAATATAAGATTATCCACAGACTGCATGTTACCCCTGTTATTCGATGCAAATATGACCCTATGTGCTCATCATTATGTGTGAAATGTAAAAGTAGTTCTGGCACTTATGGACATCTAATGTGGTCATGTCAAAAAATATCAAGTTTCTGGCTATCGGTTAAAAATGAGATTAAGAACATTTTTAAGTTTGATATTCCACTAAACCCATATCATTTTGTTTTGGGACTGGATGCAAATTGTGAGCGTAGATACAGGTACATTCTTAGAGTGGCTTTGTATGCTGCACGCCTCACAATACTACATAAATGGTTAGATGAAGATCCTCCTAATATTACAATGTGGTATGAAAAATGTATGTCCATCTTGCCATTGGAGAGACTGTCACATGTGGTGCGAAATACGCTTGATGTATTTGTAGGAGAATGGTCCCCATTGGAATTGTACCTGGGGGAGGAATGGTCTAGAGTGATGTGTATAGGGGTATGCATTTGAGGAGAGACTGGAGAGCTACACGAGATATTTGATTTGGCACTGCATCAACATGTTATATTTTAGTTTATGTTATTTTTATTTCTTTTTGTGACTGTCTGTTTGTGTCTTGTGGTCTACATGTCTGTGTCACTTTGTGGTTCCTTGTGTTGTCTCACATAAAAAAATTAATAAAATAAAAAGAATTAAAAAAAAAAGAAAACCGTTCCATTCACTTTGTATTGAAGGAGACCTGTCTTCTGCAAACAAACTTAATTAAAACGTAATCGAACATCTATTTAACAAAAAACTGTTACTTACGACTCTTGTCTGTCCATACGAGCTGTTTTTGTGAAAAATTATTGAGTAATTTTCAATATTGAGGTGTTTTTTCCCGTCCGTGAGGGTTAGCCTATGGTTAGCCTACAGCAGAAGGCTAACATTAGCCTAGCATTCAGCATACATTAGTTAAGAGTTTTGTCTCGATATTGAAAATTACTCAATACTTTTTCACCAAAACAGCTCGTATAGACAGACAAGAGTCGTAGCTTTAAAGAAAGTAACGTGTATTTGTGAAATGCATGTCGTATTACGTTTTTATTAAGTTTGTTTGCCGAATACGGGTGTCATTCAATATAAAGTGAATGGAGCGCTGTGTATAGAGCTGTTAAGCGGAAGTGGCGGAATTACGGGACATGGGACCTATCGGCTGAAAAAAAATTAATGGGAGTATATGGAAAGTAATCTACTATTTTCTGGTCCCAGTCATTAAATGCCTTGGATTACATATATGTTTTGTATGGGTCTAAATGATAATTTTTCATGTGAAGAGTTTGACGGTATGTTGTATGATTATTCGTCTAACGGCTTTTGAAAAAATGTTACGAGAACAACTACAAGTCTTGTCACCTCAACACATTCCCTCCACTTCTCGACTGACAGTGCTAATGCTAATGCTAATGGGTGGCGTGGACAACGCCAACAATCTCCCCACTCGAGAAATTGAAACTCCACATGTCCACTTGTGTAGTGATTTTCGCCACGCTGAGGACTTTTGTCTTGTCATTGAAAGAAGGCGGTAAAGTGCATTAAAGACACAGCCATGCTTCTGAGCTAAGCAGGTGCCAGTGGTGGTGACGTATATCATAAGTGTCAAGAGCAGCGAAGAGCTGTAGTCCACAAAAGCGCTCTGCACAAAACCTGACCGTATCTAGCTTCTACTCGCTAAATTGTTCCATTCTTTGCACGAAAAAATACCATCTAAATCCATACAAAACATATGTGTAATCGAAGGCATTTCATGACTGGGACCAGAAAATAATACATTTCTTTCCATTGACTACCGTTGTAATTTTTCGAGCCGATAGGTCCCATGCCCCGGAAGTAAGGAACTTCCGCTTAACTGCTCTATTGTTTTCCCCCACGATGGGCGTGGCCTCAGATTATGACGCGTTATGCACTGTCTCTATGCATAAACTATAGCCTAATTTATAACAGCGATCGGGACTGCATGTAGGCTACTTACTCACTCACGGGTGATTCACATAAACTCAAATAAACACGTTTCACATGTGGAATGATCGATTACTGCGGCAACGCTCACACATCCGACCGAGGGAGAAGAGAAAGGAAACTTAGCCTACTAAACAAGACTCTCCGGCCGACTGACGTCACGGCCCTAACTGACAGTTATCCACACTGAATAAAACACATCTTAACACACTGTAAGAAATATCAAACACTAACTTGTGAACTTTGGGGCCTTTTCTACACACAGACACACGAACGAACTGCAATCAGGTTGTATTCAGGAATGCAAAACCATGGATTCACTCAATACATGCCATTATAGCCTATGCTATATTTGCTGAATAGAGACAGCCAAATTTAAGTATGGTGTGGTTGTTTTAGTTGATTATAATTTATTTGCAGTAATTACACCATCATTTGGATTTTCAATGAATAAAAACTACATTTAAATGTATATATTCACCTTCTGTCCTTTATCTTTCAATTCATATAACAATATACAGAAAAAATGGTAATTTTTTGGGCCTATTTCAAATGGTAGAATGATTAATCCATGGAATCCTGTGATTAATCTGATTAAAATTTTTAATCGTTTGACAGCCCTAATATATATATATATAAGTAAGCGATGAAGTAAGCGATTTAATATACGTGTTAAATCGCTCTTTATTCATACAGTGATCACTTACATAGTGTGCACGTTTCATAAAGCCGATCTCTCAGTCACCCGCTCTGCATGTAATCGGCAAATAAACTTTTTGGGGATCCCGAAACTGATATCCAATCACAAGAGAGAACGCTACAAACCGGCACCCATCTCACTGCCGGTGCACGCGCAGAGCGACAGATGGGTGAATGTTTATGGCGGAGCAGGTAAAAATCCTTCCCAATGATGGTTTTTATCATGTTTTATCACACTTACTTATCTGAGATGATGCTAGATAACTCATTGTTTGAAGACCGCAGTGCATTAATGTGGTGACGTGGGGACGAGGGAGGGGACTGCTAACTGCAGTCACTGACAGGAAGTTAGCTTAACTGACCATTCCGCTTACTGAACCTTTAAGTGGCCAAATCAATGTATGAATCGTACGACATTAAACCCATTAACAGAGTTCAGTTTGTTTTGGAATATAAAATACATTGTAATATCCTTTTGTTCACTCCAGATTATGTTTGGGGCAAGTTTAATTAGACTGATACATGGAATTGAATTATCCCAATAACCACTATAAACACTCTCACATTTGCAAAAAGAAAATAAAAAAGCGGGGCGCTCCGGTGGCGTAGTGGATAGAGCGCGTACCATATTGGCTACGGCCTTCGTTGCAGTGGTCGTGGGTTCGAATCCGACCCGTGGACCTTTACTGCAGGTCATCCCCCCTCTCTCTCTCTCTGTCTCCCCATTTCAACTCTGTACTATCCAATAAAGCTTGAAAATGCCAAAAAAATTATCTTTGAAAAAAAAGAAAAGAAAAAGCATGGTAGTCACAACAATCCCCATAAACAATTTTCTTAAAATGGCATATAATAGGTTTGACAGCCAATTAACTGTGGCAAAGTCACAGAAAATAACACAAGTAAACCATGGTAATGGGAGAAATCTGAAAAAAACACACTAATTCGAAGTAGAGTAAGAAATAGTATCAATAGTTTGAAATTATTTGCCACAAAATAAAAAAATTGCTTTGAACTATTACCAAAGAAACACCTTCTTATTAAGCCCTTCACCAGGGCTCTATAGGTAATTAAGGAAATTAGCTCACCTGTTTTCCTTGTTTAACTGTACCATCCTGGGCGGTCGTTTAGTATTCCATGAGTTGCTGGACACTTTCTGCAAATGTAAAACATCCTGAATCAAATGTCAAATTGTAATATTTATGCCTGTATCTGATGAACAAGCGGCTTTATTGCCTCTGTAATCGTCCACTCAGGTGTTGAGAAATTAATCTGTTACATTCTATCACCGCCTGCTCTCACAAAGGTCAGGCAGATAGGATTTTATTTGTTGCACACTGCTCAGACGGGAGTGAAGTATGATCCTCTTGATTGGTCTCATAATTCTGTTATCAGCACTCCTAAATGTTGCATGGAAGCTGCTTTAAACCCACACCTGTTTGTCTTGAAATGTGAGCCATAATTGCCATATAACCTTGGACAGTGGAATTGAAGTAGAATTCAAACTACTAGCTAAGTGAAGTTAATTTTGAAATATTTCCTCAAAAGCCTGAGGTCCTTTAGTCATCAGACAACTTTGATAATATGCATTTAAACATTCCTAAAGTAGATATAATATTTATACCAGACAAAACACCTGGGGGCATTTACAAAATGATTAATAGCAGCGGAATACCATAAACAATGCATATGATGTGAAGGGAATAATGGTGATGAATAAAGATTCTTAATTTCGCAAGGGCCCCAAGCTTGTTAATCCTCCCATTTTATGCAGATGCCAGATAAATAAATGTCAGTTCCTCTACTGATGCCTTCTCTTTTGTGGCCGTTTTGACCTGTGTTCTTTCCCAAGGTTCCATCTTTGGCCCTGTTGTGTGTAATAGGGCTGCAACTAACGATTATTTCAATAATCGATTAATCGGTCGATTATTTTTTCGATTAATCGATGAATCGGATAAAAAAAAGAAACATTTGTAAATGCCGCATCTTTATTCAAAAACTGAACATTACTTCAAATTCACTGTGCAGACTGAAGTGTCAAAACACCAGGTTATTGCTCCAACGTCCCGGAACTATTAAAAGTAATATTAAATGATAAAAAATTAAAAATAAACTTAACTGGGATAACACAAAAAAACATACAATGTATGATATACATTTATACAGTATAAGGGATGTCCATGGTAAACCAGTCAACCGATAATATTTATAACCGGTAAATACTAACGGTTAAAAAAATTAAATCATCTTAATTTCTCTCAGATGACAGGAGATCGTTAATTTGTATTGATATTGATACCATTTTCAAGACTCCTTAACGATCAAAGTCTTTATTGATATCACATAATTTTCTATTTTTGTGTTGAAACAGAACTTGTATTATTGCTTTAATTGCTGATAAGATCATAGCTCAAGATAGGACATTAAACAGGTCATAATTCCATCTTTACTATCTATTTTATATTGCTGGGAAAACAAGTTTCGCCAAAATTTAAAATTTCCTATTTTTTGTGTTGCATTTGAACACATCAATCATATTACTGGGCCGGCCTGAACACATCACAGTTGACATGTTTGCTACTTTTTTTAAGCTAACTAGCTCTATATCCTTCCGATTTTATCATGGATTTAAAATCTGGATCACTATTTTTAACTGACGGGACTTTCTACACCGTTCGGTTGTGTGATTACTGCCGCTGCTTTGAATGACTGTTGATACGCCGATGCCGACTCTCCGAGCACGTCTGCACACCGTCTGCAGCAGCAGCTGACAGTTTTTTTGGACTAGACGGATACTGAGTTGAAGGAGTTTTTTTAAACCCAAAGAAAGCAAAGGTACAACACTTTTCTATAGGCCTGCAGTTCAGTGTTAGATATGACCAAAATACAAGCTGTGGCCTTTCACACTAGGCTATAGCTTTCCCGCACGTGAAGGCTCGCTTCACGTGCGGAAGGCTCGCTGTGGGCGTGCATGAACCTGTCGGCTGCTGGATGTAAACAGTGCCGCGCCTGCAAGTGACTTATTAATCGCGCGACTCAACGAATCGATGACCAAATTCGTTGCCAACGCTTTTAGTAATCGATTTTAATCGATTTTATCGATTCGTTGTTGCAGCCCTGTGTAAACATGCTGCCACTGGGACATACACACAAATTGAGTGTGCTTGCTACTCAGATGACACTCATCTTTTTATCCCAATAATTAAACTTTAACTAGGCCTAGTTTATTCAGTTTTTCTCTTGTATGACAAGTCAAAACTAAAGTGCTTGATTTCCAAAAAATGTTCTCCAGCCAAATGAAAACAAATGCAAAATGAGGTCAACCGACATTTTACCTTGACATTTTCGCTCACAGTGTCGAACCTTGCAGCCAAATGAGTTTCCACCATGTCTTCAGTGGCAGCCACATAAAAGTTGGTAAGAGAGCTTCATTCATTCATAGTACTATACTTTGAACCCTTGTTTTATTCCATAGATATATTACCGTCAAGGATGGGCTCTCTAGGATAGGAGGTTAAGCCTAATAACTGCACATTTAATTCTGCTGATATATTGACACACCCAGAAGCCCATCTTTAGCTGTGCCCAATCCACTGTTCAGCAGGGCCTCACTCCTGTCACAATTCTGATTGACTGTCACCACACATACATTCAGCCAAAATAAATCCAACACCCCACCTATTCTTTCCGCTATGCAGACGGATGTGAGGAACCATGCTGACACAAGGCTGGTGTCAATGCCAGTGTAAGACAAAAGCACAGTCTCTCACATTCACAGCAGCTGTCTTGCCAGTGCAGCGCATTGACCCGAGGACAGACCTGACACACACACAATACCAACTGCACCTCCCACACTTGCTCAAAAGTATCAAAACAAAAATGCAGGTGTTTTTGAGGGAAGATTCAACTTTATCCCTCAACAAAGGCATTTGGTTGGACAGGCAGGAAGAGAAGACACATTTCCTTTATATAGATTAATCCAAACCAGAAAAGTTGGAAATTGTGTGCTAGCCCAGGTAAAAAAGTAATATACTTTAAAGTACTAAAAATGTACTTAATTTTTTGAAAGTACATTTCTAGCACATTTTCACTTTATGTGTTAAAATAAAGTAAACCAAAAATATATTATAAATGTATTAATTACAAATATATTATTTCCTCAGTAGTACTTTAGTTTACTTAGATAAAGTACACTATTTATTAATTCATATTAAGTATATTCATATAAAATATACTAACATTGAAATATATATAAGTGTTTGATTAGTATATTTATTTAAAATGTACTTCGAATGTGTTAAATATAAGTTTAATGTCAGTGTATTTGCATCTACTTTTATCAAGTGCACTTTTAGCACCCTTTCAATAAGTTCACTTTTATAACACTTTTTTTCATATTATTGTTAGCACAGCAGTGTTAAAGTGCACTTATAATAAGTATATTAATAATTGAATACTACTTCAGTGGTAAATTAGTGTATTCTTCATAAGTACACTATAAACCAGAACAAATTCATCAGTATGTAGCCATCCCAGGCGAAAAAAAAGTATACTTTAAAGCCACTACGAGTAACATGGCACGTTGGCGTCCCCTTTGGACAAAAGCGGTAGTATTTTTACGACGCCCGCTGTCGCAAAGCTGTTTTCTAGCTCGTGCCAGGCGCGTGAGTGTGAACTGAGAAGGGAGCAATATAGTGCATGTCCATGTGTTGAAAGTGTGAGGACTCTTTTCGGCTCCGTGAGAGTGGTTTTGACACTGCATGAACTAATGCCAGTCACTGCCACACGCACCTGATTGCAATGAGTTGATGCAGCAGTTTCACCTAACTACTCTCTCTCACGGAGCTGAAAGATTACGTGTCCGACTCCTCACAGAAAGCGAATGAACGATAGACGGCAGTTAGTATGGATCACGATGAGGTAATGTGTTTATGTTGTTGTAAATAATTACTATTTCAGATAATGGTTATCTGATGATGGTGAAGCAAAGCAAACTTTGTGTTAGTACCAACCGCTCATTCATTTAGGAGTAAACACTGCAGTCTAGTTTCGCTCTCGTGAAATTGTATACAAGTTGCTTGGCAACGCCCTCGTCCCCCATAGCCTATATCACTCTCCCTTTTAGCTTTTCTTCATTGCATTTTCTTTTTTTTCTTTGATGGTTCAGCCCCGTTATCAGTCATTATGACGACAAATAACTGTATCAAACAAGGCTCCCACTCCCCTTCCCTCACCTGGAGGGATAGGCTTCTCAATTCACGTTGCTGCGCCACACTGAAATCTGCGACCAATACGGATATGTGACCATAGAGCTTGCACGAGCGAACCGAAAATCGGACTGGGTGTGCGACCAGACCAAAAGCAGTATTAAAAACTATTTAAAAACGTCTTTCTTTGCACTGATGGTCTCGTTTGCTGTTAAAGGTAATTTATGATTATCAGAGGAAACATGAGGCTGTTTAAAAGATATTTAAATGTTACTCGTAGCCGCTTTAACATACTAAATTTAAGCACACTTAGTGTACTTCATAAGCACAACATTATTGTACTCAAAGTGTGTTATTTTCGAGTACTAAAAACGTACTTAGTATACTAATGATATATCATTATTGCTACTTAAGATATACTAAAATACATCTTAGTGTACTTGACTGTACTATTTTGAGACACCATTAAGATTAACTTAAATATACTTAAGTACACTTTTCTCTACTAATACTGTACTTATTTATAATGTTCTTAAGTTCGATTTAAAGTATACTTAAATCCACTTTTCAGATTACTATTAATACATTTAGAATATACTGGAAATGTATTTCTAATTTAATCTGAACAGCAACAAGAGAGCACCTTTCAATTGACCATGTGCTTTTATTTAATGCAGTAGTCACCAGTATTTCTAATAAAAAAACAGTACAACCATGTGTATTTCTTATCATCACATGGAAAGTATTCTAAAGCTTGGATTGTTTCACTTACATTTGACAGCAATCAGAAAACATATTAGACTTATGAACATATTAAGATGTGTAGATAACAGGAAATTTGCTTTGCTGCTTTACAGAAAAATTAATCTTTTGAAAGTCTTTGATTAATGCACAAGTGCTTCAGTCTTCTTATCAGAAGTGGGATTTTTGAAGCATATTTTTCTTATATATTTTAAGTATATTTTTATTAAAGCATATTAATTCATTTAAACTTCATTATACTATACTGTAGGTATAATCCGAGCAGGTGTAGTTTCACAAAGTGCACTCCTATTTTATAAATGTAAATATATATATATATAAATATTATACATCTCAGACTATACTAATGTAACTTTTAATAAAAAAATTCTGATTTTTTTGTACTTATAAAATGTATATTATGTAGCAATGTAAATTATAGTGTAGGCCTACTTATTACAACAACAACAAAAAAATCTCAATAGTTCATTACAACACTATACCAAATAGGCCAATTTTTTTTAACGTACCCCCTTTAATCTAACGTGTAAACATTGTTTTAAATGGCTTCAGCTTTACATGTAGGTTCTGTTCTGAACGAATAGCAGCGGTGCACTTCCACAGGTGACATGGTGACTCTTCACCTCACCGAACCAAAAAAAAACAGCCAGTCATCGCAGTGCATTTAATTCGACCAATCACAGTCCACGTTTCCGAATCAAATGTGCATACTGGCCAATCGGGGGCCAGTCACCGAGTCACGTGACACACAAGGTTTGCTTTGCTTTATGCTTCGGACATCGGCAGGTGGACTGCTCAGAAATAATAAAAGGGGAACAAAGAAGAACGGAATATCAGTCAGCTCTGTTCAGCAACCGTGATGAACTTCACCGTGAAGAGGGCCAGTCATGGCCGAATCCGACATGGAAAAACAAAAATACTGCCAGCCAAACTACTTCTTCTTGAAGGTAAGTTTTTCGGCAGACAACACAGTTGGTTAATCTACTATTATATGGGCATCCCATGAGTTTATAAAATATTTTGCAAGCTGGATAATGTTGGTGTGGAATTCTAACCGTTAGCAACAACGTTATAGCATACTAAATGTCTAAGCTCAGCTAGCAAGGCAGGCACACATGTCCACATTGTGAAATAACCCAGTAACAACATGTTAGAATACATTCATCACTGAAATAACAAATTCTCAATTCATCCACAACTTTCCATTATATTCTAGTAAGAAAAAAAAATAGGTTTTTAAATAGTGAGTGCATATTTAATCATGCACATTACAGTTAACCATAGGTTTTTACAGGTTTAGCTATATAGCATGGATGAACAAGAGGATCAAAATGGAAACCGAAAAGATGACAATTAAAGCCTTTTTTGCTAACAATATTTAATTTTTGTCCCTTTCAAAGACACCGCGATGAAGAAGTTTCCAAACAACACTGCCGGAAGTGCAAGCCCTCATTTGCAGAAGAATTTGCTGACCAGGCCTACTCAAAGGAAACCACTCCACTGGAAAGATGAAGATAGGAGAATGTAATGTTTAATTTCAGTTTGTGTTTTAGTTTGCGAAAAAAGCATTTTATTATTGTGCAGGACATTTCAATGCGGAGCATGCCTCTAAGATAATCATTCTTGTTGTGCTTTATATAATGGGATATTAATTTCTGTACATTTTGCTTCTTTAAATATGCTCTGCCATACCAGAATATTTGCATTTAATTTTGGTCAAGATATAATACTGTACTTGCTTTGTACTTTTGCCTCCACCCCTCCCTTACCCGCCACACTGCAACTCTCTCCTCCTCGGACTACCTCACAAATCCCTCCATAAACTTCAACTGGTTCAAAATTCAGTTGCCATTATCATAACTCGAACCCCCTCCATCCACCACATCACTGGCTCCCGGTCCAGATCCCTATCCAATTCAAAATCCTACTGAATACATACAAGGCCATCCCCATATTTGTCTGATCTCCTCCAGATTCCCACTGGCTCCCATTCTCTCAGATCATCTTCCTCTAAACACCTGTCTGTCCACTCCGCCCGTCTCACCTCCACGGTGACTACCACCCCAATTCAGAAACATTGGTTCATTCCCCCATTTCAAGTTTAATTTCTATTTCCTTTTCATTATTGTTTTTTAGTTAACTTGTTAAAGAGTATGACTAAAAATAATTCTCTGGGGTCAGATGATCCAAATTTGAATAAAAATGTTACGATGAAGAGAAACTGTTTGAAAATGTTGTTTAAGAAGTTGTTAATGTATTTAAATGTACTTTATTATGCACATTTTCCCTGTAATGCCGTGCATGTTAAAAATAAACTTTTTTTCTACCTCAAGTATGTTCTAAATATGTTTTATGTTTACTTAAAAGTAATTTGAAATTCAAATTAATTATAGAAAAAATGTACTTTCTGTGTACTGTTGAAGTGTACTTTAATGAAATACATCTAGTATACTTTCTGCACACATAATTAGTGTACTCACAGTATATTATTTTCAATGTGCTAACAATATACTTAGTATACTAATGATACAGTATCTCACAAAAGTGAGTACACCCCTCACATTTCTTCACATTTTTCTTTATATCTTTCCATGGGACAACACTGAATAAATGACACTTTAATACAATGTAAAGTAGTCAGTGTACAGCTTGTATAACAGTGAAAATTTACTGTCCCCTCAAAATAACTCGACACACAACCATTAATGTCTAAACTGCTGGCAACAAAAGTGAGTACACCCCTTAGAAAAAATTTACAAATTGGGCCCAAAGTGTAAATATTTTGTGTGGCCACCATTATTTTCCAGCACTGCCTTAACCTTCTTGGGCATGTAGTTCACTAGAGCTTCACAGGTTGCAACTGGAACCCTCTTCCACCCATTTATGACAGCATCACAGAGCTGGTGGATATTAAAGACCTTGCGTTCCTCCACCTTCCATTTGAGGATGCCCCAAAGATGCTCAATAGGGTTTAGGTCTGGAGACATGCTTGGCCAGGCCATAACCTTTACCCTCAGCTTTTTTAGCAAGCCACTGGTCGTCTTGGAGGTGTGTTTGGGGTCGTTATCATGTTGCAATACCACCCTGCGGCCCAGTTTACGAAGGTTGAGTGCACATGGTCAGCGTCGTACACAGAGGTTGGCTTTGGAAAATAGACGTATGAGTGCTGCCAGCATTGCTGAAGGGCTTGAAGGGGTGGGGGGTCAACCTGTCAGTGCTCAGACCATACGCCGCACTCTGCATCATACTGGTCTGCATGGTTGTCATCCCAGAAGGAAGCCTATTCTAAAGATGATGCACAAGAAACCCCACAAAAAGTTTGCTGAAGACAAACAGACTACGGACATGGATTACTGCAACCATGTCCTGTGGTCTGATGAGACCAAAATACATTTATTTGGTTCAGATGGTGTTAAGAGTGTGGAGCGGCAACCAGGTGAGGAGTACAAAGACAAGTGTGTCTTGCCTAGAGTCAAGCATGGTGGTTGGAGTGTCATGGTCTGGGGCTGCATGAGTGCTGCCAGCACTGGGGATCTACAGTTCATTGAATTCTAACATGTACTGTGACATACTGAAGCAGAGCATGATCCCCTCCCTTCATAAACTGGGCCGCAGGGCAGTACTGCAACATGATAACGACCCCAAACACCCCTCCGAACGACCACTGGCTTGTTAAAGAAGCTGAGGGTAAAGGTTATGGACTGGCCAAGCATGTCTCCAGTCTTAAACCCTATTGAGCATCTTTGGGGCATCCTAAAACGGGAGATGGAGGAGCGCAAGGACTCTAATATCCACCAGCTCCTTGATGTCGTCATGAATGGGTAGAAGAGGGTTCCAGTTGCAACCTGTGAAGCTCTAGTGAACTACATGCCCAAGAGGGTTAAGGCAGTGCTAGAAAATAATGATGGCAAAACAAAATATTGACACTTTGGGCCCAATTTGGACATTTTTTCTTAGGGGTGTACTCACTTTTGTTGCCAGCAGTTTAGACATTAATGGCTGTGTGTCGAGTTATTTTGAGGGGACAGTAAATTTACACTGTTATACAAGCTGTACACTGACTACTTGACATTGTATCAAAGTGTCATTTATTCAGTGTTGTCGCATGGAAAGATATAATGAAATATTTGAAGAAATGTTAGGGGTGTACTCACTTTTGTGAGATACTGTATATCCTGAGTGCTACTTTAGACATACTAAAGTACAACTTAGTGTATTTATCTGTACTATTTTGAGACAACATTAAGATGAACTATAATATGCTTAAGTAGAACTTTTTAATTTTTATTTATGTTTTGTAAATATATTTAAAATACAATGGCAATACATAAAGATTAAATTAGAAATACATTTCCAGTATATTCTAAATGTATTAATAGTAATCTGAAAAGTGGATTTAAGTATAATTTAAATCGAACTAAAGAACATTATAAATAAGTACAGTATTAGTAGAGAAAAGTGTACTTAAGTATATTTAAGTTAATCTTAAGTGTCTCCCAAAATAGTATAGTCAAGTACACTAAGATGTATTTTAGTATATCTTAAGTAGCAATAATGATATATCATTAGTATACTAAGTACGTTTTTAGTACTTGAAAATAACACAATTTTTAGTACAATAATTTTGTGCTTATGAAGTACACTAAGTGTGCTTAAATTTAGTATGTTAAAGTATACTTTTTTTCGCCTGGGAGTGCTGCTGTTTTAGAGTGCAGGTGCCATGACCATGTAAATACATGATAAATGATGATGATACGGTAAAACTTAAATTTCCGTTTATGCACAAATAAAGAAGGTGTAGATGGGAAATAGTTTCCACTGAGTCACTGGGATAAATGAATGCAGATACTCAAGATGATAAGACAATCACTCATGGGATGAGGGCTTTGCATGACCAACAGCGTTCTTACATTAAAACAATACCAGCAGCAGGAGCAAAGAACACACATCAGCATTACAAATTTCTAGACTTCATCTAGGCAAAAATAACATAGGCTGTGTCCACTGTGTTTCCTTTATGCTTGTTCACGCTAGAAGGAGGGCCAGCCTGTAGGGAACCTAGTTCTTTAGTACACTGTAAAACGTAAGTCATGCTTACTTGAATAACATTAGTGTACTTTACTTATTTCTCACTATTCTATTGATTTTACTTATGCAATGTAAGTAATTTACCAGTTTCGCCCGCAAGAGTATAAAACTAAGGTCAACCAAGTAGGGGAGAACGGGGTAATCTGAGCCACTTTTTACATTTCATGTCATGTGGCTCACTTTACCCCAGCTGTGAGACAGACCAGAAAAATCAAGGGGGTAAACTGATCCACTTACTTTTTCCACTCTGAAACTACCATAACAACACATATTGTATCAGTTAGAATCCTGAAAGCTAGCCACACATTCCAGAACTAATGTCGGACTAGTAAAAGAATGATGGGGTTTGGTCAACTAAGAAAAGCTAATTTTCTAAACACTTGAAAGTAACTCTGAACAAAATACAACATATTATAATTCAAAAGGTTTTAATAAGATTCAAATGAAAGATAGAACCAGTTAGATTAAAACACAGTCTGTGGGTCAGAACACAGGACCCTTAGAGCCAGCTTGTGTCTGGGGGTCACCGTCAAAGCATAGGAAAATCAGAACTAGCGAGAACAGTCTGGGACTCAGAACACAGGAGAATACCCAACTGGATTATAACATCAGCCTGTCATACTCTACAACTAGGCCTACTCTACATTCCAGCCCTGAAGGTTACAGGGAAAGATGAGAAGGTGCTTTTTCCGTGTGGTTGCCCCAGGTCGTCTTCCTGGTGTATTTCCTTGGCATGATGGCTTTTCTGCAATGTGTATGCCATTAAAATAAAACATATGTTATGTAATATTACATTAAAATATGTTTAAGACTAAACTTAACTTGTGCCTCATGGTGGGGGAAAGTGAGAGCATTTGGCTCACTTTCCCCCACCACCACAATTTGAGAAAAAACTACCTCTCTTAGCATTTCAGGCTAATCTTTAGCTAATATCATCACATGGTTTTTATATCATATCATAACACGTATGATATAAGTTTTTCTACGTGAATACATTTGCTTTGGCACAACAGTTGATTAAGTTGACAGCAAGAACATTTACTTTTACATGCAAAATACCTATTTTGGTGAAAAAAACATGCTTACCACATCACCTTGAGGTCCTCTCTTTCCCTCTCTTTTCCATGGGGAAATGAGAGGGGCTTGAAAACATAAATCTCACATGACCAAAAATGTTTTCTGTTGCCTAGATACAGGGGGTGGCTCACATTACCCGATGCCTCAGATTCCCCCGTTCTCCCCTATGCTTTACTTGTAACTATAAGTTCCTGGAGTGGACGCCCCCTTTCCCACAATGCCTTGCCCTGGACTAAATGTTTGTTATGTTGCTGTTTGCACCGTGAGTGAAGGGAATGTTACATTTCACTGCGCCAGATGTGTTAAATATATATATATATATATATATATATTATTTTATTTGGCATTTTCAAGCTTTTTATTAGATGGTACAGAGTTGAAATGGGGTGACAAAGAGAGAGGGGGGATGACCTGCAGTAAAGGTCCACGGGTCGGACTCGAACCCGCGAACACTGCAACGAAGGCCAGAGCCAATATGGTATACGCGCTCTATCCATTGTTACATTGTTACAAATGTTACATTGCAAGGGAAAGGCAGGGGACATTCTAGTAGGTATTGTGGAAGCAGAGATCACACTATATTTAAAAATGGCAGTGTGTGCTTATTGTGTGCTGAATGTCCTACTCATTCATGGGGTAAAAAGTATGTTTAAGGTGTAGTACAAAATAAAGAAAACATAATGAGTTTATGGGCAATGGGTCATCACCATCACAACAGGTCAACAGGCAAACCTGTAACTGACAATATAAAATACAAGATAGTAGCCTATATACTTGATGATAATAACATTTTCTAGTTCCCTGTAGGCCAAATGTTGCAAATGCATGTTTTAGCAATGCCGAGTTAAGTCAGTCAGCTTCATCCCATAAATAATAAAAAGTCCATAACTGATGCACAATGAGCATGGATTGCAGCTCAAGTGATTACATTGCTATGCATTTTTCATCCAATGATGGCATGATGTGAAAATGTATTTCAGAAGCACTCTTTACCATCACTTTCACCCTAAGGCACATCATGAGAGACTCCCAACCGACAACAAGCCAACATCATCCTGGCTTCTTAGCCACAGACACATCGCCTGTCAGCACACAATTAAAGCCGGAGGGGGCAAATTAACACAAAAGCCAAGAAACTCCAATTAACATTCACACACTGATTTAGTGACAGGCTCATCATTTTATTAAAATTAGAATTAATCAACACGGTGGAGGGTGCCAAGTCAAAGGTCTGGCTATGAATGCGCCATTGCATATGAGAGGATTTGCATTAGTAAGAAATTACAAAAAATAAATGTTCCATTAACTCTGCAGAAAGAACAATAAGCAGGGTTACATAGGTTTTCGAAAAAAGTTGATATTTTCCACCGGTCTCTGCTACACATTAAGGGCTTAATCCATATATCCACTTGCAAATGATTAGTAAATGACAATCTCCGTCAAAGACATGCCATTTTCCATCAGCGTATTATTTATAAGAGAAAGCTGGTTAGAAATGACTCAATGGCTGCTTCTCAAGCAAAGCCTTGATTTAGCTAAATAATGTTTTATGGCTTGCGATTAGTGTCACTGTAAGAATCCAGCTGATAACAGCTGTCTAAAGACCTGTGTGAGTCCCTAATTACTTCTCTCATATTAACTATTCCTAAAGAATAATATCTGCTGCAAAACACGGTGATAGCTGATGGATCACTTCCCTCAACATGCGTTCTTAAAGCCTTGCCCCTTGTCTCACCTTCTCCTGTAACTGTGTGATCTTCCATATTTTTCCAAAAATTTGTTCTCTGTAATTCTCCTGCTTCTATACATCTCCATCCCCTCTCAATGTTCTTTCAATTTCGCTCTCACTTCTTATTTCAACATGTATCTGCCTTCCCCTTTCCATCAACCCTTTACAACTCTCTTACTCATGCACTCCCTGGTTTTGCCATTCTCTGCTGACCTCCCTCTCCCATTCCCTTTATGTTTGTTATTCTCTGGGCTTTCCTCTGCAGTGCTCCTCCTGATGTTGGCAGTGGAACACATTAACACATCAGACTTTGACTCACTGCCACACACTCCAGATATCTGATGCTACCAGGGTGGTGTACCAGAAAGTGGGGGATGCGGTGGATGCTGGGAGTTCACCAAATTAGCTCAACATAAAGCAGCCAGTCTCGAGTTTAAATGTTGCTTTTTCGAAAAGGTGGGTATAAATATCACCAGCATTTTCCCTTGATTTACCAATTTATTTATTGTTATAATACATGGATTATACTCTGGGCTGTAAATGGTTGGTTGAACTTGAAATCAATAAATGTTATCAATGTGTTCCACTATTATTTTTTTAATTAAATGGGATTATGGTCATTTATTTATTTCAAATACCCATTGAGTGTATACATGAATGACAGTTATACCATCCAATCCTTCTAAGTACAATCGGAGAGTCCTGTAGGCTGACAGACAGGTAGATACTGTAGTTCCTGTCACATTCAAGGCAGACATGAGGATCGGACCCTGGCAGAGATACACACACACACACACACACACACACACACACACACACACACACACACACACACACACACACACACACACACAAGGCAGGGAGGTTTAATTAAATGATTTAGTAAATAGCTACTTAGTTGCAGGTACTGATATATCTTGGAGAGTTTGAGGGTTGTAGTTTCGGGAACGGAGAGAGAAACTAGCCTGGGAGAAGTGAGCTTTGTGAGAGGGACTAGAGATAGGACACAATCTAAAACATGCTATGTAGTAAGTAACATGTTAGCTCTGGATGGCCTTCACTAAAATATTTGTGAAGGCTCTTGTGTAACTTAACATCATTTCTGATGTGCGTAGTTATTTTACAATTGTATATACTCATTGTTTGCCACAGTTCTCCACAACTTTTAACCATAGAGGTACAAAGCCCACTCATGCCTCGTTTCTCATTTCCTTAACAAAGGACTTTTTTTTTACTCTCAGTGTTGGATCACAGAAAATTGATTGGTTGATGTTGTCTTTGAACACAGTGTACATGCATATGTTTGAAACAAAAACATTTGATGTTTAAAGATCTCGTATTATACTACTTTTCTGGTCTTAATTTCTTGTTAAAAACTGCTATAGAGCAACCTGACACGAATCACATCACAAAAAAACATGTAGATTTTCGGGAAACTCTTCCTCTCATCTGAGCGAGCACAGCAGTCTGCTCCACACTTGGCTTTGAGCTTTGACCTGACTTGTTCAGGTGAGCTGTTTGACTTTGTAAGCTGCCCGTTTATTCCCCATGGGCCCCCAAACATATTCTGAGGCGTCTCAAGTTGCCTGGTTAAAAAACACAGATTTTTTCTTTGCTGACTATGGACTTTGTAGTTAACCCTATAAGCCTGCGGCGGTACCAGACAAGGAGCTTGTACCCTCTTTTCTCCCCTTTCAATCAATTCTTCATACAGTGGTGGCATTATTTTATGGGTTTTCCACAGCAACTGCACACTGTGCACAGATTGTGGTCAGTATCAGCACCCTTTGATGTTCCATTTGAACTAGTGTGGTCTGTTTTTTGTAAGAGAACAGCATGCAGAGAGCAGCATGTAACCCTGCCAACACTGTCTAAAACTGAATCAGTACAGAATTGTGTTTGGATGTCAGAGTATCATGCTGCAGTATCATATAGTATACAAAAGGACAATGCAGCAAACCATAATCGAAACTGGCAACTGCAGGGAATAATCAGAGGAAAACACATCTCAAAGGGATACTGATAGTTTGTTCCGTTTTCTCTTGAACAAGGAACCATCTACAAATCGAGGGCTTGGAGCAAAAGGAGCATAAGTGACATATTTGGCGAACTTTACTTTTACATATAATTTTAAAGGTCTTGATAAGTTCCATCAAATTTTAAAAGAATAACATCAGTATACATTTTACTTTTTGAAATAAAGGCTGAAAACATCAAGGCTTAAGTGATAACCATCAATTGAGTTTGGAGCAAAATAGGCATAAGTGCACTGAGCTTGGCGCACAAAAGGAATAAATGCATTATAAATAGGCTAAAAGAGCTGAAAATATGGAGGGATTGCAGAAAAGACCAACATTTATTCCACAAAATGAAAAAATATTGAATAGGTTTGGAGAATTTTATATACCCACAAATGATGGAGAAAATATGGACACTAAAATAAACACTTTATTATTATTATTCTTTTAATAAATATATATTTTTTTATTATTATTATTTTTTAAATTTTTAAATTCCTTGAAGCCTAATCTCTATTTAAGTAGAGATTGCTTCCATATGCTGTGTTTTATTAAATAATTAAGATCAATACAAAGTTTGCTTTTGCTCAAAATGTCACTTACGCCCCTTTTGCGCCAAGCCCTCGAAATGCGGCTATGATAAGTTTGCTATTTTGATATATCATATTTTTTTTGTGAACAATCACATTCAATGGAATTTGATCCAAAAGGGTTTTCTCCTTTTTTAACTGCTGACATATTAAATACTGTCTTTATAGCTTTTTCCCAGTTGGATTAAAATGACGCTTTTTCCCAAAACATTTTAGCTGGTTAACCATTTCACATTGGTTTGAACACTCTCAGACATATGGTTTTCCTACTAACAGTCATCCACAAACCTTCACGCGCAACACATTCAAAATAGCTAAGGACATCACACCAATCAAGTGCCACTTCACTGAACTGCCCTCTAGACGCAGGTACAGGTCCCTGAGGTGACAGTCCCACTAGGGCAAACGCCTGGTACTTGCTACAGCAGCTCTGAACAAGACAACTAAATAAGAGACTTACCAGCCCTATGCTGCTTGTCTGTTATTGGTGTGTGCTGTTGTGTTGTATCTATTTACCAATACTGTAATCCACACAGGAATGGACAACAGTTAAGATGTCTCAGCGTTATGCTGTTTGGGATGTACACTGCTACTAGATACTTTTCCCTTGGGGATAATAAAGTATAATGCAAACTTTAACATTTCAAGATTTCTGACTTTAATTGGCTGTTTTACCTGACATAATTTTACGGTGACACTAATCTAAATGGAAACTTAACTACGGTGAATTTCCCCTGCGGGATTAATAAAGTGTGTCTTCTTTTTCTTCCATAATAGTGTACACTGAGTCAGTGGACAAGAGGTTTGTAGTGTGTTGCTGTCTAAAACACAGCTCTACATTTTGGATTCAGTGTCTTGCTCAAGGGCACTTTAACAGCATGCATATATTTATACTCTATACGGTCATAGTTATGCCCATGCCATTTTTTGTCTGCCTTCTCCTTCTAGTTATGATTTAAAGACCCAGTTGTATCATACTGTAGAGCACAGACCTTCAACAAGTCTCACATCTTTAGATCATCCGACTGTTTGTTTGATCGGCCTTCTGCCTCCACAGCACCAACTTATGTACAGTATCTCACAAAAGTGAGTACACCCCTCACATTTCTTCAAATATTTCATTATATCTTTTCATGGGACAACACTGAATAAATGACACTTTGATACAACGTAAAGTAGCGTGTGTACAGCTTATATAACAGTGTAAATTTACTGTCCCCTCAAAATAACTCGACACACAGACATTAATGTCTAAACTGCCGGTTACAAAAGTGAGTACACCCCTGAGTTAAAATGTCCAAATTGGGCCCAAAGTGTCAATATTTTGTGTGGCCACCATTATTTTCCAGCACTACCTTAACCCCCATGGGCATGGAGTTCACCAGAGCTTCACAGGTTGCCACTGGAATCCTCTTCCCCTCATTCATGACAACATCACGGAGCTGGTGGATACTGGAGACCTTGCGCTCCTCCATCTCCTGTTTTAAGAAGCCCCAAAGATGCTCAATAGGGTTTAGGTTTGGGGACATGCTTGGCCAGTCCATAACCTTTACCCTCAGCTTCTTTAGCAAGCCAGTGGTCGTTAGGAGGTGTGTTTGGGGTCGTTATCATGCTGCAATACTGCCCTGCGGCCCAGTTTACGAAGGGAGGGGATCATGTTCTGCTTCAGTATGGCACAGTACATGTTGGTATTCAATGAACTGTAGATCCCCAGTGCTGGCAGCACTTATGCAGCCCCAGACCATGACACTCCAACCACCATGCTTGACTATAGGCAATACACACTTGTCTTTGTACTCCTCACCTGTTTGCTACCACACACTCTTAACACTATCTGAACCAAATAAATGTGTCTTGGTCTCATCAGACCACAGGACATGGTTGCAGTCATCCATGTCCGTAGTCTGCTTGTCTTCAGCAAACTGTTTGTGGGCTTTATTTTGCATCATCTTTAGAATAGGCTTCCTTCTCGGACGACAGCCATGCAGACCAGTATGATGCAGAGTGCGGCGTATGGTCTGAGCACTGACAGGTTGACCCCCCACCCCTTCAAGCCCTGCAGCAATGCTGGCAGCACTCATACGTCAATTTTCCAAAGCCAACCTCTTGGTATGACGCTGAAAACGTGCACTCAACCTTCTTAAACTGGGCTGCAGGGCAGTATTGCAACATGATAACGACCCCAAACACACCTCCAAGATGACCAGTGGCTTGCTAAAGAAGCTGAGGGTAAAGGTGATGGACTGGCCAAGCATGTCCCCAGACCTAAACCCTATTGAGCATCTTTGGGGCTTCTTAAAACGGGAGATGGAGGAGCGCAAGGTCTCTAATATCGACCAGCTCCGTGATGTTGTCATGAATGAGTGGAAGAGGATTCCAGTGGGAACCTGTGAAGCTCTGGTGAACTCCATGCCCAAGAGGGTTAAGGTAGTGCTGGAAAATAATGGTGGCCACACAAAATATTGACACTTTGGGCCCAATTTGGAAATTTTTTGTTAGGGGTGTACTCACTTTTGTTGCCTTCAGTTTAGACATTAATGGCTGTGTGTTGAGTTATTTTGAGGCGACAGTAAATTTACACTATAATACAAGCTGTACACTGACTACTTTACATTATATCAAAGTGTCATTTCTTCAGTGTTGTCCCATGGAAAGATATAATGAAATATTTGAAGAAATGTGAGGGGTGTACTCACTTTTGTGAGATACTGTATGTATTAGTTCTAATGTGTTGTTTGAATAAACTCAATACACACTGTGCATGGATGTGAACGCGACATGATCAGATCATTTTGGATTACCTCCCAGATGAACTGATTACATTTTAGGCTATAAATGATTTAGACCAAAATATTGTATTTTTTTTTGTATGATAACTCACATTTGCATAATATGATGTTAATATCAAACACACAAACTTTTTTTTTTTTGGAGGGTGTCCTAAGCGACCGCTTAGTTCGCTTATGCCTCGGGCCGGCTCTGCCTGGAGGTAGCATAAATGAATAGCATTAATGCTACAGCCTATTTACAGCAGCAGCAGGTGTGTTGTAATACACTGGATTAATTTACACTTGACAGTTCCCCCTGCAACCAATAGCATAGGCATTGGTCACCGCTTGACTGTTAATAATAATAATAATTGATAGCATAAATGAATAGCATTAATGCTACAGCCTATTTACAGCAGCAGCAGGTGTGTTGTAATACACTGGATTAATTTACACTTGACAGTTCCCCCTGCAACCAATAGCATAGGCATTGGTCTGTTAATAATAATAATAATAATTGATAGAATTTATATGGTGCATTTTTGGAGGTCATTCAAGGACACTTTACATCATAGAGAATCATACATGTAGAAAAAGAAAACAAAATACAGAAAACATTTAAATAAGGTTTGAATTGGAGTCAGGTGTCATTATGCTTCCTTAAAGAGGTGAGTTTTGAGTTGATTTTTGAATTAGTTTATTGAGTCTGAGATGCTGATGTTTGGGGGGAGTGAGTTCCAGAGGGTTGGGTGCAGTAAGATAAAATGCATAATGTATGAATTTAGACATATTTGTTACACTTTTTTTTAGACAATGCATATTGCAATAGAGAAAAAGTTCCTGTACATATTTTCAACAGTAAAAGGTATATATATATTTAAGGGTTCAAAAAAGTTAATTTTTTCAATATATATTTTGGGGTTTATTTTATTTTTTTAAATCGGCCGATTTAATCGTAACCGTAATTTTTCTCTGAAAATAATCGGCATCGGCACTCCAAAATCAATATCGGTCGGGCCCTACTGTTAACATTGCATACACCTTAGGCAAGGCAAGTTTATTTGTGAGGCACTTTTCAACACACAGTATTTCAAAGTGCTATACATAAAGCCATGAGATATCATCAAAAGGCTTGATTCTTATTAAATAAAAAGCAGGAGCAAACTTTTCCGTTTGATTTTACCTTACCTTAGCTTTCCATTATTTACTGGTTCTCTTCACTCTGGTTAGATGCTAAACTGCATTTCATTTCAATGACAAGAGTTTAATCCAAGCTAATTTCCATTTTAAAGCTTCTCTTAATGTTTTCACAATTTATTATTATAATAATGCAACAACCTGTATACTTCTCTTCTCTCTTCAGGTTTTCATTTGAAATACTTTGGGCCACCTGTCCTGCAGACATCTTCTCCACCTTAGCACAGCCCAGTGATGCAGCATGAGGAATAAAGGCTTCACAAATAGACCCAAAGGCAAGAGTAGTCAGGATGTAGCAAGGTGAGGTGAGCTCATTGAGATATGAAGATGAGGTCTTAAAATCTAATGTACACGTCTCTCTCTGTTGGAATCAAGTTAAATAGCAGTACAGATCAGAGGTTTCTGTAATTCAATTTTGTAATATAGCTTTTGTGTTGAACTATATTCAATGCAAAGTTATGAATTATTTAAACTATAATAGATTATAATTTCAAATTTTAATGTCTGCATTATTTTGTGCAATTCGTAATATTGTATTCATATTTCGTTTTATGTCACTTGTTTTGTTGTATGGTTTTTATTGTGTGGGTTATTTTCTATCTAAAATGAAATGTCAAAGATAAAGCTATCCAGTTCTGTATGAACAGTGGTAGTGGACCTGACTGCGATGCAATGGGGGGCGCCATCTGAAATCTTGCCTAGGGCGCCAAATTGGTCAGGGCCGGCCGTGGTTGCATGGGCCAACCTGCTGCTGACATGATACTCGCTGTTACACCTAAACCACTCTCCCATTACAGAAAATATTCCCTTTGTGTATGTGTTTGGTTTCCAGTGGTCATGTGAAGTAGCCAGCTATAAAATAGGTCACTATGTCAGAGCCAATTCCAACTCAGTCCAAACATGAGGCAAACAGCCAGATATACTTTTCGTAGTCAGCAATTTGGAGATTAGACTGATAGTGAGTCTAACTTTTTTTTTAGATAAAGAACTTCTGCTAAAATCACTGCAAAATAATAACTGACATGTGATGTTATCAACAATGTATTGAATATTATTTACCATTCATTTTACATTGAAGGATGTGAGAGTAGCTTTGGACTCCACATAAAGGAAGTGATAGCCATGAGCAGCAGTTTATGATCACAGGAGTTAGAAAGAAAGCTCGTCAGATAACAAAGACCATTTCACTGGCTGGTTGAATGGCATGGGTGATTTGTGTGAATCTTACTATAAAGCGAAAGAGTCAGATACTGATCAGATGAGTGAACATCTTCATTGCTCTCTCAGGAATAATGCTTCATTTGCACTTTAGTGTGCACTCTGTCCACTCTCTGTTCCTCTCTTACCTTATATGCCTCCTGATTTTTTTTATTTTCTTTATTTGTGTAACAAGTATATCCATCAATTGTTTGATCACTTTTAGTTTTACTTATCCATCCTACGGTTCTACTTTACAGTCATATTTTTTCAGATCCAATGCTTTCGTTCTGTAAGATCTGTCTTAATCCACATACTATGTTCAGTCTGTCAACACATAATTGTGTCCTTTCCTCACCAGAGAGAGAAGGAAAGTGAATTGTGGAGATGTTTCTGAGAAAATATTTTTCTTTCTGCAATGTCTGCCAGAAGCTGGTGTTGACCAGGTCAACTTAAAGGAATACTTCACCCATACAGAACCAGCATTATATCATTATAAAATCGCTATTATAATAACATGAATGAGATTTTTCATCCCTCAGTCTTCCCTTGGCCCAGCTGTCCACTTAATCCTAAATGTTAGACTGTGAGACCATAAAACACTCTGTCTGCCTTTTCTCAGGCTAGAAAAAACCGATTTCTAAAATGTTTGCATATTTATACTACATAGGATCTCAGCATCAATACACCTTCATATTTCCACCGGTGCTAGGTCTTTAATGCTCACTAATCCTTGAACCCTTCCTCACTCCCTCTCTTTTTTTCTCTTGTGTGACTGCAGACAAACTCTTTCCTGAACCCCATACCTGCCCCCTGCATCTGCATTGTTACTGTCTCCTCAATAATTTACTGCTCCCAAGACTTTGGAAACATTTTTTAATCGTGCACTGGAGGATTCTCCAACTCCTGATATAATATGGGCACACATACACACACACACACCACCATTTCAATTGTTGTTTCAGCAGTTTGCCACCTCCATTGTTTGACAAATCAATTGAGGAGTACATTTGCTACTATTCTGTTTTTTTACCTACTTTATGAAATTTCTCAGACATTTGATATGTAGCAGCACTCAGCAAAAACTCAGTCGTTCTCACAACTCTGTCAATGTAGTGGCCAAAGATTGTTTCTGTCTTGATGGAGGCCCGTTTAGGCCACTACTTAACAGCTTTCCTTTACCTCAGTTTAAAAAAAAATCTCTGGTCAAATATTTAATAACTATTGTTTTCTATTAACAAAACATAAACATTATTATTTTTTTGACTTGTTTAAAATCCCAATCCCAAATCAGGGAAACTTGGAAAAAGGATATCCTAATGAGCCTCTTGAACAAGCTGAATTAAGTTCAAGTCGAATCAACCCCCAATTGTGCTCAAGTGGGTTGTGGGAATCAATAAGCAAATACTGATTAGAGTGAGGCTGACACAGACCCATCCTCACACTCACAGGTGCATATTTATACAGACTGAGGACCACACATTTGCACACGTGAATCTGCAATGATGCTGTGTGTGTTGACGCACATGCAGAAAGATGGGCACTCCCTTGTGGTCTCATGATCATGGGCAGGTGAAGTTGCAGACACACATTCTGGTGGCATTTTTTGCAATTAAAGTGGGCCCTGTGGCTATCTTTCCGCTGACTGCACAAGCCAAATATCAGGGCATGGTGCAGTGATGCTTTGCTCCCCTAGTGGAACTAATTAGATGTTCCCAAAGGACAGCCCTGTCATCACATTGTTCTGCCCACAATACAGCCTCAGTGGCCCTGTGAGGGAAGCAGTGTGCCAAAATAACCCAGTGAATAACTTAATTATACCAAAGGCCTTGTTCCAAAACTATCTCCATTTTAAAACTAGCTTAGACTCCATAGTCAATTATTCTAAACCGGACTAGATACATTGAAAAAAACACGTAAGAATACTTTAATATAAAGCTTAGTTTTCAACTTTAGTTTTAAAGTTGATACATTAAATATTTTATATAGTTATATTGAAATTATTAACATTGTCTCCTAAGAGGGCAGCTTATATGTGTAAGCAGCATGCGTCTGCAAAACCCAACTGTCAACCACCTATCATGTGAGCCATGGGACAATGATCAGTGAATTCACACTCATGCTATTCTTCATTCTCCAGAAAGTCTCACATCCCATCTGTATAGCCTTACCCTTTCTTTTCCTTTGTATTATAATGATCATGAGGTACTAATCTATTATTAAGATATAAATAAATGATAAACCATGATATGATAGATGATGAAGAAGTCCTTAATTCCACAAAAAAACATATTAAATCATCATGAAGTCTATGTTAACGTAGGTCTTATAAACAGTTCATTATTTTTAACTGTTTCCCATTAGCCTAGTATAATTGGATATTCCTCAACAGAAGTCAGGCAGTGACTCTTATGTTGGCTGAAGCAAAGAGGCATTGCAAAGTTAAAGTGCACACAATGGACCTATTATTCCCAGAGAGAATGTTATTTGTAGAGCGAGGAGACACATTTGTGCTCCTAAGTGATGTATAGGCTCCAACCTATTGTTAGTCATTTCCTCAATACATTTCCACAAAACAACCTTGCACTTCATCACCTCATTAACAAAAGTGTGCAATTCTGATGCTTTGGCTGGAAATAACAAAGAGCTAGTGAGATGAATAGGATGCTGAGAGACACCGGCAGCATGTTCCAGCTGTGAGCGTTGCCGATGTTTTAATGAAAGTGAATGTGCCTGCCCGACTTTTCTTTAGAGCCAACACAAACCTTGGCCGTAATAGCAAGCAACCACAGGGGATCTGATCGCCCACAACTGGAACAGCAGGCTGAAAGGTGAGGACATGCAGGCAATCACCTCAGCAGGGCTGTCATTCTGATCGCATATACATCAACAAGGGACCAGCTGGGATCAAATTGGTTTAGTATGGGTCACTGCAGTGACAAAAAGGAGCGGTAAAGGGCAAATTATATCACCAAATGGCATACTAAGCACTATTCAAAGGCAGTTGAATGGCAATACTGGAAGAGTTAGGAATTAAAATGCCCATGTTGTGCAATTGGTAGATCCTTAAAAAATTGGATAGTTCAGAATTCAGCTTCAATCCACTGCTGGGAATACATTCATGTATTATGTAAAACTATATATTAATCCCTTTTAACATATTTATACACAGTATATGTGTACAGTGATCCTGAATTATTTAAATTGATTGTTTGGGAAGTATACTTGAATGTTTATGTTTTTTTTAGTGGCTTTATGTTTTTTTACATATGGACAAAAATAAAAACAGAATAAGTAAACACATACAATACATACACAACCACATGTAGAATGCCCACCATTTCCCTCAGCCAGGTATCAAACTGGGGGGCCAAGTCGGACTTCCACAGCCTCAGGACACATCTTTTGGCAATAACCATGCCATACACCATGATTATGCGTGTATTGTGGTCCAATTTTTCCAGGGCTGTGGAATGTCCGAACAGAGCGGTTTCCAGATCAGGAGTTAAAGACACATTTAAAACATTAGAATACCATTGAAATACAAGACACCAAAAGTCGTAAAGATTTGGGCATTCCCAAAAATGGTGAGCAAGTGTACCTTCAGCAGTCTTACATCTGTTACATAAAAGCCAAAGATCTGGGAAAATAGTACAATCTAAGTGTGACCTTAAATTGAATTAACTGAAGCCTCGAGTTTATAGAGCAGGATTTTATGCTTTTTAGCGCTCCCTCCCAGACATTGTCAGCTATTCCAATGTTTAAGTCTTTTTCCCAGGCTTGCTTTATTTTTAAAGTAGATTTGTCCTGCCGGTCTAAAAATATTCCCACAAAAGATGAAATCAGGTTTTTAGCTTCTGGTGAGCCCAGTAAAAATTTGGACAATGAGTCATCTGCGGGCAGGGATTCAAAGGATGGTATATTCTGTCATAATTCCTTAACTGTAGATACCTGAAGAATTGAGCTTTCGACAGTGAAAACTTTGATACTAGCTGATCAAATGAAGCAAAGTGACCATTTATATAAAGGTCCTCAACTGTTACTATTCCCTTCCAACTCCAATCTATGAGTGCTGAATCTGTGAAGAATGTTTATGTTTGACACAAAGATTAACCTGGATATTGCTCAGTACCTAGGACAGACTGTTCTATCTAGGCCAGGTTGGATGTATATCCTTTTAGACGCAATCAACCTAAAACGCAGAAACTCAGCGACAATGATGAGGACATGTTTACAAGGTGATCCATACACCTGCTTAAATGATTTGGGTAATAGAATATCAAGTTGGAAAGTTGGAAATGCATGACACACTAAAACGATTAAATTGTCTTAAGGATAATGCGTTAAACCCCATAATTTACACACTAAATTCATCTAAGAATGGGGAGCGAGGAAAATCAGCAGTAAACAAACCTTACACCGCAATCATCAACAATGCTAGTAATTACAACCTTAATCCATTGCAGACTAATTGACTGTATACAGTGGTTGATTTCCTGTTGCATTGTTTAGCTTACATTTAAGAGTGTGGGTGGTATGTATGGCTTTCGCTATATGGCTTTGACTGACTGACAATGACCGCTATTATATGCACATGATCCATTTAATGAAAAGTCAAACTTGGCTATAAGCTTGGCTGAGCATTGGTGCTGTTCAGTGATCCATTCTGGTACTGAAAACTAACACACTCAATGCTCATTTCATTACAGCCATCAGATTCTTGGCCTGTGGTGGGAACTGACTAAATGTATCAAACGTTCATTCATTTCTGGAAGTTAAAGACTTAAACATTTCTTAATTTACTAAAAAGTAACTCCCTCAACAATGATTACCTGAACAAGCAAATAACAACTTCTACTATTGAGCCACTGCATGTTTGTATTATTACCACTCACTGTTTGTGTAGGGGAAAGGGTTATGGAAACAGCCAACTAGAGTTTGAGTTGTTATCATTGTGATCACTAACCACTTAACTGATTTGATGTATGTCCTCTAAACTGTTCCCTTTCTAAAGGTCCCTGATTTGAAAGGGATTCACAGACAAATTCTGGAACCTGTGTCTGTTGCCCTTTACCCCAACAAAGAGCCTGGTCTAATGAGTATTTGTGACAACAGATTTTCAGACTGGAATCAAATCATTTCATTTAAACGTTCACAATCGGTGGATTTGCTATATAAGGCAAAGTACAATTTCATTTTATAAATTCGATTTTGGTGAATTTGACATGCAAATTTGAATGATTAATTACAAACTATTATGAAAGTGCTGATCTTTAAGGGAAATGGAGAGCACTGTAAAGGCCAATTTAAAGTGAATTCTCAATGAAATTAGTATGGCATCGGCACAATGCAAGGGTTGGCATTGGTTGGGGCGTGATGCTTCATTTATCAGTGAAATGATGTAGAAATACATCAGAAATGAATATACCAGAAATGTGTGCTTGCAAGTTATTTGATTGATGACCACAGCTCCTTGGCAGATGACATTGTGCTGCAGTCCAGCAAAGGTTGAGCCTGGATCTCCTGCCACAGCCCTTTGTGTTAGCATCCCATTGCTTTGTCACTGGATTGGCGTCATTCAAATAATTGAGCTGGCTTATTTTTTACTCACGTGGGATAAATGTCTATAAGCAGCCTAAGAAAATGCTTACCTTTTAACTAAATGTCCATTAACATCAATGTTACAAGGACGTGTAAATTCATTTCACAGTTTACATAAGATGAACTTGTCTGAAAGAGAAAAATACCTCACATTAAATAATCCATAGTGAGTCACAGAACAACACTTTGTGACACAGTAAGCAATTACATATATTCCAGAGAATGGCCACAGCGAAAATGACACATTGTACCTTATCTTGCACCTTCTGCTATATTTGAATGGAAAACCATGTGTATCCAAACACAATTACTTAACACTTAACCAGTCCAGAGTACATTGCTTCTCAACTGAAAAAATTAATTCACTAATATGACACCAACCTAAATTACAACAAGGTTTAATTACTTGGTCCAGATAAGGCTGATGTAAGTTCTCATCCTTTCTTCGTTAACACCCGAGAGGAAGTAATTTAACAGCTCGTAGTCTCTCAAATGGTGGAACTTATACCGAAGCAATAACTCACTAACACAATGTAGTTGGAGGCATGTGGTATATGACTGGTTATGGATGGCACATCAAAGCACATTACCTAGTGGACCTTTTTCACAGAAGATATTTAAAGAAGATAAATACAGCTGTAATTAATAGCATTAGTTCCATTTAAGTTTCTCAGCAAGCTACACAATGAGCCAGCACACAACACACTGCTATATCTTAATCAAATGCAGCCATTATTATTGTTATTAATATGCCCGTGTTTGTCCTGCTTATTATATCTGCTGTGAAAATGGCCTTTAAACACAATGAATTACAACAGTAGCATGGACATAGGCTTTAGATATCAGAACCCGATACATGTTTTAACATAGATACAAGTAGTGTTCAAGGTGCATTATGGATGTCGGCTGACTTTTACATAGATGCTCTTTATCACGTTTTGCTGGGGTAAACAATGTATCCAATATGTGTAAGTGTCCTGTGGCCTTCAATAACAATTGTCTTCTCGTTTGAATCCATTCACGTTATACACACGGTTGTACCAAACAAGTTATTTCTACAGGGACACACAGCTGCATTTTGTCACTGAGAGTTCCAATTGTATCCCCTTTTTGGTATCCATCTGAAAACATTTTTTTTGGCCTTGCATGGTATTAGACGTTAACATGAAAACTAGAGTAATCATTCCTAAATAGTGTCTCATGCATTCCCCTGCTTTACAATGACTCTGATGTGATGATACTCAGATAGACAGGTGCTTGTGTCCAACATGCAAATTAAGGGAGCGCAAGAGTCTTCTACCACACAGCTGGAATGTGCTAAACTACCCTGCAGACAAATGGGAGCATTGGTGCTGAAGTGACAGCAGTGTGTGTGTGTTTGTGTGTGTGTGAGAGAGTGAGAGAGAGAGTGTGTGTGTGTGTGTGTGTGTATGTGTGTGTGTGTGTGTGTACCCTATATTGATGTGTGCAGTATTCAGTTTGTTTTTCCTGATAGTCTTTTGTCTATTCTGTGTAGAAATTGCGAGCTTATGTGTCAACATGTACTATTTTTTTTGTATCAGTGAAGTAGACTTACTCTCATGCTTGCATTTATAAAAAGTGGACCTCACATATACTTGTGTGAACGTGTATAAATCTTGGTTTGTGAATATGTGTATGTGTGTGAGTATAGCTCAGACCGGCTGTTAGAGGTGTTGGCAGCACAGTGTAGGACAGCCCAGAGAAGCTGAGGCACTTTTTGCAACAGAAGGAACGTTGGTTGCCTGGTGTTTCACTGTTCATCACTTGTGCCAATCTGCTACCTCCTGTTGAACCTGCATGTATAGGACTTTAAACACAGAGCCTGCAGAGCAGGGGGAGTTTTGTGACTATCGGCAGAAACAAATGGGTAAATAGTTTTACCAGGTAAGAAAAGAAAGATCAGTGGCAATGTAACCTAGGTTGATAGCTCCTCCATGAAACTAAAAAAATAAATAAAAAATGGATAGCAAAAAAGGGCAACAGCCGATAACAGCATAACATCTTTATGGAGGTGACATTTCTAAATATGTGCATTGTACTGCGGAAGTGGTAATAGTGTGATACCAGCTTTTACATTATTAGTCGCTTTCTAAATGTGGCTTACAAAATATGGCCATGTGTAGACATGAATATGTATGAGCATAACAAGTATCTTCACTGTACAGTATGTACTATGCAAACATATCAAGGGAAAGTTCAGGGAATGTTAGACCAAGAGAGAATCGAGACATAGAACATCAAAACAATTTGAGCACAACAACGGCAGGAAAAGATAACTGATGAGACAGAGGACACAGAGAGGGAAATACATAATGAGCACTGTTTTCTGCACAGTAGTTGAGGAGCACATTAGTTGTCCACTCCAGCTTATTGTAGGCACCTTGAAATGTATTCACATTTTAACTGAGATTAAATTAAAACTACACTTCTTTTATTTATTTGGTAATATTACGAGGCCCATTAGCCATACAATTAGCAGGTCAAGGGTAGGGTAGAAACAGTAAAGTAAAGGATTATAATATAATATTTTCAAGAATCTAGCATCCACAACCAATTAAATGTCATAGAATGGTTTAAAATAAGAGATTCTCTGCAGTACTTATTAAAGAAAGAATGCAGTGCAATTATTTAAGACAATGCACACAAGCGGATTACTTGATTAAAAAAACACAAGATACTGCCCACTCATTAAATGTAGAATTGCCAAAGTGGTAGTTCATTAGGAGACAAGTAAATTGTTCATTCTATATACGTTATGAGTGAACATTTGCAATGTAATAATCCCTTGGAGCTTCAATTAATGACATACTGTATGTCCCATTTGCAAAAGTAACAGATTTATAAATGGAGTCTGGTTTGCAAGATTTAACTTGAAAAGTTGAGAGTAGCTCACATTTGACAGACATTCATACTCTCATATAATTTAGATTTTAGACAAAAAAATTGTAAAAGTAAGTTATTTAAAATATAAAATACAATTTTATATTTCGCATGTTCAAATGGAAAGTTGTGAATGATTGGAGCTTGCCAAAGTAGCCAACCCATTTGAAGTAATCCCAGTGAAATCAAATGGAAATTGAGAATTCTAACAGAGTTTTTAGTTATTATCTCATGTGCATGAGTGTTTTATTCTCAGGAGAAACAAACCTAGTTACCTAGTGAACCTCTATGAAACGGTCCCAATTTAATTCAGTGTTTTATATCAGTTGAAGCTGCAAAACAGATGTGTTAATATGGATATGTTGCTTGTGATTCTTTTTTCTAATGCCAATTAAGTAAAAGGTACAGCAACTTTGAAACAGGAGGAAGGAAAGACAGGAGAGTATAATGTATGCATACATTTTGACAGAACTAATTCAATTAACCAGTAGGACCAAGAGGTAAGTGTGGTCACCCCAAGCTTAATGTTGGCTGTCCAGCTATGTCAGTTATGTAATACTCAGCTAACAATCTACTGGATTGTAAAGGGGAAGGAATCTTAATTAGTTGGAAACATACTGGGAAAAATTGATATGAACAAAGTATATTTGGAGTGATTACTGACCTGAGGGAGATTGGCCATCAGTCTTTGATAAAACGATAAGTCACTATTTAGAAAATATTGTGTGTAGTAACTACAAACTTAATTTGACCTTAATTTAAATATTACATTTTCATTTGGTTCCCCAGTCACATTTGTGACCTGCTTAAACCCCATTAAAAATATGTAAATTACATGAAAACCTACCACCTTTTTGCCAATACTGTGCTTGTGTGTCAGAATATGTATGGCGTACGTACATATGTTGGCTCTATAACGTATTGCATGGGCCGTAACATTCAACTCAACAGGGCTTGATTTGATTTGCTCTCACAGCTGAAAACATTATTTAGCCCAAATATGCTGCCCAAAGCTCAAACTCTCTCTCCTTTAGTTCTTTTCAAATCCTGTTTTTATGTACATCAGAAATGCCATGCTGCCATTTTACGTCAACATTGCTCCTAAGAACCAGGAGCAGTCTTTCCCCTGTGGGAGCTGACTTTTAAAGCCCTGACTAATGCTGTTGGCCACCCCTAATGTTGGAAAAGGTGATATATTTAAGTATGAACACACCTTGACAGCAGTATGGTTGACTAAGGATCTGTCTCTCTGTTCTACTGATTCAAACTAGTGGCTTCATGGTAACAGACAGGTTTCTTTATATAGGCCTGTGTCATCAAGCCAGAAGTCATAAAGATTAACAGCTATAGTCTCAATACTCATACAATAATGGCGCTTTTCCACCGCACATGTAGCTCGACTCGACTCAACTCGACTCGACTCAACTTGGTTTGGTAGCAGCACGGGTCGTTTTCCACCGCAAATAGTACCTGCTGAACGTGGGCGGGGTCGTCGTAAGGGGCTGAAAGTCTACTCCGGAGCAAAGTAGCAAAGCAGAAATTACGAGCAGTTGTTGCACTATTAACTGAACCAACCGCCAAAAACACGGATGAAATTTTTTTAAGAAATACCCCCTTGTATCTGTTTGCTAAAAGAAGTAGAAGAATATTGCTACGGGCCATTAAGAGGGATGGTTGTTGTCCCGATGTGTGACTCTGCCACACAGTCAGCTGTAGGGATGCGTCACGTACATCCCTATGCACGTAAACACGGGCATGATAAAGTTGACTGTTTAGTGCTTGTTTCAGGATACGTGTTTTCAAATGCAAGCCGTGTCTCAGCCTGAATATTTTATTGAGGTAATCAGTTCAGTCCGAGGCTTGTAATGTAATCGCTCGCTATCATGTCTGTCCCAGCTGGCTACATTTAGCCTAGCTGCTAGCTGCCCTACATGTCTCCTCTCGTATGTAAGTAACTTCCCCAACAACCAACACTGGGTGAGCTTAGCGAATATATGGAAAATAAATTCGGATCTGTGATGCAAATCAAATGAAAGAGAGCCAGAGAAGGCTGCACGCGGCGAAAATACACTCAAAAGTCCCGGAGAGTTGGGGAGAATAAACAACAGAATGCAGCCGGTAGTCTCTGGCCACTGATTGGCCAGACAATAGTCTCTGGCCAATCAGTGGCCGGCCGTCTGCCGACGTCACCTTTTAGCATCGGCTCAGCTCGCTTGGACCCTAGAGCGAGGCGATACCAAAAAAGCAGCCGCTACGTGGTACCAGGTACCATGAAATTGCGGTGGAAAAGCCAAAAATGCGAGTCGAGTCGAGCTGATACCATGCGGTGGAAAAGCGCCATAACCAACACATAATTTATGACAGCTCCTGTTTTCAAATTCTCAACCATCAACATGGTTGTAAAACCCTACTTAATTATCGGTAGGTTCCTCTCTTCCCTGAGAAGACACTCAGGGGCACTTTACACTGTGAAAACGTGACAGTTTTCCAGTTTTTGGTTTAAAAAAAAACCCCGTTCAGACAAAATTTATCTGACATCTTCACCCGTGCACATGTTTTCAGAGGAAACGGGCCGAAATCGCTGTAGTAGCAGTGTAGCAGCCATGCCAAGCCAATAGTCAGCGGTGACACAGCCTAGTAGATAGCTCTTCCGGTACAATTTGATGCATAAAACCTTACTGTAACCGAAAATTAATGCCACTAACGTTCATAAAGCGGTTGGTGTAAGGTTGGGGTTACAAATATTGTAAAAGACAAGCTTTCTGTCCTCTTATTTCACCGCATTGAACTCGTAAAAACAGAAGACTTGCTGATAGTGAAGGGGCTTCGTGAGCGGATACCTTCCTGTTAGGCGTACTTCAAAATAAAAGTCAACTCACGTGTGTCCAGTGAAATGCTATTAATGTTTAGCCAGTGAAATGCTTTTACTGTGAAGCCGTAGCCTTAATGCTCCTTTTGTTGAACAGTAACTTAACAGCTGCGCGCTGAACTATGGATAGTGTTTTTTAATGTAGAGAGAGCCGTGTCCCTGCCCTGGCATAGAAGCTACACACGTTTATTTGGCTAGAAAAACCGGCAGAGCACAAATCTTTCCCCAGACAAAGTGGCCGGCGGTCTCAATAACTTACTAATCGCTTAGACTAAATTGGCGAGTGTTAGGCTATATTTTAGCCCTGCACGTCACTCTCCGCTGATCACAGTGATGGTGCCGTGGAGACACCGTTCATGTTGTCTTCTAACTTTATAACTCGCTTGTGTTGTGGATATTTTGACAGCAAGTTATAGACTACGCATGTGTGAGGGTGGAGCCGTGATGTCAGCGTTATCAGGGGAAATGGTTTCGGTGTTTACAGGAAACCAAAACCGTTAAGTTTTCCAAAAAAACCTCCCTGGGAGGTGATCTCAAAAACCTGCGGTTTCATGCCTGCGTTTGCTGTTTTCCTGTAAATGATATAGTGCAAACGCGGGAATTTTTCCGCGTTTGCACCGTTTCGTGTTGTCGTGTAAAGTGCCCCTCAATCCTGACGAGGTCTAGAGCCAGTCATATACATTCACACCAGGGAAGGTGTGAATGTATATGACTGGCTCCAGACCTCGTTTGAGGTGGTGGTCGGAGGGGCCGTTGCCGCTGAATGGCAGTCCCGCTTCCATCAGTCTGCCCCAGGGCAGCTGTGGCTAATACCATAGTTTACCACCACCAGTATGACTGTGTGTGAATGAATACAACCTGGAATAGTGTAATACGTTGCTGAAGACTCACTTTTGTTGCATTGGCCTTTAAGTCCTTCAAGTTGAGACTTATTACTTTTTTTTTCTTCATATATCTTATATGTTATTTTGTATTGTTGTTTTTAAATTAGCTATAGAAATAATTTTCACTTTGACTTAGACTTTTGACTTTGAAGTAGCTCCTGCTACTCTGTCTGTACAGTTCAATAGTTCAATGTGTTTGATATGTTATCGTAACGTGTTGCTACAGACTTCTGACTGTACATTATGCATCCGGTCACACTCCATCATCTTTGTGATGCATCGGTGTTAACAATTTGTAAATCACCTTCACTTTGGTGTCTTTGTATGTTTCCCATCAGTATCTGCTTATCTATTGTTACAGGAAATTAAACATCCATTTCCTGTGGGTACAAAACAAATCGCATACATAGATGCATCCTAAGACTTGTGCCACAAAAAATAACTTTGACGATGCCTTTAGATTTAGAACATATCCATGCTAGCAATTGTGGTGAGATAAAGCACAATGATACATTTGTTGAAGCATTAGGGTTTATTTCAATAATAGCAAGAAACTCCGCGGAGGGTCACTAGTTCCAACACAGGTAAGTATGTTACAAGGAGTGACCCCGTTTCCTTAAAGTCATGACATATTTAAGGACATTTGCCTCCCAGGGGGGAGTCTAAATTACGATACGTAGGAGACAGGTAGACAGGTTCAAATGTACATACTTAAGGAAGCTGGGTGGGGGAAGACGACTAACTTACATTACAAGAGGAGGGGGAGACAGGTTGGGAGGCAGACAGGTTGAGATATACATTGATATTATAATAGTGGGAGGGGCAGGCTGACCAGAGAACAGCAGGAGGCTGTCTGTAAAAGCAGTGTCCATTCAGATGTATATTCAGGCTGGGCTATTTTACCTCCACACAATCCAGCTCACCAACTCCAGCACTGGGAAAAAAACTGACTCAAATAGAAGGTTGTGCTGCTCTCTTTTTTTCATTATTTTGTGGATATAGCCAGCAGTTCAATTGATAAGCTTGTAAGTTTCAAATGAGACCCGTTATTTGAGTTCTAGGTCCTCTTAGTCAGCAATAACTGTTCATTCCCTGACTATCTGACAGAGTGTGGTGTAGGTGAGGAATCTAATGGAGCATTGCGAATTACAGGAAAACATTTTTTAACCTTAAACCTTGATTCGTCCCTGCATTCTGCTGAGCATGCATTGTGTTTTTTTCCACAATTGCACTGCTTCATACACATACCTATTATAGTGTTCATAGAGATGCTCATAAAACTATATTTTTCTACGGTAGGCATTTACAGCTTTCTGTGATTAGTCAGTGTTAATTACTTTGTTTGTTCAGTGCCTTGTTCAAAGACCCTCTCATCTGTGTTACATCCAAGCAGAGCATTACTTGGAGATTTTTTTTTTATCTTGATGGTTTAAAGTTGAGTTGTTTTAGCAGAAGGTTAAGACTCACACAAACCAAATACTCGGAATCACTGTTTTTGAGGTTGATCACATAAAGTGCTACATGCAAACACAGCTAACTAACTCAAGTTCAATTGTGTGACATTTGTTTCATGGTGCCATGTCAAAATTGTAAGTGTATATACTGTATGTTTATTTTCTAGAGGCACATACAAATAACAAGTGATGTTTTCTTGGTTGGGCATCATACTGCAAGTTGCCAGCAGCCTTCCCCGGGTAAAACATTCCTTATCTTGAATGGATGATTGCCACTAATTAATTTGGTTTGTAAACCAAAAATTAAAAAGTGTCTCTTTCCTTACATCCAATTTGATTTACAGTTTAACAGTTTTCCTATTGAACTACATAGCATTTTAAGAATCTGAATTTCACTTTGACATTAAACCTCAGGTCACACTATTTAACTTCATAAAGAATTAACCTCCTTCATGTGTGTCTACTTATCCTTGAATTAGAAGCGGGAGTCTTGTCAGCCTTTTTTTGAAGGAGAGTATAGTGGAGATAAAAGAAAATGCAAATATGATAAAGAATAAAAAAGGGCTGTGTGAATCTGCTCATCAGCAGTGGTGGTGGAGAGAATAATTTGTAGTTATTCTCTCCCATCATCGTCACTGGAGTTTGGCTTGGAAATGTCAAGAGTGGCCTTGTCCTATTAAAGAGCAGTCTTCTACGCTCTCTGTTAATTCTCATTTCAGGCATTGGCTGTCTGAATAGGTTGACAAATTACATTTTGTCCCTCTGATTCATTCTCTTCCTCCTTTCTTGAGCGACGCTCCCTCACTCTCTCACAATGCCTCCCTCCATGCCTCTGCACCCTCTCTTCTTGTCTCTCATTATTTAAAATGAAATGAGGAATGTGCACGGAATATTTGAATACATTAAAAGGGCTTATTTAAAAACATTTCTGAACCTGATTAGCCAGATCATTAGGGGATTCAGAGGTTCATTTCTGCGCTTCATGGCCTGATCCGAATAAGTCTGTGACCACTCTTTGAAGGTCAGCATGCAGAGTGCAGTGTCATCAGCTCATGTGTTCAATAATTCACTCCTTTTTATGTCCAATTTCCTTTTCATCTGGCTAACCTAATTTATATCTATTAAAAACTGTATCTCTTTCTGCAGAATTACCTGCCGTACTGTAATTCTAAGTAGGTGTGTGTGTAAGTATTTTAAATCTGTTTCGAAATCCTTTTTTCTCTGGCTATTTCAAAGCAATTACTATGCAACAGTAAAATGTAGACGGCTGTTCCAAGCTTGACTACGTAAAAGTAAGTTTTCATACCTTGTAGACAATGCCCTGTGAATATTTATACTTTGGAGCTCACCTTTGCATGTACAGTGTAACACTGAAGGTTGATTTGTATCAGAAAATATGAATAATACCGGAGGTGAAAGCCAGTGGCGGACTCAGACTGTTTGAAGGGCAGGGGCGAAAAAATAAAAAGGGCACATTCTGGACAACACAGGTCCCACCAGCGCACACAGTTACTTTTCAAACTCAATGGTATTTTGTTCCCCTAACGGAGCCTGAAAGGCAGCGCTGCCTGGAAGGCACTTGCTAAGGTAAGGACCTTAGCAAGTGCTGCCGTGAAAGTCTCCATGTAGCACTTAAAAAATAATTGTTGGGCTCATACAATTAAAAGGGGGGTCTGGGGGTGTCCCCCACAGAAAAAATGTAGCTTCAAAGACACTGTTTCCCCTTATTCTAACAACTTTATAAACACCAAAATGAGTTGTTCACATCATTGTGCACTTTCACATCTTAGCCAAAGAAAGGAGGACGCCTTGCTGCTTTCATTTTTACTAACATTTAAGTAAAAATTAGACTGAAGAAAATTCAATGTGCCGCTACCATAGTCTTTGTCGTTGTAGCTGTTTTCCTTCATGTTGACGTGATAGCTGACTATTATCGTCTCTCTTGCATGACATAACCTACACTTGAATGAGGACCGCACCTTGAACGCTCAAAAAATGTATGGGAGAACGGGGTAATCTGAGCCACTTTTTACATTTGCTCCCCTCCAAGCGAGCTAAAATGATTTATCACTCAAATTTACACATTTCCCATTAATTCAGGATGTTTCCTAGAAATGGGCATTAGCAGATTTTTTTCAAGACAAAGGGCAGTGAAAATATGATTGTTTTAAAAAAAGTTGTCATGTGGCTCACTTTACCCCAGCTGTGGGGTAAACTGATCCACTTACTTTTTCCACTCTACCATGACAACACATATTGTAACAGTAAAAAGATAGAACCAGTTAGATTAGAACATAGTCTGGGGGTCAGAACACAGGACCCTTAGAGCCAGCTTGTGTCTGGGGGTCAAAGCATAGGAAAATCAGAACCAGCGAGAACAGCCTGGGACTCAGAACACAGGAGAAGACCCAACTGGATTATAACATCAGCCTGTCATACTCTACAACTAGGCCTACTCTACATTCCAGCCCTGAAGGTTACAGGGAAAGATGAGAAGGTGCTCTTTCCGTGTGGTTGCCCCAGGTCGTCTTCCTGGTGTATTTCCTTGGCATGATGGCTTTTCTACAATGTGTATGACATTAAAATAAAACATATGTCATGTAATATTACATTAAAATATGTTTAAGACTAAACTTAACTTGTGCCTCATGGTGGGGGAAAGTGAGACAATGGCTCACTTTCCCCCACAGCATTTGGCTCACTTTCCCCCACCACCACAATTTGAGAAAAAAACTACCTCTCTTAGCCTTTCAGGCTAATCTTTAGCTAATATCATCACATGGTTTTTATATGTTGGTAGTTAATCAACAAGTATGAAGTAAGTTTTTCTACGTGGATACATTTGCTTTGGCACAACAGTTGATTAAGTTGACAGCAAGAAAATGTACTTTTACATGCAAAATACCTATTTTGGTGAAAAAAACATGCTTACCACAGCACCATGAGGTCCTCTCTTTCAGGGCCATGGGGAAATGAGAGGGGCTTGAAAACATATATCTCACATGACCACAAATGTTTTCCGTTGCCTAGATACAGGGGGTGGCTCACATTACCCGATGCCTCAGATTCCCCCGTTCTCCCCTATATACATTTTAAACAGATTATGCAAACTGAAAATATAATGTTTTTCTAACTTGGCATCTAATTTTGCTTTTCCACTATGGGTACTGACATACTCTTAATCCGCTTTTTGCTTCGATATCCAGTGGAGATTCAAGTACCACTCGATGAAGCTGTTTGTCATAGCGACGCCACATGAAAGCAACGCCTCTTTCGCATTCCCCGTTTGTCGGCTACCAAAGAGAGGAACGTCTGCACCTCATTAGCTAACCACAACATGTTTGCCATATTCTTGCTCCAGAGGGCACATCATCATCATTTAGGCCTATTGTATGGAGGGGCAACCTAGGGCAGTGGTTCCCAACCTTTTTGACTTGTGTACCCCCTAAAGCTGGTTGCCTTGTTAAAAGTACCCCCTCGTGCATGTGTGATTTTTCGCCTTCATTTGTATTTATAATAAACTCTTTGTCTTCGTATCTAATCTAGCTGCCCATTACATTAAAACCATTTGAACAAATATCCCTTAATAGCCTACAAACACATTTTGCACTTGAAAATTACAATTATTGTGAGGAGGGGTGCAAAGTCATAAGCCATGAAAAAGGTGACATGCCATCTGTTAACTAAACTCCTCCTGGGGGCATCCCCCTCAGAAGATTTTTTTGCGATTTGAACATGTAATAGAAGCCATTTTGGTGTATTTTTTGTGAAGAGACTAAAGGAAAAGACAACCTTTATTTCAGTTCAGATGAGTACTAAAATGAGCAAAACAAGTTATTCAGCCATAAAAGGTGTGTGGTTATTTACCAAGAAAAATGGTAATAAACTGATCAGAAAATTGTGAAACGGCAAAAACCAGCTTCCTATCCTATCCTATTGATAAAAACATTTTTAGAAAACGAGTGAGAGAAAACAGGCATCAATAATAACATGGAGCCTCAACTTAATCACACCAAAGTCCCTTACAATAAACTATTAAGGTTGTGGCAAAAAGGATTTTCATTATCATTGCCACACAATGACCATCATTCAAACACATATAAATAGCCAACACTACTCTCCAGTTACACATAGTTTCTCTCGTGTACACAGACACAGATACACACAATAATGTGCAGTGACTGTCCACGAGTCGCGGCCGTTAATTAGCGTGCATATCAATGCAAACGGCCGAATAAAACAACAAAGCAAACTGCGTATTTATTTATAAAAGTGATTCACATAAAGTAGCCTAAGTAGACACATTAACACGGTAAAATAATAATACAGCGGCTTCTTGCACGCTCCGATAATATGGAAAAAACTTCCCTGCAGAGGCTCTGACTGACTGATATCACCGCCCCTCAAAGACAAATACAGGTTCTGATTGGCCAAATCACCGTCAACGCACATATGATAGAAGTTACCATCTGTTACTCATAGTCTATGGTCACTCCACACACACACACACACACACACACACACACACACGCACACACACACACACACACACACACACACCACAAACACAGCCTCTCTTCAGTCTTTGCCAAGTACGTGCATGCATAGAGGCCTATTACAATCAACATGGGGAGGAACTGTTACTCGTGGATGCGCAAATTAAATACAAAATATTATTATTAATATAAAAATATTTTCTCATGTGGAAATAGCCTTTATTGTAGGCAAATGTCTTATCTTTCTGCATACCCCCTGCAATACCCGCGAGTACCCCTAGGGGTACGCGTACCCCCGGTTGGGAATCACTGACCTAGGGCACTCAATCATTTTTGTTCACGTGTAAAGGGCAGCCAATAAGGCACTTTCTCTCATTTTCACCACCAAAGAGGGCACTTTAGCAACAGTTTTTCAACCATGGGGGCACCAGACGGGCAGAAGGGCACTAAAAGGACCAGACGGGCAGAAGGGCACTATTAGTGCACTAGGGCACCAGACGGGCAGAAGGGCACTATCAGGGCACTAGGGCACCAGACGGGCAGAAGGGTACTATCAGGGCACTAGGGCACCAGACGGGCAGAAGGGCACTATCAGGGCACTAGGGCACCAGACGGGCAGAAGGGCACTAGAAGGACCAGACGGGTAGAAGGACACCAGATGGGCAGAAGGGCACTAGAAGGGCACCAGATGGGCAGAAGGGCACTAGAAGGACCAGACGGGCAGAAGGGCACTAGAAGGGCACCAGACGGGCAGAAGGGCACTAGAAGGACCAGACGGGCAGAAGGGCACCAGACGGGCAGAAGGGCACTAGAAGGACCAGACGGGCAGAAGGGCACTAGAAGGGCACCAGACGGGCAGAAGGGCACTATCAGGGTACTAGAGGGGCACCAGATGGGCAGAAGGGCACTATCAGGGTACTAGAAGGGCACTAGATGGGCAGAAGGGGACTATAAGGGCACTCATTAAGAATTGAATTTTCTTGTTCTAGAGGGCACATCATCATCATTTATTGTATGAAGGGGCACCCTAGAGGGCACCCAATAATGTGTTGCACATGAAAAGGGCAGCCAGTAAGGCATTTCCTCTCGTTTTAGACACTCTTGAGGGCACTTTAGCGCGCTTTTTCAACCATTGAGCAACGACGGGGGGGCGGTCGCCCCCCCCCCCTTTAGAATAGCAAATCAACATACTTTTCTCTTGATGTAATTGTCATGAGCTTGTGTCATTCATCATTTTGGTACTGCAACGTGATTTTCTTATCACTCATTAGAACCTGACAAAAAAGGTTGTTTCTTAAATGACTTTCTAACTTGCAACTCTTGGGAATTTAACTAGATTTCTACCTTAAATGTGTAGTTCTAAATGACTACGACTATGAAATGTAAATTGCAGAAAGGACACATACGACATTAAGGGCAATATTGTTTAGGCTATATGTTTGCGGTCGACACATACACTGAAACGCTGTAGAGTAAATGCCCTTTAGCCTGAGAGATCAGAGAGAAAAATACCTTTGTATTTCTGCCGTATCCTTTCCCATGTGGACTTGATCTGAATCGTTATGCACAAGCTCATGCAGCTATATGTACTGTAGGTTCAAAATAAATATCTACTATGGCTGTATTCTCCTATGTGTGAAGAAGCTTACAGGCTCATTTGGAATTCTTCATAGAGTAGCCACCAGTGTGTGATATTCCACATTTGGTCTCATATATCAGATAATTGGTTACAGTGACTCATGGGAAAGCATCTCCACATAATTTTACACTTGATTGCTTCTATTTACATCTCTGAAGCCAGTATAACACATTTGTATGCAGTAATGAGTTTGAATGTTCGACTGTACATACACTGCCATTTTTACTGATTCACTCACCCCACAGTGAGCTTCTTCAAACAGATAGCCGCCCAGTCATGGGCTAGAAGAACGATTGCAAAAAAAATGTTGATTAGATTTAAGGATGCTATTAGGACGATACAACATAATACCTAAAAAAAATATTAAACCATTTGAATGTAAAAAGGGATTACCATTCACTACTTTACTCCCATCATTCACTACATTTCACACACTGCATGTATAAATTGACTTATTTCCATATCACAGAGACACACAGTAAATGCCTGAATGCATTTTGCTTGAAAGGTCAAAGTGCAATATGAAATAATACATCACGGCTTTTTGCCTCTCACTCTCTATTCTCTCTATAGATACTGTACTGTTCTGATCTCTCACTGCTTGGAGGATGGATAAGATAACTGGCAACAGTTTTGCGTAAGTTTGAAATAGCGTTATAGGATGGTAGGAGTAATACAAGTCAGATACAAACTCAACTGGCATTCTGGATGATCCTTTGTTTGATTGTTAAAAAATGATAGTGTCATTCCAGAGCGCTTCTGTCAATTCAATACAAATAATGTGGTGGCATGATACGGTGGCAATCAATGCTTATTGTATAACTGTAACAAATGTAAAGTGCATAATGTCTTGTTGACCAGAAAGTTCACTGACAGGCCAAGTTGCAGTCTTGACTAATACTGAAATATCATTATTGTTTCATTATGAGCTCTTTATGACAACACATACTTTTTTTTTAAGAAATACGATTCAGAAGAACAGTGCTCCCTGACACAAATCCATGTTGTGCTAATGATGAAGTCACCAAGACAAAATGATATAAAATACAGAGTTTGTATATAATGAGCCAGTATGAAGCCCAAATGTTTCAGACCAGAAAGACAGCAATAGCTCTTTTTATTTTTTACATTTTTCTAAACTAAACTAAAGGGAAGAAATGGAGGCTCTGAAATAAAACATGTCGCAATACCCCTTCACGGTATGTGTAATGAAATAATTAAAAGCACTCATTGAATCAACTTTCATATCTCAGTATATAGCATGTCAGAACACTGGTGATGTTTTCCATTTTCCGATCAACAAAAAATGAAATATTTCAATCTCACTGTCAAGATCAAAGAGTTACAGTATATGTGAATACATATATCTTAAAGAATCCAGAAATCAGTGCTTATCTAGAGAGTGCCCGCATACTGGGTCTGTCCATGCATTCACCATTTAGTGTTTTAAATTGTGTTTAGAAAAAGTTACACAGACTGACATTGCTATTTTTTTAACTTGATTTCCTTGACCTTCCTTACTTCAAGCAAATACTAATTTGTATAGATTATCAAAGGTTATGTTTAGGGGATAGGGGTATTTGAGTGATCTTGTTGTGAGATGGAGAACCCTGACACTGGGAGTAGACTATTGTAGCAGGATTGCTTGATTGTGCTTGAAGCTAGCAGTTGCTCACCTGGCTGTGGTAAGCATAGTTTTATTGCATGGTTAACTGTATAAAGTGATTTTTTTTTGTGAAAAGTGACATTTACTTTGCGATAGATATGAAACAAGTGGCTCCTGGTGTGAAAATAAACGTTCCTCGTTGTACAGGCAATCCTTGACATGCTTTTTAACAGTGGCAAGCAGCAGTTTACCAATAATTACATGCTATGGCTGAATTTCTTCTCTAACTGTATAATGTTTTATTTATTTCTGACTTTTAATATTCATTTAAAGATTTTTGAGTTGTATTGCTTTCAAAATGCATCTTGTGAAACATAGCTACACAATTTTTTTCAACATCTCAAACACTGTAAACAAAACTCCTAGCAGACGTCTGCCTATGAAAGGTGAAATGTTCAAAATACTTTGGGTATTGCATTAATTCTGATAACAAAGACCGTTCCATACTGTGGGAATGCTTGCTATTAACAAATAAAGGAGCCACTTAGATTGCTGTGCAATGTTGCCTGGTCATTTAACCTAGATGCACTTCAAATATGAAAAACATCCATATTCATTACCTCTGATGAGTTGTTACCATTGTAATGGGTCAGGTATACAGTGGAATACACAAACCATGGTCTCTGAGTCATAAAAGGTAGGCATGATCATAATCAGCTGCTTTACATACTTTACAGCAGGTCTGCCATGTAATGTTTAATGCTGAGGAAGTTTGATTCAGGTTAGTTTAATGGTAACAGTATTTCCTCAAAAGTATTCAAACTTTTCTCATATTTAAAAAAAAAAGACTTTAAGGTATGGATGCTGGGACAGGACAGCCAGAAGGACACCGCTTGAGGATTTCAGGCACCAGTCCGACTACCCGAAAATGGTGATTGCCGATTCAGGGTGCTCCAGTCTCCCTGTCGCGGCCGAAAAAGTGCAATGAACACAACAAACCAACTGTTGCCTGTCCATACGCTCTGCGCTTGCGCGGGACGTAATATCTCCATAACAGCAGGCGGCGCTAATCTGTATTGTGGCCGGAAAAAATACGGAAGCCGGAAATGATGGGACGGCTCTCTAGACCAGCGGTTCCCAACCTTTTTTAGCCGCGCACCCCCTTCTATGTCCCAACCAGGTTGACGCACCCCCACACATAAAAAAAATGCAACAAGCTTTTTTATAGCCATATTAAAGGTGGCATGTTTAATCATGCTCAAATGACCAGAACACACATGATAAAATAATCACGATCACAACAAGGGGCAGAAAGCAGATAAAATGGGGAAAATATTATAGCCTAATATTTTGAGTCACGTTGAGCAACAATTGCAGCAAAGTTTAAATGATCGTGGAGCAAACAACCCCGTCATCATAACACAGGTTATGGAAATAAAATTAGAACGCCAGTAATTTTAAATAAATTGCGAGAATGAATGTAGAGGCCACAAACTAGGTGCGCATATGCGTAGAAGAAGATAACTTCGCTTCATTTTGAATAGCCTCCATTTATTTATGAATTAAAATTCAAGTTTTTGATTCTAAATTTTACAAAGAAAATGTTTATTTACACGTCTTTATTGTGTGGAGAAAAATCACTGTACCCGTATTGGTCCGAGTATAAGACAACCCCGATTATAAGACGAACCCCCCATTTTTCAAAACTCAACTCAATACATTTTATTTATTTAAATAATGTACGAAAATAAAAACGCATTGAAAAAAACACTTTTCTTCATTGCAAATAAACAGTAGGATAGTGCAAATAGACCGAACTCTGATGTGTTCACTACAGACTATTCTTCACACGCAAATTCCTCTGCCTCGCTGTGATCGCTCTCGCTGTCATCTCTCCTATACTCTGGTTCGGTGCATAGCGGGTCATCCTCGCTGCTGTCCTCGGCATCTGAGACGCAGCATTTATTTAATGCTCATAGTTAATCACATAGCCTAGTGCTGAAACGAAAGCTATCAAAGCCATGGTTTAAGGCTGAAATGATAACCGGGGCACTTAATGTTGTCGAGGGGAAGCCCTCCGAGATCTCCGTTGGTTTCAGTTTACAGCTCACAAAGTGACAATCACCACCATCACATGGACAGCGTTTAAATAAAGCGTCTCATTCTTAAAATCATTAGAGCTTTGATGCAAATGAGGAAATCTGAACATTACAGCAGCAGTGCTGGTGCGTAAAAGGACAGCGCAGTTGGCATCTCTCCTCAGCACAACTGCAGCAGCTAAAAAGCCACAGTCGATCGCTCTGCCGATTCCTGCCTCTGACACGTTGACTCGCAACATAATGATTTGAGGCTTTGAATCGGCTTTATCGATGTCCCGTGCCTCTTTTTTCTCTCCACACAAAGCGTTCTCTCTCCAAGCGCACAAACGCCCCGGCCGCTTCCGAGAGCACAGCCAGTGTTCCACCCGATTAAAAAAAGAAAATAAACACAACTTGGAAAACACGACCCGACTTTTTACGACCTATTTCCGCGAAAATAAAACTCTCTTATACTCGGACCAATATGGATTGTGTAATGATCAGACCGCCATTACATTTTTCATCTCGCGCACCCCCTAGCAGCAGCTCACGCACCCCCAGGGGTGCGCGCACCACACTTTGGGAATCCCTGCTCTAGAACATAAACATAGATAGAAATACGTATTTATATTTATGGACCATAAAGAGCACCATTTTTAGCAAAGAGTGTCGGGCATGGTGTCGAGCAGTCAACAAGGGTTGATGCATGTGAGTACTCACTGAACGAAACAAACAAACACATTAAAACGATGGCTAACTGTTGTTAGCTGTTTGTGCTACCCGCCTCACTTCCGGGCTTCACTGATTCGCTAGCCCTCCACAAATCAAATTGCTCAAACTGAAAGACTGTCCGCCTCCGATTGAACATGTTCAATTGGCTCAAAAGAAGCCCAACGACACCAACTACGACCGATTTCACGGCACACACTAAACAGATTCGTGTCTCCGTCCCCTCGAAACTCTACGACGGCGATTATCGGGCCGGTGTGTCCTGGCCTTTACAGATAGTCAAAGGAGGTCCAGGGGGTGACTGCGTGCATGGTCCTGTTCAAAAGTTTATGTTTAATGTTACAAGTCTTAAAATCAATACCTCGATCAGATTGATTGATTGATTGATTGACTGATTGATTGATTGATTAATTGATGAGGATTTGTGCAGGGCTGCTAAAATGGGGAGAACAACTTAAACACTGTCTATAAGTCTGTCTGGAGCATTTTTGTCACCCTGCAAATAGATGAGGGAGGAGCAGGAAAAAGTTAGCCTGGCCCTGCCTGCCCACCTACTTCCGCCCAAATTTCATTTTCCCTTCAGTAGTCAGTCTGGGGATGGGGCGTATTAGTGAGATTTTGCTCGAACACATTTCTGAGTGTCCAATCAGCGAACAGAGGAAGTGGCTGAGAACGATGACATCGAAGTCGCGCTCCAGTTTCAGTTGAATGCTGCGTTCCCTTACACTCCGAACTCGGAAATTTCCGACTTGGTAGTTCCGTTGCTAGGTACCGGTAGATCCATAGACTACAATATGTAGAGAAGTCGGAAATTTCCGAGTTCCCTGAACGCACCGTCAGAAGCCGGCTCACGACCAAACGTTATGCGATTAGTTGGCTAATCCAGAGTGGCACTGAGCAGATCCAATAGTTTTAAACTTCAACAGACACCCGCCTCCAAGTGAGTGAACGTTTGCCAATTACAGCAGTTCCAGACCTTCTGTACAAATGAAATGAAGTACGATGGTCTGGTAGCACCAGCCTAGGAAAAAGTTGGTGTTATGGTGAAAAAGTTATGTATTTCATCTTTATTCACACCAGCTAAAGGGAGGAAAGGTCTACTTTTGGCAATGGTTTAAACTCTAGGAAATAGCTCAACCTGAGTCAAAATATTAATCTGAGTCATGTAGGCTACTGCTGCCCGATTTTTACCTGCGGGTAAAAGAGGTAGGTTAAAAATCAAAAATACCTCCCCGGTATTTCTCATTCCAATAAAAGACTGCAGACTGGAAACAAGTAGAAATGTAGCTTGCTTTTAAATGGTTGTATTGTTGTACACTTATGGTGCATCCACACCAAACGTGTTTGGGGCGTAAGGCGCGGTCACTTTACATACAAAGTCAATGTACAGACGCAAATAGACGGGAATTCACCTCGCGCGGCACGTTTGGCGCGAACACGCGAAATTCACGTCTACCGCTCATTTATTGAAAATATTCAACTCACTCATGTGAGGTCCCGCGCTGATTATCACACGTTTCACGCAGCGCAGCATGAATTTTTGCGTTTGGTGTGGATGCACCATTTGTCTAGAGGAAATCTTCAATTCAAGTGACAGGACTGCAAGGCTTTGCGACTCATGCAAGGATATTGAGACCCCCGCAAATGTTTCAAGACAGTTTAAAGACTCCCTCGCGAATGCAGTCTCCAACTTGTCGCAAACAGTCACAGCCCAGTGAGATAGATGCTTATAGTAGCTATTTACAGTCATCCATAACTGATCAATTTTCAGTGGCGTGATCTGGGTTGGTGGGTAGCTTGGTGAAATAGCATCAGATTGTTCAGTCGACATGAAATGAGCATCCCAAAGTTTACAATGAATGGAAGCATTGTTCTACAAATAGATCAAAACAAATTTTTGGCTAACCAACAGCTCAGAATTGCGAAGAATGGAGCTTTTCTGGCCACATCCCAATTAGTGACGTAAAAGCAATGTTTTTATTATAATAATTTGACATCAACATGTTTGCTTCCATGACACTGCAGCCATCAACAATGGGCTCTATAGACCTGTCCACATTGATCATCTAAACTGCAATCACAGAGGATCACTTAAGTTGGCCCACAAAGAGCCAGCTAATCTTATATGTTAACACAGAGAAACATGACCAATAACAGGCAGGGATGGCCGATCCATAATGATGGGCTAATGTGTTTATTTCTTTGTTTATGTCAAAAAATTATCACAATGAAAATTGTAGAAATCCACAATGTTGCTTGTATAAAATCCACAATGACGCATGTATCAGATTAGAGTGTTGAGAGAACCTTAGTGAGTGTCAGAAAGAGATTCAGGAAATGTTTGCTAGTAATCACATTGCAATGACATGTTGCAAGTTGCTGATGAAAGTGAAAAGTTTCTTCAGGATAACTTCTTGGGCTGACATCGTTGTTGACACGTCCGTCAATGTCTGCTAATACTTTGTATTTCCCTGCCGAACGACATTTCACCCTTCCACATGCATGGCTGTCAATGTTTGTTGTCCTTAAAAAAAACACTGAACCATTACCTAGTAAATGGACAGCTGGCCATATCAGTGCCTCCATGTAGTATGACATTCTTAGAGGTATGCTGCAACATACTATATATGTAAATCAATTCCCAAAAGCACATTGTGTAGCTGAATCATCTGTTTTTTGTTTAATTTTTATCATTACCCTTATCATGAGCAATCATAATTTTAAAGGCTTGCATACCACGACATGTCCATGCTGAAATGTTTGTATTTAAGCCACTTCACCCACTGCTCCCCCATCTGTTTTCTGCCTCCCTGATGGAGCTACTTGGGGACGGGAGGCTTGTTGCAGCACACACATGCCCCGGCTTGGACCCATGATGCATCAGACAGGCAGCCCCTGTTAGCCGCAGTGACAAAAGACTCTGTTGGGTTTGTGTTTAATGAGGCGCTACTGTGTATTCATTCAATAATAACAGCCATATGGTTGTCAACGCTGAACATGCCTCCCCACTTTGCTAGAAAGTCCGGCAGCATCTACAAGGGAGGACAATTAGCATGTTGATGTGCAGTGCGTTGGGGTTGGTGGTGGTTGCTTTCTGGTGTTGGTAATAAGTATGTTCTAAGTTACCATTTAGGCTCACATCATCATCTTTTGTTCTTATCAGAATAGTATTTATTGACAGGCTACCTTTAGGTATTCATCTTTTATTCAACATATTACAATGTAAAGCTTTGAACCCTTTATTTTTCATGTTTAAGTCACATAACCAGCTGTAGTTTTAAGAACATCAATCATAATTAATCCAGAAGACCTCTGTTCTGTTCAAATATGAAAGAAGAGGTTTTGGATGACTAAAGAGATGTACCTTTTGATTTTCTGACCATGTACTCTCAGTTAAGTTATCATTACCACCAAACCAAAATCGCTACGTTTGAAAGTTGATGTATCAAAAAAAAATATATAATTCTATGAAAACAGATCATCATCAATCGTGACACATGTACAGTACATGAAGCATGTGAGTCACTCAAGAGTCCACTTGAATGAACAGACATTAATACAAATCTGCAGACAAAAACATTTGATCTGCAATGCTTGAAGAAGGAACTGTATTTCAATTTAATATTTCTAACAAACATAGTCCCACTATGTCTTTTAATATCATTCACATAATATTGGTCTACCTTTTGAAATTTGACTTCCACTATTTCAGTGTGCCCCTTTAGTGTTTGGAATAGCGGCTCCTTGATCTTATGGCTCCAAGAGCCGTTAAAAAAAAAGTGACGTAAAAAATGGACGTTGAAGTTTATCTGAGAAATACTCGCTAGGAAAATAATATGGTAAGATTTTGATCAGGGGTGTTGTAAATGTACTCAAGGTGGCACCATATCCCTCTACTTGTAGCACACCAAAAAATAAAGGGACGGCTCCCACCTACGTCTACAATCAAAGGGCCATTCAAAAGAATCAGATTGTTCACAAACCGAACAACACTAGCGCCCTCTTCCACTTCAGTTATTTCAAGGCATCCGACTGGAAAATAAGCGCCACCAGCTTTTTATGATGATAATATTTAATATAAACAATGGCGCATGGAAAATCACATTCAATTAGTATTTTCTTTAACTGTTTCTCCAAACATTCTGTACAATTTAAATTTATGTATCTCTTATTTTTTTAAATGTTGATGTTATGATGAACATTTGGTGCAATGTCTAATAAATACCCATCTCAGGTGGGCATGAGTCATAAAACAAGACGAATAGAGGCAGAGAATGAGCAAGGTGTCTGCTCCACAGAGACACTGTAGTATATGCTGCCATTACACCTCCCTTGCTCTCCTCTCTGTGTGTCTCAGGTGATAAAACATCTCCCTATTAGCATCCCAGACACTTAGCAGAGAGGGAGCTCCTCTCTTTATATGCAGGCTCAGGCACATGATCATTTCCATTACAATCATTTCGGTGAAAATATGCGGCAGACACAAACATGGCATTAATTTTAATGTGGTGCCACAGCTCTGTTAAATTACATTCCATAAAATGTTCACGGGGATCTCACCCAGATTTAGGTAAAGAGGGTAAAGCCCAGCTGGATCTTCATGGGTGTGCTAATGAAGAATATAATATATGAGAATGTAGGTATTTTTCATGGCAGGAACCCTGTGTGCAAGTGGAGTAAAGTCTGAGCTTCTACATGCTGTGCCGGTTTTGATTCAGAGGCCCATCAACATTTTATAGATAACATACATACTGTAACATCTGGTACTTTAGAGGCTTTGAAACTCGGCCAATTTTGATAAGGAAGGGCCACATATACATCAAATGTTGACAATCCACATAATACGTTTTCGTTATTTGCCTAGCCTACACTGTTGGTATGGACAAACTCGTATTGTTGCAACATACTTAGGCTGAATCCCAATTCACCCCTTCACCCTACCCCTTAGCCCTACTACACATAACAGCACATAACAGTCATTAGCAGGAGCCATGGACGCCCCCTTTCAGGCCACACATACACACACACACACACACACACACACACATGGATATAGCCAGCGTATGAACCATAAAATAGATCGCTAGTAGACCATGTAGCTAATAATTTTGCATTACACGATAGCTACGCTATCTTAAAAAAATAAATAAGGACATGATAAACCGTACTATGGACCTATGTGTCTGAAAATAAGTTTAATTTAAATTGATGGGTTGACAATTGGGGCTTGTGTGTGTGTGTGTGTGTGTGTGTGTGTGTGTGTGTGTGTGTGTGTGTGTGTGTGTGTGTGTGTGTGTGTGTGTGTGTGTGTATATGGAGGGGGGGGGGGTGTTTGTGTGTGTGGGTGTGTAACAGGAGCTCAAAAACCTAATATAATCTTCCATCTAATGTTTTTACTTTTAGGAGATTGTTGAGCCAAACATTGAAAAGGCATCTACCTCTGTCTCCTCTCCTGTGCCAACTGCCTGCGCCTCATTTTCAATGGCCACCTCAAGCCCCTCAATTTCTCCACCAAAATTTAAAAAATCCAATCCTATTTTGGTGTTCTTTGCTGAGGAAAGCTCGCTTTTTAAGATTATTTGAAAGGATGATAGAAAAAATTATACATTCTTGTACTCCTGCACTTTGTATATATATTTATTTATTTATTGTCACTTGTTTCAATATTAATAATTTTTAAATGTTTTTAGATATTTTTATTTATTGTGCCTTTTCCATTGTTAATATAAATTGATTGATTATAACAGATTGTGATGATTGATACCTTATCCACTAATGTAGCTAGTAGTTACATGAAGGGGTAGGGATGTCCCATTTCATAGGGATAGATTTTCCTCCCTTCCCCTTCACACTCTGTTTGGAGGGCCAAGGGGTAAGGCCAAGGGGTAGGGATAGGGGTGAAAATGAGAAATGGGATTGGCCCTTAGCCTACATTGCTAATATTATAGAACCTGTCCAATAGTGAGAGGATCCCTTTTCAGTTATAACGTCCTAACATTCACATTCAGTCATGTTGCCAAAACAGAAAGAAGTGCTAGGTAAAGACATTAAACATGAGCTTAGTGAGTATGGAGGTAAAATAAAAATCCTGAAAGGGGGAAGGTGAAGACAGGTATTCTGCCTTGGTACCGTACTCCTAATAAAGAGCCACTTCCACTATGAATGGACAATTCAAACTAGTCAGCCAGGCATATAAAATGCCTACACACAGTAAGAACGTCTCTGTTTTGACAGGGGGCTGCCACATGCACTGCCACTGTAACAAACAAACAAACAAACAGCTGTGAGCATCTCACAGTATCTCTGAGCCGCAACAGCACAGAGATGAAGATCTACATTTGAAAGTGTGATTTAAATGGCATATTGATACTGCAAGAAATACAGTGCACTATATGTATTAGTAGCTTGACAGTGATGAAGGTCTTGTCTTCTCAAATAACTCCATTGGTTTGCACTGTATCAACTGTGCCATTCATTACGAATAAGAATCTGTGACAAGAGGAAAGATATTTATCTGCCAGGATCATTGATTTTCTTGCAATTTCAAAACAATGTTTCATTGGATTCTATATTTCACCTGTCAGCCATGAAAAAAAGAGCTGAAAAATACAAAATGACAAACACCTCAGTCTATTTGCCAATTGGGCTGACTTTTAAATGTGGGAATAGTCACATTGGCCAAAACAGGTGTAGCACATGGTTAGTGACTGCCTTGCCACTGGTATTTTACAGCTTGGACCACATCCAGCATCTTAGTTGCAACAATTATTAATGTGTGCATTCAATATCAGTACTTATTTCTCACATGAGGCCTACAAATAACAAATCACAACCCATTATTGTGCTATGCTGAGTAGTGCAATGAATATATAACATTAAAGTGATTATTATGCTTTTTCCAAAAATAAGGACATTAGACATATTCTTTTGTCTTCACATTACACACTTTATTACATTTTGGACAGTGTGTTTCCTAATTAAGATGCACACAACTTAGTTCAAGTTGCATCACAAGTTTATATGTAACTATAAGTTTTTTTAATTTAAAAGTAACTTGATTTACCCGTAAAGCTCCTCTGGCCGAAGGCCTTACCTTTTTTGTTTGGTCCCTGTGGATGATACACTGTTATCAAAGGCATTCCCTGTGTATGGCTGCTATGCTGATTAAAGTAGAAATGCTTTTCATAGTAAGCCCCCATATGCATAACAATTACAAAGTCTGATTTCGATTTTATATAAACAAAAACAGCATAAACTTTAGGATTTGTTTTACAATTTAAATGTGAATCCATTACATGAACTGCTGTTTCACATTGCTTGAATCACATCAGTAAAAATAGAATAAATACATGTAATCCTATGTTTACTTGTCCTTGAGAGAGAAACTTGAATAATGCCGACTAGAATAAAAGAAGATAATATTGAGTAATGAAGACTTTACTTTATTTCCATAATGCTGATGAACACTGATATCCACATTCCAGTTATTGTTTAGAGACAAGGGGACAATGCACTTTACTGTCCCTTGACCATGTTTGTGTTACAGGCAGTGGTTTCAGAATAAGACCATCAATCTGTGCTTTATAACTAATACGTATGTTTCAACTGTGTATGTTGTCTTGGCACTTTATGACGCAATTATAATCCAACAAAACACCTTATGATAAAGTGACAATAGCATAATAGTGGGTCACACAAGGAACCAATATCTCTCCACACTTTCATATTTTATAGAAACACAGGGGTTAATTGAATTGCACAGTTAGCTGGGAGGTGTACTGTTCCGTTTGTATGTTCAGCTACTTGTGATTGATGATGATTTTATTCACTCTTTTTAACCCAAACAAAATAAGAAAGAAACCCTCATAGACAACATGCCCTGTTCCGACTACGTTGAACAACACTCATACTATATCAAACTCAGCGAATGTCTATTGCAAAAAAAAATATATCATGTATTCTGCTCTAAATTCTGTAGAGCAGAATACATGATGCTCTACAGGGACACGTCACTGGTGATGCTGAGGAGCTGAAAATAACATATCCTGTCCTTTCTGACAAACCTTCATCCATACAGGTTTTGGACATAAATCATCCTATTCTGTATATAATGCTATATGGGTGAATGGCTCTGTCTTTCGGATGGACTGTAATGTCAGCTAAATTCACCAGTTCCCCACAACTCAACTTGGACAAACGTCCTCCATCAATATTAGAAAATGTCCAATTTCTGCTAAAAACAGACTTCCTATTAGTGTTTGCATCCATGCCAGTACTTTTGTTGGGTGGATGTGACTTCTTTGGAAAGGGCGTCTGGGTGATCGTAGTGTGCTGTGATTCAGCATTTCCACTGCAGTTACAGTGAGGCCACGAGGGTCAAAGCAGATAGATATGATAGGACTGCATTGTGCGTTATGTACTAAAAGAGCAAAGCAGTTTTTGCTGTCTGTCAATCAATACATTTGCTCACGATCTTCATATTATCACAAGATTTAAAAGTTGTGCATCTTACCTTCTTTCAGATGTGTTTTAGAAAACAAAAACTTTCTCCCTTTATGTAGTCATATACTATATATATATAGCGCTCTATATATAGCGCTCCTTGGACATCTCTTCTGCCTACGCCCTCTGTGTGTCCTTGAGATTTGTGTAGAATTAATATTAAATTAAATATTGTTTAACATTGTTTTTACTACAATTTAAAAATGCATGACTAGTCAAATCAGTGTGACCACTTTTATAATATTTCCTACAGATTGTTGTGCTGTCCTCAAATACTGTCCAATTATCTGATATTACAGAGTGTGAATGGTTTTAGGCACACACATGAAAAAACTAGACTGCTGCATGGTGTTCGTACAGTGCAGCAAAAAACAGAACGCCACATATTTTCCCTGTGGTGGTAAATACCTATGCAGCTTTGATCCTAGACATGTAATCCTGTGAATGGACTTATGTCAGTCAACAAAACACTTATAAATATCCTGAAAAAAAACGTTTTCTTTCCAGCTTGCTCATGGTTTTGCAGGTATGAGGATGAGGTAATGCTGTGATGCAAGGCGCCTCCTGACGTGAAGTCTGCATCACCGGTTTGACAGCCTGTCTTTTAACGTGGCTGACAAAAGTTGCCACTATGGTGATTACCTCTGCTTCTATCCCAGTCCAACTTGTTCTTAGCAAGATTGCAACTGCAGCAGGTAGCCAGGCCATGGGGCCTTGGCAATGTCTAAGTGCCAGGTCCTATCATGTGTACTCAGACCCTGAGACAGGCATCCCAAAACACTGTGCAGCCGAGCATGTTTGTTTACTCACGCAGGTCATCATATCAGTGCCTGGCCTGCATGGTGCAGTCAGAACAAATCATTACAGTATAAGGCATGGATATCTCCCCCCAAAAAACTAACTCATTTACTTTGAACTTTAGACGACTGATTATTTTTTCTTGACATGTAAAGAATTACAGAATCTCATGGCATAGACTGTGGCCATTATATTTATTTATTATTCCATTATATTAGAATTCATTTTTAGATGAGATAAGACACCAGCATAATATTTCCGGTGTCATCACTGACTGTCATCCAACAGGAAATTAAATAGAGACACACCTGAAGTCATTTAGACGGTGGCATATATATATGATTCAAAATGAATAAGCAACTTTCATATTGTTCAGAAAGATAAAACAAAAGATATATTTTATTTTTGTCTATATCACTTCAACATGACGACTTCGTCATAATATATCATTTTGCCCAAAGGACATGACTCGTCTGGAGAGCAGTTAAAAGGTGTTTTTATAAATCACAACTGGGATTTTTGACAAACTCTCAACATGTGTTTTTCATACCTTAAATATAGTTTATTTTTCTTAATCTTTCCTAACCTTAACCACAATGGAGTTGCAATGCACAGACATTGTAGAAAGTCATTGTTTTTCCTTATTTTTTTAATTAACTAAGTGCTGTTTATAGGATGAAATATGGGGTTTTAACAATTCAGAAAAAATTTATTCTTCTAAAACCTTTTTTATGAGCTGCTAAACAATTTGCAGAGATACCTGACAGCCTAGTGTAAAAAAACAGGGCTAAATTCAAACCAGCTTTTCATCTCGTCAGAGGAGTAACTACACAGTATTGCCTTTACAGAAGGACTGAAACAGCGAAACAAAAACCAGCTCAAGAAAAACTGCCCAACGCATATTACAGGCCTTATTTATACTATCCTGACAGGGAGAATTTGGTGTTCCCCATCTGAGGGATCCCAGAGGACACCATATAGCGGCCCTTCAGCATGTTGACAGATATCGTGGCAGACAAGGCGCTTGCAGAAAAGCTACTCACTTCCAAGGTACTGTAAATAGTCAGTTTACTTTCCTTGAACCACAGTGCCTGCGTATCTATAATCTAATATTCACAACATAATGAAAAGACAGAGAAGTCCATGGTTACACATTTTATTTTAACTTGCGTAAAATGATAAACTCTTCAGCATGCAGGGTTCTGTTTTACCTGTAATACATGTGCCAGTAATCATTTGTGTAAACTGCCCATCATAGGTATCTCACGAAGCAGCTGATTGTTCATGTCATCAGACCAACAACCTCCATTAATATGTTTTATATGTGGACAGAAACATTCTATCTCTTCTTTGAGGTGAAATTTTGAAAATAAGAGATTGAGGACTCAAAACACTTGCCCTGCCTTCCTAATCGCATACTCTTTCTTTTTTCCACATACTACATCTGACAATACAAATAATCTAGTTAGGGTGCATGCAGTATGCTACTATTGGGACATACTTTTACTTGTTTATTTCATCATTATATCGCACCTTGATCTTGCCTCTTGCTTTCATATCCGTCGCATCCCCGTTTGTTTTCATACGGAGGCTCCGTCGATGTGACGTCACTTCAGGTTTGCACTGGATTATAGCCAAATAGGATGCTGTTTTCAAAACTAAAAATATCATCCGGATGTAGTGGGACATCCGGGTACTTCTAACCATCCTACATCTGGCCACAAGAATCGGGACATCCTAAATATTTTTTGTACACACTTTCTAAGTGTTAGATTCGGAACGCAGGGTACGTTTACTGAAAATTCCTACATCACCTTGTGTAAGGATGGCATTCAAATATTTAATATCTTAATTAGAGTATTTACCAGTACATGTTTTAATTATCATGACTATGCAATACAACATCATTTGGTTGTTTATTAGTATGTAATTGCCCATGTATGGACTAGGGTTGTCCCCAACTAAGCATTCACATAGTAGATTCTGATTGGTCAAGTCTTACCTATTAAAGTTGACTGAATGTCTCAGCAGTGCCTATGTGCCCAACATGGTGATGAGCAAAGTTATTTTCATGTGTTAAAAAGTGTGTTAAAATATGTTTTCCAATTGACTTTTCACCAATTCATCATGTTTTGTTTACAGTGTGCTGACAACCTCTTGGGGTTTTGCAAATTGTAATGGTCTTTCTCTTCCTAAGCATTAGTATAGTGACAATGTTATACTGCTGAACAAGGTCTACAGGGTGAGTATGGGGGTAAACCATGGGGTGTACAAAGTGTATGACTACCTTTTGCAGGTTACCTCCTACCAGCAATCTGGACTGCTTCTTAAGATACATCATGAACTTTCCCTACCTAAACAGTTCCTTTTTACCCAATTATAGCAATACCTTAACCATAAAGTTGGTAAACCAGCAAACACCTCAGGTACATGTTGTTTTTGGAACAGCCATAGAAACTGGCAATCAAAATGTAACTGTAACTGACTTGATTAAGTGGATGTGCAGTTGCTGGTAGTGGCAAAGATCACACTTGTCACATTTTGATTTTGAATGGCTCGCTGACTGCCATCAATTACACTCACTCAGATGTTTAACATTCCAATAGTGGATTTTTCTTGAATCAGAGCAGCAGAAATATTTAGTTTGAATGGATAAGTCATTGAATAAAAAACATTCCAAGCTGCCCTTCCTTGTCAAAGTCGTTTTTCATCAAGGTGGATCACCTTATTCATACAGAATATATTGTGACAGGAGATAGCGTGAGGTAGACAGCTGGTACAGCATAGTTAGTTTTAAATCAAAATTCATTGGCCATTTCTTCATTCTCTTGGTTGTTGCAAAAAGCCCCTATACAAATTTTAAGACAATCCACTGATGTCAAATTTGACCAAATCATGCAGTCTGGAGCAGTCTTTAATTGACTAGATATGGACAAAGCACTTAATGTCATCTAAAAAACTGCAGAACATATGTTGTGCATCTGGAGGAATATTAATTGGGCATTTTTTTTCAAAAAATATGGTTGTTGTTGACTTTCATATAGCCATTTTTTTCTCTAGCTTTCTCACAATTCCACACCTCCTAACACATATCATGTTTCCATGCCAGATGTTTCACATGGTCACATCTCCGGATAAAATATATTATAGCGTCCCAGGAGTGATAATGAGTTATATTAGCGGACCAAGTGTGTTGCGTGTACATCAGGCTTATCCTCAAGGTTTCACTTCTATTCAGCAGAGACATGCAAATGAAAGAACACACCTGGAAAAACTGGGCTAATCAATGGGGTGGCATTTTGTAATTCAGTGGATTTAATGGATGTCCTTGTCTGCTTCAGCCTCAGTGTGGTTAATGCTGCTTGAGCGTTTAACATAACATAAAAAAATTAGTGCAGCTGCAAGAAAGTGAATGTGTTCAACAATATGTTGGGCTTAATTTTTACATTGAGACCCACTTTTGTCTTGCTACTTTCAAGAAAACACCTTGTCATCAATTTCTTAGCCAACAGGACATATCCTGTCTTTTTTCTCTCTCTCTCTCTCTCTCTCTCTCTCTCTCTCTATCAAGCCATCCATTCATGCCTACTCTTACATTCCACTTCTCACCCGCCTTCCATTCACAACCTTTTTTGGTTCTTTCCTTTGAGTCATCCATCTGTGACAACCTACACCTCCCTCGCATATTTCAAGTTTGTCAATGTGTTGCTCTCTCTTTCACAACCTATAAATACTGTACACCAACACTGGCCTGTTTTTGTCTATGTACCTTATAGTGTCTGTTCATCCTACACACTCACAGTCTCTAGCTGCTTCAGCTTTATACAAATATTCCCTTCAATATACAGTATAAAACCAATTTTATTTTAGGACCACACATTGTGAACACTTTGCATCTATATCTCAGTCAGCAATGCTAAATGCTTTGGACTATGCAGTTTCTTGCTCTGCCAGAGCATTAAGGCAGTTCTGCAGGCATAAGAGCGTCCAACCCTTTATTGGCAATGTGTCCATGTAAAAAGGCAGCAAGTATGTATATTTAACATGAAGAACACCACAGGGCTATGCTTTTGTGCTGTAGCCAAAGTGGTCAAATATTACAAACTATTTGTCATTAGAACTACAATTCACTGTGCATATAGATTAAATGGGTCTCATTTATAATGTGCAATATCTTGGAAATGATGTGGTTTCCCTCAGTGTGAAGAGGACATGCAGGGACATCACAGGAGCCCTATGCCTTCTGAGTTTAAGCTTGATAGACCTAAACAAAAAAGAAAGAAAAGCCAGTTCTCCAAGTAAAATAGAGGCCCACAAATGTTTTTTTTATTATGTGAAATTAAAAAGGTGTTTTATTATTTAATTGTGTTTTGCCCTTGGTGTGGGTTGGGTTGGACTGAACATTATCCGGTTGTTATCCATTGGGTTTCAGGACACACTCAAGATAGTACAAGAGGCCATTTCTTCCTTCAGAGCAGAGAAAATCTCTTTTTCTCTCAGGATTTTTTTCTCCCACCACCAAAGTACTTGATTGAAAAGATGGATCACACATTTGATTGCTGGAGGATACAAAACATGGATGTGAGCGTTTTACTGTCCAACCATCCTTCTACATGAAAGTAACATCTGTTTCAGGCTAAATATAAAAACACACAAAGGCGCAGTAATTAAGATATCATACAGCCAAGAGAAAAAAAACTTCTGAAAAGTATGAGTCATTAAGTGAAGGAGTCCTTGTATCAAGCTGCAACTTGAAGTTGGTTTAAATGTTTATTCAGCTTAAACCATACTGTTTCTCATTGACTCTTTTCACATGTACACAATTATTTACTGTATGACAAATACAGTATGTGATACCACAACCTATTTACATGTGATGTGGCATGAGGGGAGTATTCAAATATCAAGAGATGGAAACACCAAAGTGTACAATCACCATCTCTTGATAATACCTTAAGATGGGAAATTGATATGTGCATGTTTCTAATAGGAATGTATTCTACAGGGGGTCAGAAGCCCTACCTGCTCACTCACTGTAAATCATTCAACGTGATCATTTGGGTTTAATGCCTCCAATATTACAGTGGGACACATTCACATGTTATGCAATACACATATTTTAAAAAATAATGATGCACTGCAAATGTACGTGTGGGTCCAATAATAGTAAAGTGATATAAATAGTATTAATATGAAACCTCGACGAGTAGGAGGCAAGAACTGTAGCTTTGGTTGCTATTGGAAACTGCTTTGCAAGTTAAAAAGATAAGGCTGGTAAAAACTCTAACAGATCAGCATGTAAAACAGGCTTTTTGTAGATAAACATATACACTCAACAAAAATATAAACGCAACACTTTTGTTTTTGCTCCCATTTTTCATGAGATGGACTTAAAGATCTAAAATTCATTCCAGATACACAATTGTACCATTTCTCTCAAACATTGTTCACAAATCTGTCTAAATGTGTGATAGTGAGCACTTCTGCTTTGCTGAGATAATCCATCCCACCTCACAGGTGTGCCACATCAAGATGCTGATCTGACATCATGATTAGTGCACAGGTGTGCCTTAGACTGTCCACAATAAAAGGCCACTCTGAAATGTGCATTGTTTTGCTTTATTGGGGGTCTGGGGACTCAGAACCAGTCAGTATCTGGTGTGACCACCATTTGCCTCATGCAGTGCAACACATCTTCTTCGCATAGAGTTTATCAGATTGTCAATTGTGGCCTGTGGAATGTTGTTCCACTCCTCTTCAATGGCTGTGCGAAGTTGCTGGAGACGGCTTATGGTGGAGAAATGAACATTCAATGCACGAGCAACAGATCTGGTTGACATTCCTGCTGTCAGCATGCCAATTGCACGCTCCCTCAATGCTTGTGGCATCTGTGGCATTTTGCTGTGAGACAAAACTGCACATTTCAGGGTGGCCTTTTATTGTGGACAGTCTAAGGCACACCTGTGCACTAATCATGATGTCAGATCAGCATCTTGATGTGGCACACCTGTGAGGTGGGATGGATTATCTCAGCAAAGCAGAAGTGCTCACTATCACACATTTAGACAGATTTGTGAACAATGTTTGAGAGAAATGGTACAATTGTGTATCTGGAATGAATTTTAGATCTTTAAGTCCATCTCATGAAAAATGGGAGCAAAAACAAAAGTGTTGCGTTTATATTTTTGTTGAGTGTATGTACCTCAAAGTAAAGTATCAAGTAAAGTATTATTTAGGTTGTGGTACTCCACATTCCACACTTATATTAAGTTCCTTAATACATACAAGCATTTGCGTACACCGTGCCCCAAACCCACTTCCAAAACGTCAACTTTAAACAGACATGCCTTGACACATGGTCAAATTCTCCCGCATCTTCTGCTGATCGATAGGTGCCTCATTGGCAGCAGTCAAGCTGACATGCCTGTTTGGGCACTACTTCATGTCCGTCTCAGCATTAAGGAAAGGTAAGGGCTCAATTGGCTCTGTAGGGGTTGTTAAGTCAACCTATCCCATCACCACCACCACCACCCACTAAGAGCTGATTGGCCCTGACAACCTCCCACTGTGGATCCAGCAATCACTTTGAGGAGTGAGTTTGGGAGAAGGGAGGGGTGGATATATTCTCAGTGGGTGTTCAGACTAGGGCAAGGTGAGTTGAAGTTAAGTGAGGAGAGGAAAGGAGAGGTGTTATTAAGTTCAGGTTCAACTTCCAAAGTTTGAAGTTGAGTTTGAGATTTTATCATTTTTAGGAAGGCTGTTTCCAAATGTAATTGAAATATGTAAAAAAAAAAGAAAAAAAGGAAAAAGAGTCAAAAGAGGATTAATGCTGTCAAGACATAAGAGGTGAGCTGTGTTTGGGGTATGGGTTTGGCAGCACACATTTAAAAATGATTGTCTCTGTTTGTTAGTGGTGACTGTGTGAGAGGCCAGTAGGGACAGTCTGAAGAAGTGTAGATACATAGCACACCTCTCTGCTACAGGTCAGAGGTGAGACATGTCAAAAAGTGGTTGAGATTTAAAACCGAGCATAGAGGACACAAGTGGAGAGTAAAGGGAGAGACAGGCAGAGAGAGGGATGAGGCAGGCTAAGGGACGCAGATGGATGGACAGATTGAGGGAGTGTATTGCTTTAGCATGATTAACTGCCATGCCACACGCACAGTTTTATCTCTCTATATCTCTCTATAGCTGTCTCTCTCTCTCTCACCCTGTCTCACTGTCCTTCTGTATTTTTGCCCCACACTCCTCATTATAGATCCATTTCTCTTGGGGCGTCGCACAACTGGCTAGATCACAATATAAGAACGTATGCTGCAGTTGATGCGATCTAGACCAGAAAAGTCTGATCTATAATGAAAAGCTAGTATCCAAAGTGTATTAGTTATGTCCTATTAAACCCGTATTAACCAACTTGTAACACGATGCTCTAATTGTACATTATTAGAGGAGAGTCTCTCCTCTCACCACGGTTCCTGCTATGAGATGCAAACCCCAGCCTCTGCGGTTTGAAGCGCAAGATTTACCCTCAAGACTACCTGAGATTGCTTCTAAATAAAGTACAATATTCAATAAATACCACCGTATTCAGCGTTTTACTTCATCAGAACCCCTTCATCCTTATGATGATGTCGGTTTCTGTGTAGTATAAACCCTTTTATATTTGCTTCAGAAAATCTTCCTTTTTTCTTTTCACGGAAGATATCATTCACAAGTTATTGCTATTCAGTTGTATGCAACTTAGTTTTGTAAACCACCCTTCCTAAAAAATAGAACAGATATACTATTTTCAGAATTTAAACAATCTCGTTTAACCTGGGAAGGTATTAAAGCATATTCTCTCCTTACAGAGAGGTTAGTTGTATGAGGTTGTGTGTGTTTTAAATCAGTAATGTGCCGTTGTGTGGAATCGAATTGTACTTACCTCCCCGAGGACGGAACCATCTCTTTGAAGAAAAAACCTATACCTAAAGTCCTTCTGTTCCAATTATAAACTAATTCACAACTGAGGCTTTACAACATTTAAGGGATTTTATTTACAAAATACAAGAGAGTATAGGTATATTACATAAAATGGACAAGAAAGAAAAAGAAAAGAGGTTATATGCCTAAATAGATGTTAACTTGGTATATTTTTCCCAAATTTGCCAAAGCACAAGATAATTAAAGGTATTGCATGTTCTCATAAAGAAAATTGCCACAACAGAGGAGCTATTGTACCCAATATTTTGTTAATTCCATTCACCATTCTATAAGATTTCCTATTATGTCATTCCCATCTAAAGTTTAAGAATTTTTACCAAGTTATCTGTGTCAAGCGTTTTAAAGAAGTGTTTTAAAAGACTTTGCCTCTAAGTACTTCAAAGTCCAAAATCTTTCAGAGTATTTTGGACTCACAAAGTTTTCTAATTTTTTTTCTGCCACCATGGTTGAAGGGACAGATAGAGTCTGCTGGAACAGAGTGTGACAAACTATAGGCGTATATAGTAATCCCTTTTCTGCTCCAAACGGGCTGTTATATAGTGAACTGAGAACCAATGAGATTTGGGAGAGGGAGGAGTGAAAAAGGAACAGCTGCACGGGGGACCCCGGTAGCCTCCTCCCTCTCTCCTTCCTACTGTATGGCCATATAAGGTCCTTCCCCCTACTCCTTTCTATGGCCCTATGGTCCTCCCCCTTCCTCTGGTCAACTTTAACCTGATGAGCCTTCACATTCTATTCTGTTTCATTAAACATTTCCTACTTTTACTTATGACAAAAATAAATACAAATGTCACAAGATATGCACAAGTAAAAAGTTACATCATGTTCAAGTATCACAACACAGTCCACTCAGAAGTCAGAAATGCTCAGCTGCTAATGTGCAGTTGCAATGTCTTCGTATTCACGTGAGAGTTCTCAATTTTTATTTTTGTTAAATGTTGTTCAAACATCAACATTTGTAAACTTCTCTACTAAGGTAACTTAGACCAACATACAGTGTATGTTTTGCTTTGTTTCATGCTTTGAATCGTACTTAAAGCTGCACTAATCAATATCTTAATATTAAAATTGAGCCAAATGACTCAGTGTAATGTGATTTTGATCATTACCATTACCATAGAGGCTTAACAGAGCTTTGTGTCATCATTCAGCTCTTTGTTTAGGTTTTACTTCCCACAATTTAACTGTTTGAGGTTTACCATAATCTTATTCCAGCTTTAGCAGGCAGCTATCTGCAGCAAAAAAAATCAGTGTATGCTACCTGCCATGCACCAGATGGCAAACAGGCAATGATGTCATGTTGATGACATGTTGGTGAACCAACTGTAACCCCAAGGAGCTAAAGAGTAATATACTTTCCCCAATATATTTCCCCCAGCAGACTAAGACAGAGCTCTAGAGAGATTGCAAATATCGGACTAAGATTTGTTAGGTCACCAGAAACACAACTCCCAACGAAGGCTTGCTACGTGCCTGCTCAGTGTGTTGAATACATAGGCAGCTATTTGCTAACATGTCCTCCTTATCAACTTCATACAGTGCTCAATGGCAGTGTTCACAGAGTTCTCATGTAGCCCAAATAATGACATTATACTGCTATAAAAGATTTGTTTGGATTGTAAAGTCCAGCTAGGTTTTATACTTGCATACAGTAATGTAACTTTTCTTTTCTTCTTTTCTTACATCTTAGATGTCAGTTTCTCCATTGTCACGTTAAATTATATCTTAAATTAAAGGGGAAGTAAGCGATACGGTCCTTTTAGCTTTTAATTTCCTGTCAGTGATTTAAGACGTATATCAACACGAAAATATTGCTAACTTCTCCTTTAAATCAAACTGATTATGAACACACAAGATTGGAAATACAAGCTATGAACTAGACTAGAAATGGATTTTGTGACTGGGATATTTTCTCCACTTCGGATGTCCTCCAGCATGCCTACAGGGCCAGACGGCACCCCATCAGGCCTTTTCATGGATTACCTTTCAAATGCAATCACATCACATTTGACTGATCACTTCAGCAACTGATAATGTATCATCTAGTAACAGGCTTGAAGTGAAATTAAATTAGAATGCTATTAATTCAATCATTTAAGAAGTCAAAGTATGTGTCAAATACACAATTTTAATATGAAGCTAATCTAAGTCTAGTTGCTTTGACAAAAAGGGGGAATACATAACAGATAAAAACAGTAAAGTCTTTAGTCCCTGTTTTCTTAATGGAAGAAATAACAGTTTGTCAAAGCACTTGTCACGCACTATGAAGAGCTGTCTACAACCCCCCCACCCGAGTTTACTGAAATCCAAAAGAAGCAACCATATCACAACTATTCAACCCAACAGTGATCAACTTGTGACTAGTGTGTTTAGCTTTGTTGTTCTTTAATTCAAAAAGCCTGAACAAGGGCACAATGTTACCCATCTGTTTGTGTGGTTTTAAAATGTATTTGCAGTGGCATAATCTGGATTCAGCTTGATTGTTTGTCTCTACTATTGTATTTGCTTCAAATATCTGGGTTTATGTGTTTTCCAAAAAAGTCATAAAATAGTAAACCACAAATACAACAGAATAAAACGTATGCATGGAATTTGGTTATTATTTATATCTAAAAGTTTGTATTATTATTTTGCATCCATGTACTTGTAGGATTCGTTTACCTCCTAATTGACTTCTCCTATTGTGAAAATGAATGCAATGTTGCCTACTGTTGTGTGTAATGCACACCAGTTACACATACATGGGATTCTGTCTTGTATCAGCTGTAATTAGAGTCGAACATTCTCTCTTTTTCAACTACCAGTTTACATTGCTAACTGTTGATACTGTTAGTTGACCAGTAATGTGGTTGCTCAGTTGCTTGGGTTGTAAGGCAAGGCAAGGCAAGTTTATTTATATAGCACAATTCAAATACAAGGCCATAAAGTTATTTGGTAACACTTTAGTTCGATAGTCCACAGTTGACACTCAACAAGCCATCAGTTGATACGCAGTTGCATGTCAACAGTGAATGAGTTTACATATCTCAACAGATACGTAACATGAATTCAACTAACTGTAAGTTAACCATAAGTTGCACTATTAGTAGATGATTAGTTGACTGTCAACAATGAATGAGTTTACATATCTCAACAGATACGTAACATGAATTCAACTAACTGTAAGTTAACCATAAGTTGCACTATTAGTAGATGATTAGTTGACATTCAACAGAGCTTGTTCAACAGATAAAAAACAAGGATTCAACTAACTGTCTGTTAACTATAGGTTGCACTATTAGTAGATGTTTAGTTGATATTCAATAGTGATTAAGTTGATACATATTTAGAATGCATTCAACTGTCTATAAGTTGCATTTTTAGTAGATGTTGTTTTGTACACGTGACATGCATTCAACTAACTGTCAGTTAACTATTAGTTGCATTATTAGTAGATGGTTAGTTGATATTAAACATTGAGTTAGTTGATACTCAACAAAGCTTGTCAACAAATATGTAACATGCATTCAACTAAGTGTTAGTTAACTATACAATAATTTTATTTTGTTAATTTATTTTTACAAAAACAGTCTGCAACAGACATTGTACTTTTTATTACATGTTCTTTACAAATATTCAACTATCAGTTGAGTGTCAACTTCTAGTAAGTTGACTATCAACTGCTGTTATTAACCAATTCTCAACTTACGTTTCATATGGATCAACTTTCCCACCACTCACAAGGAACACATCTAGTGAATGAACATTCAACCCTCTGTTGATCATATATGTTCATTGTAAAATAAAGATGAGAATGTTTTATCAATCAATAGGCACCCTGTGTAGGTGACTACCTGTTGATTGTCATATGACTGTCGACAAACTATCAGTCAATATTCAACTTAGCATAAGTAGACAGGTCTTGGGACTGTCAAATTAAAGTGAAAACAGTTTAGTGTCTACACACTATTAACAGAGGAAAACAGAGAAAATGGTTGACTATCAGTTGATTCTCAACAAACTATCAGTCGATGTTTAACTAAGCATTAGTAGAAAGGTCTTAGGACTGTCAAATTAAAGTGAAAACAGTTTAGTGTCTGCAAACTATCAACAGAGCAAAACAGAGAAAATAGTTGATTCTCAACAAACTATCAGTCGATATTCAACTAAGCATTAGTAGAGAGGTCTTAGGACTGTCAAATTAAAGTGAAAACAGTTTAGTGTCTGTAGACACTCTACAAACTAGTAACAGTACAAAATAGAGACAAGTTTTGCTCAACTGATGAGTAACACTGGATGACCCCAAAGTAAAGTTAAAAAATATATAGGCAGCATATCTGAACAGGAAAGAACATTTATTTAAAGTAAATTTAACTTTTTTCAGTAGTTACACAACATGTAGGTACACAGCAAGTACCATCAATACCTCTAAAAAAGACAATAAAACTAATGCATGTATTTATTTAGGTGTCACTTAGGCAATTGTTTAACGACAGATCGTCCAAAAATTGACATTCAAAAAGCTCAGTAAAGTGTACCATAACACCCAGTACCACTAGTTATGATACTGAGCAAACATATGTAATATATAACATCAGTTCTCATGAAACGCTTTGTTATGGTAAGAAAAAGATATATAATTTTGTTATGGACCAGAATATCTGAAGCTCCTAGTAGCTCGGGAGAAAATGGATTAACAGCAATGGTGAAACAAGACACACTGATTCAGCAGTTAGGTTTGACAAGTAAATGTAAAATACTTATTTTCTACTCTCTCTCTTCCTTGAAGTGTATGTCATTGTTGATTCTCAGTAAAACATAAAAAAAACACAACAGTGCCATTTTTTTCATTATGGACTCAAGATAAAACAAATTAATTATCACTCTCCTGTGACCAACCACTAGTTTAACCTGGTCCTGCCACTGTTATTTGAATGAGCACATTTGAATAATTTTTTGCTCTCTTTAGATCCAGTTGTTGGGTTACTAGCCACTCCAGGCCTGCTGTACTTCTCTTCAATTGAAGCAGTCGGGCTGAAGAATCCAGGAATCTTGTCCTATCACCCAGTTGATGAACATAGAAAGAAATGATCTGAGAATTACCACAAAATAGTTCAAATGCATTTTGATTTCCTTTATCTAAATCATTATAGCATTGTGGTTCCACATTAAAACACATAATGCTTTCTATTGCTTTAATAAAATATATTTGGTACCCTAATCAAATAAAATTCTCACTGAACCTTGTACAGATTGAAATTATTTTTTAATTAAAGAAACATGTAATCTCTATGACCATTCTACACAACACCACGTATGCATAGACTCAGTTTTTGCTCACTTTAGACTGAAATAGCAATGTGCACTTTGAATGTGGAACATGCAAACATTTATTCAAATACAGTTTAGTGTCTATAAACACACTTTATTTAGACAGATACTTGTGAAGCTAGGCAGCGCTAGGCTCATGCTAACGTTGCTAATATAGCTAGCGCGCTAGGCGCGGCGCTAATGCTAACGTGGCTATGCTAGCGGGAGGCCGCGTCGCTAATATATATGACATTATTCTTACATACACAAAACGATATCTCACAAATACCTCAGTTAACTCACCAATTATTCCCTTTGGCTAATGGCAGCATACTTGTGACCACCACGGGTCTTCAGTGTGAGATGGATGGGTTGGTCAAGCTGGCTTTTAGCACATAGCTTTACTGTCCAGGCACACATTCATTTTTTAGCTGCCCAGGTCAGTAAAACGAGCCCTCTCTGTCTCGAAAAAGCCCTAACCACGCTGGGGCAGTTCAAGTGCTTGAAAAAGGTGGGTAATCGTAATGTCGATACTCGATAATATTCGAAAATCCAGACTCCAAACACCTTCCCAAAGTTTAAATACATATTTATAGATGTATCTATGTTTTTTTATATAATTGTTAATATCAGCAATGGCTGTATAAACCTCTCAAGATTAGAAGACCTAAATAGGCCTACATAGAGTGGTGTGCAATACAATGCGAACGTATAGTGGTTACTGATAAATAACAACTATAACCTGTAGGACATTATTGATAATATTGTGAGCAGAAATTATATGAAACAAATATATATTGATCTATTAATGTGTATTTTAAACTTTGGGAAGGTGAAAATATGTTTGGAGAGACTTTATTTAGGAAACATATTTCATTTCTAACTGTATCGACATTACGATTTCCCACTTTTTTCAAGCACTTGAACTCCCCCAGCTTGGTTGGTAAGGGCTGTTTAAGCGAGAGGTCTCGTTCTTTACTGGCAGCTAGAGAGAAGGTTGTGTGTCTGGTCAGTAAAAGCAGCAGCTATATGCTAAAGACCGCTTGACCAACCCATCCATCTCACACTGAAGACCCGTGGTGGTCACAAGTATGCTGCCATTAGCCAAAGGGAATAATTGGTGAGTTAACTGAGGTATTTGTGAGATATCGTTTTGTGTATGTAAGAATAATGTCATATATATTAGCGACGCGGCCTCCCGCTAGCATAGCCACGTCAGCATTAGCGCCGCGCCTAGCGCGCTAGCTATATTAGCAACGTTAGCATGAGCCTAGCGCTGCCTAGCTTCACAAGTATCTGTCTAAATAAAGTGTGTTTATAGACACTAAACTGTATTTGAATAAATGTTTGCATGTTCCACATTCAAAGTGCACATTGCTATTTCAGTCTAAAGTGAGCAAAAACTGAGTCTATGCATACGTGGTGTTGTGTAGAATGGTCATAGAGATTACATGTTTCTTTAATTAAAAAATAATTTCAATCTGTACAAGGTTCAGTGAGAATTTTATTTGATTAGGGTACCAAATATATTTTATTAAAGCAATAGAAAGCATTATGTGTTTTAATGTGGAACCACAATGCTATAATGATTTAGATAAAGGAAATCAAAATGCATTTGAACTATTTTGTGGTAATTCTCAGATCATTTCTTTCTATGTTCATCAACTGGGTGATAGGACAAGATTCCTGGATTCTTCAGCCCGACTGCTTCAATTGAAGAGAAGTACAGCAGGCCTGGAGTGGCTAGTAACCCAACAACTGGATCTAAAGAGAGCAAAAAATTATTCAAATGTGCTCATTCAAATAACAGTGGCAGGACCAGGTTAAACTAGTGGTTGGTCACAGGAGAGTGATAATTAATTTGTTTTATCTTGAGTCCATAATGAAAAAAATGGCACTGTTGTGTTTTTTTTATGTTTTACTGAGAATCAACAATGACATACACTTCAAGGAAGAGAGAGAGTAGAAAATAAGTATTTTACATTTACTTGTCAAACCTAACTGCTGAATCAGTGTGTCTTGTTTCACCATTGCTGTTAATCCATTTTCTCCCGAGCTACTAGGAGCTTCAGATATTCTGGTCCATAACAAAATTATATATCTTTTTCTTACCATAACAAAGCGTTTCATGAGAACTGATGTTATATATTACATATGTTTGCTCAGTATCATAACTAGTGGTACTGGGTGTTATGGTACACTTTACTGAGCTTTTTGAATGTCAATTTTTGGACGATCTGTCGTTAAACAATTGCCTAAGTGACACCTAAATAAATACATGCATTAGTTTTATTGTCTTTTTTAGAGGTATTGATGGTACTTGCTGTGTACCTACATGTTGTGTAACTACTGAAAAAAGTTAAATTTACTTTAAATAAATGTTCTTTCCTGTTCAGATATGCTGCCTATATATTTTTTAACTTTACTTTGGGGTCATCCAGTGTTACTCATCAGTTGAGCAAAACTTGTCTCTATTTTGTACTGTTACTAGTTTGTAGAGTGTCTACAGACACTAAACTGTTTTCACTTTAATTTGACAGTCCTAAGACCTCTCTACTAATGCTTAGTTGAATATCGACTGATAGTTTGTTGAGAATCAACTATTTTCTCTGTTTTGCTCTGTTGATAGTTTGCAGACACTAAACTGTTTTCACTTTAATTTGACAGTCCTAAGACCTTTCTACTAATGCTTAGTTAAACATCGACTGATAGTTTGTTGAGAATCAACTGATAGTCAACCATTTTCTCTGTTTTCCTCTGTTAATAGTGTGTAGACACTAAACTGTTTTCACTTTAATTTGACAGTCCCAAGACCTGTCTACTTATGCTAAGTTGAATATTGACTGATAGTTTGTCGACAGTCATATGACAATCAACAGGTAGTCACCTACACAGGGTGCCTATTGATTGATAAAACATTCTCATCTTTATTTTACAATGAACATATATGATCAACAGAGGGTTGAATGTTCATTCACTAGATGTGTTCCTTGTGAGTGGTGGGAAAGTTGATCCATATGAAACGTAAGTTGAGAATTGGTTAATAACAGCAGTTGATAGTCAACTTACTAGAAGTTGACACTCAACTGATAGTTGAATATTTGTAAAGAACATGTAATAAAAAGTACAATGTCTGTTGCAGACTGTTTTTGTAAAAATAAATTAACAAAATAAAATTATTGTATAGTTAACTAACACTTAGTTGAATGCATGTTACATATTTGTTGACAAGCTTTGTTGAGTATCAACTAACTCAATGTTTAATATCAACTAACCATCTACTAATAATGCAACTAATAGTTAACTGACAGTTAGTTGAATGCATGTTACGTGTACAAAACAACATCTACTAAAAATGCAACTTATAGTTAACTGACAGTTGAATGCATTCTAAATATGTATCAACTTAATCACTATTGAATATCAACTAAACATCTACTAATAGTGCAACCTATAGTTAACAGACAGTTAGTTGAATCCTTGTTTTTTATCTGTTGAACAAGCTCTGTTGAATGTCAACTAATCATCTACTAATAGTGCAACTTATGGTTAACTTACAGTTAGTTGAATTCATGTTACGTATCTGTTGAGATATGTAAACTCATTCATTGTTGACAGTCAACTAATCATCTACTAATAGTGCAACTTATGGTTAACTTACAGTTAGTTGAATTCATGTTACGTATCTGTTGAGATATGTAAACTCATTCACTGTTGACATGCAACTGCGTATCAACTGATGGCTTGTTGAGTGTCAACTGTGGACTATCGAACTAAAGTGTTACCAGTTATTTTTTTGTAGACTTCTCTTTTGTGACCTTTTAAAACTGTGAAAGAACCCTTCCTGATGCTTACTAAACTGTCATAGCCATGGGCTGTACGATTAAACTTTTTTACTGTGCATATAAAGTTTTTTTTTTACAGGACTGATCAGATCAATAATCCACTCGAATATTTAATGGTCACTTGATTAGGCATTTGCCAGGGAGGAAACAAGCAAAAATGGTTTGCTCAACGTTTCATGGTTAAACAATTCCAAAACTTAATGAAGATCACTCAGACAAAGTTTGTCTATTTCATGGTTGCATTAATGGTTATCAAAAACAGTAAATACAACAACTGTGTACCAACGTTTCAATGACTAAGCTGTTGCCCCATGATACATGGAGATCTCTAGAAACAGAGAAGACATTGTTTCTCATTGCTTGAATAATATTGTCTTTCATTTGTATTCAGTTACCAGATTTTGAACTTCTTTTCTGTTGCTGTGTTGTCACAAAAGTGGGTAAAACTGGTACAACCTTCAAGGTTGACACCGGTTATGCATTGTAAGATAAAGCATTCATGCTAGATCAAAACACATACGTATAAGGCTTGTTAATGGCACTTAGAAATTAGAGTTGTTGTTGCTAATAATAGAATAGCATTAATTGATCATCTTCAAAATGATTAACTCTGTGTTATCCCGCATCCAAAATTAAGAGTTCCAAACATTTCTAAATTATGACAAAGAAAATGTCAACTTGCTCACATAATTTGCATACCTCATCTGGGATAAGGGGGGCGAAGGGAAGAGAAGTAATTGGTGAAAACAACCATGTCACAACTGGAAACGCAGCTTTGCCAGTTTTTTCCACGCTGGGGAAGAAAGATAGAGATGGTGAATTTGAAATTGACAACGGAAAGAGCTGGAGAGAAGGTGGATGAGAGGAACATCTGTGGTCTGCTGGAGACTGCGGAGGTTCCCAGCTGTCAGAGTTTCCCAGCTGCTTCTGCTGACCTGCACTGTGCCAAAGAGAGAACCATGGGAATGGCATTGCTGCTCCCGCCGGCCTGGAGCTGGATCCACATGGCCTATAATGACTGTGTTGCCTCATATTGCACTAATATCTTACTGTGTTTGGAGGGAAGTTTCAGAATTATCGATCGTGTCAGTGTTAATCACACCCTTTTTAGTACACATTTTGCTTGACAACACTTCAGCAAATAAGACACAACACACGCAAAAAAATTAAATTCACTTTAAACTGTGCAAATATTCATTATGGTCAACACAAAGACGTACAGTGAGAATGGGCAGAGAAAAATAACTCAACAGATAGATGCTGAACAACTGAATTATTTCCTAACTCTCTGATCTTACAGGCAGCGAAAGTTGCTCGGCATTGGCTTTTTTTACGAGACTCACCCAGCAACCAGGTTTTTTTAGAAATGTATATACAGGTATAGTGAGCTAAATGATCAAGTTTGAAAGCTAAGGAACACTGCAGAACACAGCTGCCGAATAAGCACCTTGGACAGCAACCCATGGTTGTACACATCAAACTGTAATTAACATTTAAATAGAAATTTCTTAAACATTGGCATGTCATCAGTGATTGAAGAGGCTACTTTTATGGTTAGAAATGTCACTTGTTCCTCTCTGACCATTTGACATGCTACTAATTTGGTATTGTTTTTAATAATACTAGAGTTTCCATGCGCTCAACCTCTATCGGTGGAAAGCTTAATTCCTTGCCCACATAGGAGTAGGCATTGAATTATGACAGAGGTTTTTCGACCCATGTAACATTTGAGTGTGTCATCATGACTTTTGGTGTGCACTTTATGCGGCAGAGGGCAAGTTTGGTGGATTGGTTGTCTTTGTCCTGTGTATGGAAATGTATTTCTGTTATTAAAACTTAAATTACTTACTTTGATCTGTGATGTGAGCATGATCCATCATGATAATGAACAGTTCAATGGCTGTGTCCTAGGATGGGGATGGTCATTATTAATACATTGAAAAGGCAGGTTTAATAATAAACTAGAATAATACTTACCATGTTTGCGGCAGGGCAGCAGAGCAGAGCAACTACATGCGTGGCTGTGTGTTTAGCACCTGAGACGTTGAGTGGCTGGGAACAGAAATGAGCAAGTGTATGTTGTTAAGTTCTGAGTTTGTAATAGTTTTAATAAAAAAGATATACTGTAGATGGTTTGAGAGAGAGAGAGAGAAAGAGAGAGAGAGGCACTTTTTATACACACTTTAAACCAATGAAAGAAACGTTAAAGTATTGGCATGTCGTCCATGCATAGAGAGACATACATGTTAAGCATGGTATGACCTGTTATGAGTGCTTACCCATTAAGACCAAACAAAGCTTGGTGAATCAAAATTCCAATATGATTTTGTGTGTGTCAGTCATTTGTTGTAGTTCTTGTTGTGAAGGTCTTGTTGACAATTGTACAAGAGATAGATGAGGATGACCTTGTTGTAAAGTAGCGATAATCGTGTTGCATGGCTACAATGATATATCATTGTCCTTGACTACTAAGATGTATCCTTGATAGTAAGATTTTAAGTATTACACCCGAAACAAAACAAACAGTGACAGTTTCTCTGACACAGTCTGTGTCTGTACATCTTCACACAAATCTCACCCATTTACTTGAATCTCTTTGGTGGCATTCTCTGCTACTAACTCTCATTGGCCTGCCCACGCCTTTTCATCAATGTGTGCAATTATATGTGAAATGTCTTTGAATTTACTGTATGTGCTTGATTCTGAAACCTAAATGTATTTCCTCAGCCCGTAGCAGAGCATACAAATGTCCAGTCAAATCAGGTCAAAACATTTTACCAATAACATTTGGAACACAATCTATTTTACACAGGATGTTATCTCTCTCTCTCTCTCTCTCTCTCTCTCTCTCTCTCTCTCTCTCTCTCTCTGTCAAACCATTGCCTTACGGCCTCCACACACATCCTGCGTACCTCTGGAGCGCGTCGCCTTACCTTACTGCTGCGTCTCTCGGACTTTTCTCGGACACACATGGAACGTCTCAGCAGCTGCTGCTGCTGCAGCGCTGCTTCTAAAAGCCCTATCTTTCTACATAGAGTTTTCATAGATAATTCCCATTAAAAATGAAGTTCTTTCGTGTCATTTATGATGCATATGATTTATATTGAGTCTAATATTGAGTCTGGACAGTAATCCGTGCGCCCCATTGCCTTTTCCCATTGCCTTATCTCTCTCTCTCTCTCTCTCTCTCTCTCTCTCTCTCTCTCTCTCTCTGTCTCTCTGTCTCTTTCTTGGCTGCCATCAAGGGGTGCCTCTTATGTAAGTCCTTGTTTAAACATGAACATCTGGCTCATTTGGCAAACACCATTGTTTTATCTCAGCTGGAGTAGACACAGTTATCTTAAAAAAACACACACAAAAACAACATATTGAGCCGTTGCCAGGCTGTACATTTCAAACATGTATTTGTACATTCCTTTGCAGGTTTTGGTTATTTGTATTTTGAACTGTTTGGAGACAGTCATGATAAGTACCAGTTCTAGTCATGCCAACACTAATGCTACATTGATCTCAGTCCTGTTGCACAGTTTGTACTAGAATAAGTTGTGCAGTATGTCTACATGTATGTATGCTTGAGCATGTAAAATAAACCAACATAAATACCGTTTTTGTCATAAAAAATCTTGGAAATGATGTAGAACATGCCTGAATGCCATTCGAATAACATTTAAACACAGGTTATAAAACGTCATAACAAAATGTAGCCCGGGTGAAATAGTTCCCAAGATATCTTGCAACCTCAATCTCTTTTACAATCACGCAAAACTGAGTTTACTGGGCTGTGCTTCTCCAATGATAGTCTTCTACAGTTATTTATTAGGATTATTTTTTGGCATTAATTGCAAGTTTGTTTATTTATAATAGAAGGCCAGCCAATGAATGGTAATGCTGCATGCCAAGGCTCCTATTGGGCCTGAAGAAAAGCAGTGGCGTTATAGGCATTAGGACACTACGTAAGATTCATGTTTTCACAGTCCGTGAAACTGAATAGAAAGCCAATGTCCCTGTCAATGTTCAACATTTAAAGTGTCCGTCGTATAATACATGCCATGCATGTGTATGTGTACATGTGCATCTCTATTAGTCTTCCTATGCACACCATCATGTGTTTTTCCTCAATGTGTCAGGGGGAAAGCAGAGGTAAAGTAATCCAGCATTGGTGTTGGGGGTGGGGATAGTTTGGCTGGGTACATGGCACCCAGTGGGAGAAGCTGGCACAGATGGAGCCCCAGACCCACTGAGCAGCACTCGATGTCAGCTGCACTGCTCAAGAGAGCCCCTGGGATCCATGGGGCCTTTGCCAGACATGAGCACTCTGTTTTAGTCAGCAATTAGTTTAATGGAGCAAAATCTAAAATCACTTCACTAACACAGCTTTGAAAATAAATAACAGAGGGTTACTGATTTTGGTCATTACTCAGGTCTTCAGATTGGGTTGTTTAGAATTGTCAATTGCATAACGTTTGGTCGTTTGGCCTCTGACCACAACTGACACTGGTGCATGTAATTGTTCTCAGCCATTCCCTCTGTTCACTGATTGGAAAGGTAAAAATCTGCCAGAGAAAACCTGCGAATATACCACGGACCCAGACTGACTACTGAATTCAGACCCAGCCTGGCTATATGCTACTGTTATATACAGTAGTATATAGTCAGTCTGTGTACAGTATATACATATATATACATATATACAGTGTACTTTTTTTTTTGGTTTCCGGACATCACTTTCCTCCTAGTTCGCCATCCTTCTGTACTGTATATCTTGCACAGCTCTATATCTCTTATGTTTCACGGAACAAGATCGCATGGATGACCATAACAATGTGAGAGCAAGGAATGCAGCAAATTAGACTACTTTCACTTCCATCTATAGAGGAAGGCTGCATACAAGGTCCAATAGTCTGTGTGTGAGAGTGTACTGTCCCGGCATATGCACACAAGGGATTTTAGTAATTCCCACTGATAAGTTCCTCAATTATTTTGTATGGTGCACTTGTGTGCATTACACAGGACAAATATGTATATATGTGCATGATGTACAGTATCTCACAAAAGTGAGTACACCCCTAATATTTCTTCAAATATTTCATTATATCTTTCCATGCGACAACACTGAATAAATGACACTTTGATACAATGTCAAGTAGTCAGTGTACAGCTTGTATAACAGTGTAAATTTACTGTTCCCTCAAAATAACTCGACACACAGCCATTAATGTCTAAACTGCTGGCAACAAAAGTGAGTACACCCCTAAGAAAAAATGTCCAAATTGGGCCCAAAGTGTCAATATGTTGTTTTGCCATCATTATTTTCTAGCACTGCCTTAACCCTCTTGGGCATGTAGTTCACTAGAGCTTCACAGGTTGCAACTGGAACCCTCTTCTACCCATTCATGACGACATCAAGGAGCTGGTGGATATTAGAGTCCTTGCGCTCCTCCATCTCACGTTTTAGGATGCCCCAAAGATGCCCAATAGGGTGTAAGACTGGAGACATGCTTGGCCAGTCCATAACCTTTACCCTCAGCGTCTTTAACAAGCCAGTGGTCGTTCGGAGGGGTGTTTGGGGTCGTTATCATGTTGCAGTACTGCCCTGCGGCCCAGTTTATGAAGGGAGGGGATCATGCTCTGCTTCAGTATGTCACAGTACATGTTAGAATTCAATGAACTGTAGATCACCAGTGCTGGCAGCACTCATGCAGCCCCAGACCATGACACTCTAACCACCATGCTTGACTCTAGGCAAGACACACTTGTCTTTGTACTCCTCACCTGGTTGCCGCTCCACACTCTTAACACCATCTGAACCAAATAAATGTATTTTGGTCTCATCAGACCACAGGACATGGTTGCAGTAATCCATGTCCGTAGTCTGTTTGTCTTCAGCAAACTTTTTGTGGGGTTTCTTGTGCATCATCTTGAGAATAGGCTTCCTTCTGGGATGACAGCCATGCAGACCAGTATGATGCAGAGTGTGGCGTATGGTCTGAGCACTGACAGGTTGACCCCCCCACCCCTTCAAGCCCTTCAGCAATGCTGGCAGCACTGATACGTCTATTTTCCAAAGCCAACCTCTGTGTACGACGCTGACCATGTGCACTCAACCTTCGTAAACTGGGCCGCAGGGTGGTATTGCAACATGATAACGACCCCAAACACACCTCCAAGACGACCAGTGGCTTGCTAAAAAAGCTGAGGGTAAAGGTTATGGCCTGGCCAAGCATGTCTCCAGACCTAAACCCTATTGAGCATCTTTGGGGCATCCTCAAATGGAAGGTGGAGGAACGCAAGGTCTTTAATATCCACCAGCTCTGTGATGCTGTCATAAATGGGTGGAAGAGGGTTCCAGTTGCAACCTGTGAAGCTCTAGTGAACTTCATGCCCAAGAGGGTTAAGGCAGTGCTGGAAAATAATGGTGGCCACACAAAATATTTACACTTTGGGCCCAATTTGTAAATTTTTTCTAAGGGGTGTACTCACTTTTGTTGCCAGCAGTTTAGACATTAATGGCTGTGTGTCGAGTTATTTTGAGGGGACAGTAAATTTACACTGTTATACAAGCTGTACACTGACTACTTTACATTGTATTAAAGTGTCATTTATTCAGTGTTGTCCCATGGAAAGATATAAAGAAAAATGTGAAGAAATGTGAGGGGTGTACTCACTTTTGTGAGATACTGTATATAATGGATAGCAGAACTATCAAAGGTTCTGTTGGGAATATCCCTGAAAACTAATGCAGAACACGGAATGGTCACTCTAAGCTGTGAATGTATGTTGCTGTCTGGGAACCAGCCATGACCATTCAGAAAACAATATCAAGGTGTTTTTAAACACATACATTTTTAAAGTATAGTAATTTATAAATTGTTAACAAGAGTTAACAAAACAAGCAAGACCAATAGTTTAGCTGCGGTCGCAGTTTGTCATCTTCACTTTCTGCATTTATGCAGCAACAGACATCACACATTCATTTCCATTAATTGACTATTTAGAAGTGGAGGGACGAGAGTTTTCCATCATCATATTGTCAGGAAGCAGCTGCCAGCTGCATAGAAAGCCCATAATGTAATCAGCTAGTTTGTGAAGGCCTTCAGATTCTTATTTTTCGAGGTGCTGCTAAGACTGCTAATGTCCCTCAATTGGTCAAAACATGCATCATTTCTCTCACATGGCATATTGCTTTCACAATTCATACTGCACTCAATCATATAGTCTAATTTCATTATTAAATTTTTTTCCTATTTTTTTCAGAACTTGCGGTATGCAGATCTTTGTTTTGAAAGCACAGTATCAGATGTTCGCCTACGATAAATGAAACATGGCCCCCTGGCTTCCATGGCAACCAAATACACTCAACAAAAATATAAACGCAACACTTTTGTTGTTGCTCCCATTTTTCATGAGATGGACTTAAAGATCTAAAATTCATTCCAGATACACAATATTACCATTTCTCTCAAACATTGTTCACAAATCTGTCTAAATGTGTGATAGTGAGCACTTCTGCTTTGCTGAGATAATCCATCCCACCTCAAGATGCTGATCTGACATCATGATTAGTGCACAGGTGTGCCTTAGACTAGAGTAAATTTGCCAGTTCCAAACTAATTAAACCCATAGATTACAGTTGCCTTCATGGCAGTGTAAATCAATACAAGTGTTGATGTTGTGTTACAACAACCAGTTGTCATTTGACCATGATTAACATCAGAGTTCCAGCAGAGATGTTTTGCAAATTTGGCAAATTTAAGTGAACCACGTCAAATACTTAACCACCTTGGCAATATCTTTCCTTTCTTTGCCTCTATTTATTTGTGTATTGGTTCCATCTCTCGTTACTTTAATGAGTAATATCCTGAGAGGAATTCTAGCTAGACACAATACAGTTCAGTCTTCAGCGAGAGATAATTGCCAGTCTGAAGATTGTCATGGTTTGACTGTCTGAGAGGACTCTAATTGTTTTTGACTTATTTTTTTATTTATTTAATTGCAGCACATTAACACATCTTAAATTCTCACACTGAGGCTCAGATTGAAGCAGGAAGCAGATTGCAGATGATTTCTTCTGTAGGAGGAAATATGGATAATTAGGGGAGACAGTGATGCAAGAATTAATGGCTACTTGAATGTACTGCGCCGTGATAGACTCTCAAAGTGAGATGCCTATGTTGTTTCTAGTGAGATGTAGTTGTTATTTTTTCATGTTGGCAGTACATAGTTCTAGTAACTCAATAGCATAACATTACAAAGCATTATGAAGGTCAAAATTTGGCAAACGGATTATGTGTAAAATCAATCGAGGGAATGTGTAATATAAAGCTGAGGGTGAAATTTTACATTTAAGTCATTTTGATACAAACAGGCAAACAGTTCAGTCTTGCAGTAGACCAAAATAAACCCAACCCAGTCTTCCCGCTATGCCACCACCCCCACTCAAACGTCTTTGTCTGTTCATATTGAACTACATCCACATTTCTCCAAAGCTATGATCCAATTAGCAGGGGGAAAAAAACATGTAAATCCCTAGATCCCTTGAAATGTATGCTTTCATGGAAAGGGGTGACAAAGAGTACATCATTGCCAGAGTGTGTTGCCTCAACTACCACTGAATTATTCAAGAACAAAATGAAATTAGTCAAAGTAAAAATTAGCCTGACATCAATAGCACCTTTTACACAGCCAGTGAAAGCCGGGAATATGCCGGCCTTTCGGCCCTCCGCCCTGCTGTTTAAATGCGACAGTTGCGGAACGAGGGATGAAAGGTGCGAGAGATTGTTCCGGGAATTTTACTACCTCGGGGGTAGTAAGATTCCCGACACAATCAGTTCCGCCTCTCTGTTTAAATGCTCCAGCTTGTTGTTGCGGAACAGGGGGGCGTTTGACGTTCCATAGACTACGTTCTAAACATGCGACCACGTTAGCATTTGAAGGACGTGTGTTTAACATTAATCACGGTGGCCTGATGTCCCGTAAAAATCACCAAATAAAAGGAATGGCGTATAATCTAGTTGATCATGAGGTCCGTTGCTCAATCCAAACCCCCGCGCTTCATTTTGCAGAGTGTATGAGTCTATTTCTGCCCAGGAGAAGTTGTACAATGGAAAAGCTAGGCTGCGCATCGGGCTCCTGCTTCAGCTTGTCGGTCTGTATTTCTAGCAAGTGACCCATTCGCTATACATTATCCCGCTTATTACATGGCTACTACAAAAAAATAAAGCAATTCATTGAAGCAACATGTTGTTTTAACAGCCAAAAACAGTCCGCTACACGGTCGGAACTCACTCAGTAGCAACGGTTACTATGTCAAGCTACGGCCAGTAGTACGCCAGTAAATAGGAACGACCAAGGATACGACCTAGTAACGGGGGAATAGTCTGCTCGCACCGCTAGACTGTCTGCTTCAGCTGACTGAAGGCTCCGGCTCAGCTGTTAGCCACAGAGCTACTGTTTTGCTAACACAACTCAAGACATGAAGAGGTGAAGCGGATTGATTTTGTCAGTTTGGTTAACAGTCCCAGTGATGTTGGACTCAGCGCGTAGCGAGATCAACTGGCACATCGTGGGGACAGTAAAATACGGCCCTCTTACTGCAAGCTCCAGCACTTCTGCTCTCAATTCACCTGGCAGTGTTGTTGTTGTAAAGCAGCTGACCGGCGCGGCGCTAAATGTTTACATCACACCTGACGCTGTTTACAAGCACCTCTTTCATTCCGGACGCTGTGTAAAAGGGGCTACTGATGCGCCAGCAGGCCGGCGTTGCTTGGTTCTGTGTAAATAACACAGAAGCAAGCAAAGCCGGCATTTTGGAGTGATGTTGTTCCGTCAATATGCCGCAATCTCTGTGTAAAAGGGGCTAGTAATTGTTGGTTTGTAGATGGGCGTGTGTCTGACGTCAGTGTTTCTACTCAGTGGTATTGCCTTCCTCAGTTTGAATACATGAATGAAGAAAAATGTGAACAGATTCATTTCCTGCAGCGCTGTATAGTTCAGGCAGCCGCCCAGACAACGCACATCTCCTGTTTTGACAACAGTTGTATAAAAGAAATAAACATTAAATCGGCCATCTCCCGTCAGCAACCCCCCGCCCCGCCCCGCTCCTACAGCTTGGCCGTCAGCGTCTCATTTCTCCTCTTTGTGACTGGCGATAGCCGGTAAGGACTTCCTGTAATCGGTCTGAATTTTGATTCTATCCCTGAAACCGGCATCAGTTCCTGGGCTTTATATTTTAGTTCTAACCTCTCTCAACCCAGACCCTAGTTTCTGAGTTTAATCCCACATGCCCCCATGTTTCACTTATTCATCCCCTTTACAGCCCATATTTACCACACTCTTTTCATCATCCTGTCTCTCTCCTTCTCTTGTATTGCCATTAACAGTCCTTTCATCGGTTTTTCAGGCACACATTGCTTTCAACTACAAAGGTCTTGCTACAGCAGGTTATTTCCTGCAAGTCCCCTCAGGTGCAAGTTGCCAAGTACCACTGTTGATACTTCATGTGTCCTGTTTAGGTGTGCTTGAATGAGACTAAAAGCCTTCAATTATTGTGAGCTTGGTTAGAATGCCTGCTAAATCAAGCACACCCTCATGAAGGTTGGAGGCAGGTCAGCCTCCATATATATATATATGTTTATGCAGAATATTGCTTATGCAGAATATTCTTACTAAAAGGGGAGTTGAAACAAAGAAAAAAATAAAATTAGGTGGCAGTAGTCTGTAGGTCTGTCTGTCTTGTTTTCGTTGTATATGCAATACTTTTCTAGTCAAGAAATTGCATATAGAATATTAACAATGTTCCCCTCATTTGCTACATCTATGAAATGATCAAACAATCCTAATCCTCAAAAATCATTATTGGAAAATGCGTCCTGTGGAGAACTTCTGATCATTGGTGTCGTGAACAGATTTGAATATCTTTATCATATCTGTGATGCAGAGTTAACTAAGGGAGCATCAGAAGTTACAAACACTAAGATTGTGTCTAAGACAAATGAAAACAAGATGTGGGGTTATGTTTTTTGAGCAGTGTGTCACTACCAATTATTTATTACATAGGCACCTTCGATTTTAAGCAAGGAAACTGATCAAATCAATCAAAAGCTGGTAAACATAAGTTAGTGGTAATTAAGAAATTATAAGCGTTCGTGACAGTCTGCAGACAGAATGATGAATAACATACAAGACATATCTTTAAATGGTGTTTACTCAACAAGGCTACAGTAAACACATTTTACATCCTTTTTTCTCAGCAAGCAGGATTTGCTGGGGTAGTTTATAATTGAGTCTAGCGGTGCATGAACTTTCTACAGCTGCAATCTGTCTAAGCACAGCTATTTCTCCCTCTTCAGGCAATGGCTTTCCTTTGTGGACTGCCGCACGTCACAACAGTTCCCAAATGTGAGATCTTGATGAAAGTAGAATGTAATTATCAGTGTGGTAGTTCAAGGATGGTGGCAGGATCTTTACCTGGTTCAGTAACTAACACGCTCTCTGTTCGAATGAAGAACATCCACCGCCTTTCAAGGACAATTATTTCAACCCTGTGTCAATGCAATGGAATTGGACTGATGTAAAACTGATCGACCAATTTCATATTACATTGAGAGCTATATAGCTTTCCTCTAGCCTGAATCAACATTGCATTTGGGAATATTTCTCATCATATAACATAATGGTTACATGGGACCCTTATTACATGGTAAGATGAACATCATTAGTTGATGATTAATAGACTCATTAGTTAACTAATGTTTAATTAACCCTTATTAAGCATTAGCTAACCATTAATTAATGTACCCTTATTGTAAAGTGTTAATATTACATGTCATCCCTCTCCCCAATGGTTCTCTTATTTTGTATGTGTCTGTAAAGAAAATAAAAGTTCAAATAATTCTAATCGTGGAGCTAGGCAACAAACCAGCAAAACTGCAGGGAAAATGAAGTGCACTTGGTTTTGTGAAGTTATGTTCGGCTCAACAAAGCTTTCCAATACCCCTTCAGGATCCCATCGACTTTCCACCATCACCACTTAGCTGTGCGTTGGGTGCATATTTGCTTTGCATGTAAAGGTCTGGGCATGCTCGATGATGCGATAGATAATGTGCCAGATCATAGGCAGTGGTGGCGTGGTGATAGGGCTTTACTGTCAGGAGGTGACAAGACACGCGACAACAGAAGTGTAAAAAATGGGTGAGTGGCAGCCAACAGCAGAGATGGGGGGGGGGTCTTTTTGTCATCCCCCAAGCAAGAAAGAGGTGAAGTCTCATGGAAGTATCAATGATTTTTTTCCTTTGTTGGATGGCAGTGCTGCAATGATTTGCTGACAGACTTTTTGGAGAAAGATTTCCCCTTTAAGGTTCACATATCTGTAGCTCAGAGCATTTTTATTAATCCTCTGAGAAAGCGTTGGGTGATGACATGTAGTAACAAAACAAAGGAAATCCTGTGCAACCTCTGCAGTAGTTGAGCAGTTTTATGTGTTCTCGTAGTTTGGATGCTTTCATGATTGCTCTCTGCTTTACAGTGCCTTCCTAATATCTTCCTGTTTTTCTTTCGAACCGATTTATATAAGTTTTAGTTTACTTGGGAATGTGATTAATTCTGAGTTTTGGCAGTTTGCAGGCAGCTGAAGCTAACAAGCACATTTATACCCCCATTAGCTACATAGAGCTGTCGTAAAACGTCTATGGAGGATTGTAGTGGTTAAAACTTAACCCAGGTCCACCATCTGGGAGTCAAGGTATGTTTATGGAATACACACTAGCATAAATACTATATTATCGCAACACATTTCCCAAGACACATGAGAGCTATCATTTGATGTTAATAATGCTCTCTAAAATAATTAATACCACTGGGAACTGAAGAGATGAAAAGTAACAAAAACACAGAGCCCTGAGATTTCCGTCTATGCGCTAGTATCCAGACAGACTTGTCTTGTCAACGAGTGCATTTAGCAGGACAAATGAGCAGATACTTCAAAAAGGTCAAATATAATTTCCCCAACAACAGTGCCTATAGCTAGTTTGGCTTGTCCTTGCTCTGCCTCTGACTAAATGCAGATATTTCTGTTTGATGACCTACAGTACCTTCAACATGGTCAGTTCTTGAGCATCTGAAACCTGCAAAAGAATGAGACGACTGACGATGGCCGATGTTCCCAGGTAAGCAGACAATGCCTATTTTTACGAAGCTCTGTTGCTGTTTGAAGAAAGTAAACACATTTTTGGACAGGATTTTCTAAATTTAACAAAGATGAGGAAGGGATCATTCTCTTTGGCAACAAGAAGGAAATACTCAAAGTCACTGGCCTCTGGTTGTACTGGTAAGCGCATGTGGACACATATAGAAGGGCTGGGCACAGAAAGAATGCCTGCTCAACAAATAATTCCTAGATCAAATTAAGAAAAAAAACATAGTATTATATAAAGTTCAACACATATTAAGCAGATTGTATCATAATTATTGAACTACCTAGTAAAAAATTTCACCAAAGCTGATTTACAATAAATCATTGATGGTGCCTATTGTGGGGCCAATTTGTAACCATGGCTTAGAAGCCTTTCTTTGATTTTGTATGGGGAGAAAGCAAGGAGTAGCTAAGGCTGATTAGAGGTATTCTAATGTTTTAAATGTGTCTTTAACTCCTGATCCGGAAACCGCCCTGTTCGGACATTCCACAGCCCTGGAAAAATTGGACCACAATGCACGCATAATCATGGTTTATGGCATGGTTATTGCCAAAAGATGTATCCTGAGGCTGTGGAAGTCCGACTTGGCCCCCCAATTCGAAACCTGGCTGAGGGAAATGGCGGGCATTCTACATGTGGAAAGGCTACGACATGAGCTGTCAGGTCACCCCCATAAATTCCCCGCTATATGGGGCCCAGTGCTAGCCTGGTGCTACCAGACCATCGTACTTCATTTCATTTGTACAGAAGGTCTGGCAGTGCTGTAATTGGCAAACGTTCACTCATGGAGGCGGGTGTCTGTTAAAGTTTAAAACTATTGGATCTGCCCAGTGCCACTCTGGATTAGCCAACCAATCGCATAACGTTTGGTCGTCACGTGTGTCATGAGCCGGCTTCTGGCAACTGAAACTGGAGCGCGACTTCGACGTCATCGTTCTCAGCCACTCGCTCTGTTCGCTGATTGGACCAGCTGTCGAATCTCCGGCAAAACTGGGAAATGGGCTGTACACCCAGACTGACTACTGAAGGGAAAATAAAATTTGGCCGGAAGTAGGCGGGCGGGCGGAGCCAGGCTAGCCCAGTGCTGCGGCACTTAGGGAACCAAAAGGTGTGAGGTTTGCCCCAGTTTTGTTTTTGTTTTTGTTTTAGCTTTGTTTTGTTTCTTGTGTACTTATAGCTTATTTTCTTAATCATTTTGTCTTAGTTATTTATTTCACTTTTTTTCTGTATTCCCTGTCTGTTTATGTGAGGGAGGGGGGGAGGAGGGGGGAGGGGGAGGGGAGAGGGGGTTGGGTGTTGTGTATTTATTGTATGTGTTTACTTATTCTGTTAGTTGTTTTGTCCATATGTAAAAAAAACATAAAACCACTAAAATAAAAGTTTAAAAATTAAATAGATAAGCTGATTAGAGACTTATCACCTGTACTAATTGTTTTTGACAACTCTTTATACCCCGGAAGGTTACACCCAGATTGACATGATGGTGAGAGAGGAACAGAAGAACTGTGAGAGCCAAGTCAAAAGGCTTCTTGCTTTGCTACTCCTGTCTATTTATATCAACCTGTATTTTCCCTTCACATCAAGTTGGGATTTGTTTCTGCTTGGAAAAGAAAAGGAAATAATATTAATCAGTCCATCGATCTCCAACTTGCTTTGTGTGCTGCAGAATGCCAAAACCAATACATCAACAGTCAACACAATGGAAGTGCTCCAGGAAAATCAAGCTTTCTGCCTAAATCTCTACCTACAGGCTAACCACATCACAGTCAGCTTCAAGATGCTTCAGCACACATTGAAGGCCATGCTCTGATGAACACAAGAGGACCATCAGGCAAAAAGGAGGTACATCCCCCAATGCTACCAAACTTGGCACTTTCTAAACCTTTGTAGCCATTTCATACCCCATCTGTGAAAATCAAACCAAGAGAGATGACATATATTGGAGCAACCTGTTGAAATATGATATTAAAATACTTGCTAAGTTCACCAGAGGTATCTCAAAGGTAATTGAAATTATTATTGGCAGTCACTTGCTGGATCTCAATTCAGGGGTTACAGCCTACGTAGGCTGCATTTGAGGACCGATTGCGTCATAGTGGCGCGCAAAGGCTTGTTCCATTTCCAACAATTTGCAAGGCTCCTTCATATGTGGCCGAGAAATGCTGCCTTCGTTTCACGATTTTGATGGATCCTTCGCGGCCCAATATATCCCAAGATTCATTGTGTTTTTTTCCAGAGATGGCATAAAATAAAATAAAAAATAACAAAACAGCAAGGTGTTGCTCCATCTTCTTAACTTTTATCGTCCTTTCTTATTTTCTTGTACTTTTTTTTCTTTTCGTCTGGTAGGTAACTTCTTTTTCTTTTTTCCTCCATTGACAAGGCTGTTTCCGTTGGCAGCAATCGGGGTTGCTAGGCAGCACAGGAGCGGCGAGTCGTCACGCAAGGTAACGGCTTGTTACGCAAACCGGAAATGCTCGTAAACGGAGACCTGCGGAGACCGTTTCGTTTAACAACGCTCGTTCGGCCTTCGAATCGGCCTTCACAGGCTATAGCCTTCATAGACCGCGTCCTTCCAAGGATGCGGTCTCTGTAATGGGATACAGTGGCTGTGTCTTGATTCAGGGGTTGCAGCCTTGGTAGGACGCAGACTCGCGGTCTATGAAGGCTATAGCCTATGAAGGCCGATTTTAAGGCCGGTTTTGAGGCCAACGAGCCTTGTTAAACGGGACGGTCTCCGCAGGTCTCCGTTTACGAGCATTTCCGGTTTACGTAACAAGCCGTTACCTTGCGTGACGACTCGCCGCTCCTGTGCTGCCTAGCAACCCTGATTGCTGCCAACGGAGACAGCCCTGTCAATGGAGGAAAAAAGAAAAATAAGTTGCCTACCAGACGAAAAGAAAAAAAAGTACAAGAAAAAAAGAAAGGAATATAAAAGTTAAGAAGATGGAGCAACACGTTGCTGTTTTGTTAATTTTTATTTTATTGTATGCCATCTCTGAAAAAAACGCAATGAATCATGGGATATGTTGGGCCACGAAGGATACATCTGATGCAGCCTTCAAAACTGCTTCAAAACCGTGAAACGAAGGCTGCATTTCACGACCGCATATGAGGAGCCTTGCGAGGAGCCTTGCAAATGGGACAGCCTTTGCGCGCCGCTATGACGCAATCGGTCTTCAAATGCAGCCTACGAGGCCGGTTCCAAGACCGCAACCCCTGAATCAAGACACAGCCCATGACTGTATTTGTTCAACACCCAGTCTCCTACAGATAATTCAACCAACACAGGGAAGCTGAAAACGGTGCAAGGCAAAGAGCAGCCATTTGACCATTACCTATGAAGTGTACTTTATACAGATGAAAAAAAGAAAAGTTCATCACATGACTAAAAAATTCCAAGTTTAACATGTGTAATCATTCAATTTGCAATGGTTTAACCTACCCCTGCTTAACTGATTAGTGTAAGAAAAACATTTGGAGGCTTGGTTTTATAAATTGTCCTCCATGCTTAACTACGTCTCGCTTATAAAGAAAAATAATTAATCTTGGCATTTTTACTAAATAACAGCAGAAGATGAAATATGTGTTTCTATTGCTATCAAACTGGACCACTATTATTTTATTGCGTTATGTAACTTTTAATTAACCGAGTAGGTTTTATCCTCCATTCGCTGTGTGCAAGAAGCTTACAGCAAAACACTGAAAGCAATTGTATTCACAGTACATATAGCGCCCAAGGCACCTCAATAACATAACAGTATCGCTGAGATGTGGGGTGACAGGCAAATTGGTATAATTTATAGTTTAAAATATTAAAGTTTCATTCCCGCACCGAGAACCTTCTATTTAATAAAAGCTTGAAAGCTACTGTACGATGTTGTAACATGATGAGGCAGATCTGTAGTTTGTGGTTTATGTGTGCAAAAGTATAGCAGTCACTGATTACGAGTTAAAAAACGAAGTAGCATCTTCCAGATTTGAGACTGAATTAATGAAATAATAATTTTGTTCGAGGCGGTTCCTCAGGAGGAATTATACACTGATCATTTCTAATGATGTTGGTAGCAGACGTTGAGAACAGTCACTTCATCCATTGCACCAACTAATCATGTCCTCGTGTGAGGCCTTATATCAATGTTGTGCCTACAGCAGTGCTAAAAAGTACAATAGAAACCTATGAGGAAAAGGGAGGCCTACCTCCCCTTTTCAAAGCCTGATAAGGAACTCTTGGGGCCTACATGGGTAAAATAAAGCCTGGATTTGAGTTTTTGGGAGGCAAAACCCCCAAGAACAAGGGGCCATAAAACGAAGCAACCCAGCCCTAGTTTTATCACTCCTGATAAGGTTTTGTACCCCCATTGGCTGAGATCTTCCAGTCAATCATGTGACCCTGCAATGATAAAACCAGCAAGCACCCCAAAATCAGAGCCTTTTAGCAGTGGAGCCATCCACAAAGCGGGTGTTTGCAAACTTAAACTGAGCTCACAGACTGCTTGCCTGCAGTCTTTACCTTCCCGGATCCGAAGGAAGTTTCACCCAGGAAACTTCATCCTACCGCGGCTGCTGAAAATCAGCCGCGCCTTCCTCCCTACCAGCCGGAGAAGAAGCCCAGCGTCCCTGATGCAACAGACAGTAAACTGCCTTACCGCCTCCGCAAAAGACGCACGCCACCACCGGAGCAAGCCAGCTGACCGCAACGGGCCCCGTCTTTCCCCCAAGAAGCAAGATCGCTCCTCCACCGGCATAACAAGCAGGACCCTCCTCTAAACCTGCCGTGTGGACCATAGGATCCTATCCTACACATCGCTTCTCATCACCGTCGGAGACGGTTCACAGTAGGCATTTGTCTGGGCTATAAAATAGGCTATAGATATCTATTTAGGTATAGGCTACATTAACTTAAGGTTAAGGTACCGACTGACGAGTCGTTTTTCCCTTGTTAAATGTGATTCTGACAGCATTATTTTCACAATAATTGCCTAACTGCTCACTGTGGTTTTTCCTCCCGCTTTCCGGGAGATGTTTGATTGTTGTGATTGTCGCTACGTGCCAGAACAGCTGTTCCCCTCTGATATCTCCGAAGCAGCATCAGTCTTGTGAGACCACTCACAGATTGAATGACTGTAGGCTATAAATCAAGGTGAACAACTAACTGTGCACTTTCTGTGGCGAGCTTTTACTTGATCTCCTCTTTCTCTCTCTCTCTTTATTCAAACTCTGTACATCCGCACACCAACACATATTCTTACATTTGCGTCGCGATTGTTAAGCATATGAGCGTTGACTTCTGTGGTTTCCAAAGTTAAATTGCGTGGGTCGCGAGCGCTGACCCCCTTCACGTGACTTTAACGTCACACGTCACAGTTAGGATGTCTCCGCCACGTGATTGCGTCGCCATCGGTGACCCCCTTCACGAAAACGTCACAAGCTGTCCGCCATTTTTGGCTTCGGGCGGTGTCCACCCCCCCTTTCTTTTTGACACAGACACACACACACACACAGTGGTACATACACATGTACTATAGCCTGTGGGTTTGATTCTAAACTGTTCTTATTATTGCTTGTGCTATGTCTGCTTTCTTAAATTAGATTAGTTAATGGTTATTGACTTATGTGTATCGTTTTAATCAACTTGCCTAAGTAAATAAACCCTTACATTTGGATTTTAAGAAGCAGTGTCTGTGATATTTGTGTCTTGTATTTCACTAATGTCTGGTAAATAAGGTTTATGCTCGAATATTCACTCCTTCATTATCTTAAATGTACATTGTAACCAACTTTGACATTTTAAAAGGTAAATCCCTTTAACATTATGAGACTGTTTTTCTGATTTGATTCAAAGTTCCCTTTTACAAAGGGTGGTGCTCCGTAGGTATTAATAAGTAATTTGATTAGCTGGACTAATTTAATTGATCATTAATTAACAATTTTTCTTAATATTATAATTTCCATGAAATTAATAATATTCTTGACTTTGACCAAATCTACCCCTTATGAATTCCCAACATCAAACATTGCTGATGTGAGACTCTCTTGGGGAATTATATTGCTATGTACAGGTTACCAACAATAACTAAAAATAATGAACTGAAAAAAGCTAACACGTTCCACACAGCTCCAGAGGAAAGCAGAGTTGCATGAGAATTCACGGTGATTTTTTTCCATTCAAAACAAAGATTACAGTTTGTCAGAGATCGTAATCAAACTACATTTCTGTTTAAGTCATATGCTTAAACATACACCAAATGCGCCTCATTTATCAACCCCAGACCATTGTCATTGTTTTTACAACAGCAAAGGTCACTTCATCGGTATATATATTTATATATACATATATACAGTATATATATATATATATATATATATATGTATATATATATATATATACATATACAAATGCTGTATGTTCTACTTAAATGGGAGTGTGTCATACTCTGCTACTAATAAACCCCACCACAAATTCTAAGAACCTAAACAATGCTGCCTCATCTGATCCATCGCTCAAAATAGCTTGCAGAACCTGCTGCTGTTCAATGACATTCCCCAAACAAAAGCTGAAAAATAAATCCTGTCTTCTTTAAGGGGGGTAACACAAAATGAGGATGTCTTCCAAGAGGTGCCAGAGGGATCTGTCTCTCTTTTCTTTCCATCTCCCTGCCGTGGCCGGGAGGGGGTTTTCTGAAGAAAACAACGGCGCTGTCAACAGCTAGTGCAGTGAGCGCTAGAGGCCAAACGGAGGAGGAAGCATCACTTAATGTAAGGGAATGGATTAGAGAGGCTGATTATGCCTTGGAGTTGAGAGCAGAACAAAGTGAAATAATGGAAAAGCTGGGAGGAGTGAGCGTACATTTGTCTGAATGTGAGCATGCACATAGTAAGCCTATTTGCTGTATGTGTGTTGAGTGTTTGTTTGTGGGTTGGTGTGTGTGTGTGTGTGCGCATGTGTCTAGGCGTATGGATGTTTGGTTCATACATTATCTATATGCTTGTAAACCTTTTTCCATGTCAGTTTCTGGGGATGTATTCTCAAAATGCATTTTTACTGTGTCATTCCACATTGCTACATGTATTGCTTGAGCCTGGCATACACTGTAAACATTTAGATATGTTGTTTTGAAATTCAAACTTCTAAATAAACATACCTCCTTATTTCCTTTTCCAGAATCACTGTTGCAGGATAATTCAATCGACATTATTTTTCCAGCTTGTATCAAGGGATGATTTGGCTCAACACTGAGAATTCCAGACACATAGCTCACATCTGTTCTGAAATAGAGTTGCATGCAAATTTTGGCAGGTCCAGAATCCTGCAACAGTGATTCAATAAAGTGGGGACCATAACCATTGAGTTCTGTTCTTTTGGAAACTTCTTTTTTTCTTTTTTCTTTTTGCAATGCAAGGAAATTTATTAAATTTTTGTTTTGTTGGACCTCTGGACCGTGTGGGCTATGGAGGTCTTGCTAGAGTTGAATAACTTTCTTCTCTCTAATGGACACTATTATTTCCTTGTGAATTTACTTTGTTTACAGAGTAAATTGAGTCCGAGTGCATTTAAGTTTCTATGTCCTGAGGTTATTTGTCACTGTCAATAGGTCTTAAACGCACGCTGGAACATACGTAATTGCCTCTTTTTACTGGCAAATCTAAATAGTAATTAAGCTTAGAATGTGAGCTTATTGATGTACTGTATGTATTCATGGCAACACCTAAATGACTGGGGATATTTACGCACAAGTGTTGGTAACCCTTAAAATGCGTTTGCTGCTGCCCGGCCCCCTTGGAGAGTTCAACCTAGCTATAAAAAATAAACTATACAAATGCTTTCAACTCACTGTGTCATGACTCACACTTGTGGCTTACATCATGCACTTCCTCCCTTACGTCTCCCTTTTTTGCTTTTCTCTGTCTCTCCCCCTGTCTACCTGTGCGTGTCGTTTTAAGTCACTCCTCCACTACACACTCATCTTGTCTTTGCATACATTACAATCTTAGCCTTAGGAACAAGCCACTAGTCATTAATTTTTCATATAATACTTTTTCTGTACAAGAATGATGGCAGAGAGAGAGAGAGAGAGTACGTGTGTTTATGCATGTGTACGTGGGGATGGTGGTGGTAGTGGGGTGCTTAGGGGTTGCCTGAGGCGAGACAGAATGTAAGCACAGCATGAGTAATGAAATAATGACTGAAATATAAAAGGACGAGGCAGGCCGTGCCGTGGTCTCGCAATCCAGGGGCCTTCAGGTGTTTGCCAGAGCATGGGTGCAGAATCCATTAGAAGGCTGTCAGAGGAGATCTGCCAAGAAGTGACGGTGCTGTAATTACGAGCCACTCGCGTCGAAACAATGTTTGGTCCCTCACTCACGGGCCACTGGAAAAGAAATGCAAGAGGGTGGCTGTGCAGTCACTCTTTTTGTTGTGTCCTTTTTATTCTTTCTCCTGACCAAAACAATGAGCATTTTTTATTGTACAAAGATGTGAGGAATGGTGTATGGATTCAACAGTGGCTCGTGTGCTTCATTCACTTTTTAGAAAAGGGGGTCAAAAGGCCAAGAGGATTGATGGTCACCCTAATGCTGTTTATGAACCAATGAATTAGAGTTCATCAACATAATAATGGCATATTGGAGTATGTCTACTTCTCCAAAGCATTCAAATTCTCCCTGTCAAAGTAATGATTGGATAGGTAAATTGATAGGTAGCATAATGGTTGGGAGCATGGGGATTTATATTACCATTGACTTAAATTCTGGCTGTGGTTGTCCTACTTGTACATAAAGGTGGCCATAATTGGATTTTTATTCAACGGGCACATCTGGACCAGTTAATTAAACAATGAAATCTCCAAATGTCTGTTTCCACAGTCTCCATTAGCACTTTTTCTTTTCATTTCCCTGTTCATTTTAGACTGTTTTGACTCAGGTAATTTATCAAGAGAGATTATTAACAGCCACCATGAATGTGATAGTGCAAATTGTTTTGTTTGTACCACCAGCAATTCTTTTTCTCCTCAGTTCATTGCCCATTTTGTGTCAGACTGAGATATCTCATTGGGGATATCTTGAAAAAGTAATTTGTAATCCTCCTCAGTTTGACATTTGAATCCACCTTAATTAAACATCTGAGGGCAGCTGCACCAATCTGCAGGGAGGAGCAAACAGTCGATGGGTATGTATCTTCAGCATGGGTCTTTTCCAGATGATAAAGGAGCTTGACAATTTTCCAATATTCCAAGCTTAACATGTTTGCATGCCCGTCTTGTGTGGAGAATCTTTGCATCATGTTAATCATTATTGTAGGTATTAATTAGTAGGGGAGAGTGGCCTAAGTTGTGCAACTTTTTACTCAAAGTGACTTTAAAGTAAGGCCTTGACAGTAAAGTCTCCAACTCAAATATGTACATATATTTCAGGGTGTTGTGCATCCCTGGCAATAAAAACTTTGGATCTGGAATAAACTGTTGAAGAAATATAGCTTTCGTAAAAAAAGTTGTCTTGATGCACAACTTGCCCCCGGTGTGATTTAAGTTGTGCGGTTGGAGAGAATACCATGGGGTGAATTGTGCCATTGCTATATATCTCATAAACTGTAATGCAAGACAAATCCATTAGACAATTACTTATTTAAGGTTTATTTAAAGTAAATAGTTGACAAAGATTGAAGGACAATTTTCTTAAACAAGGCCTAGCAGATCTAATGGTTTTACCTGCAAAGCTCACAATGACAAAGTCACCATCATCATCTTTCTGGCCATCTGAACTCTCATCAGTGGTGTCGTTAAGTGGAATTGAGATGTCACTCTCTTCTGAGCTACTGTAGACAATCACTTTCTTTTGGTGACCAGCGTATACAGCCATGCCACTGGCACAACTCTCAGAAATGTAATTTGCACTAGTTGCTCCGTGCTTGTGGAACCAACTGCCACCTGACAAATGTGATTCCCCTACATTTCTACCTTTAAATCAAGGCTCAAAACCCATATGTACACCCTTGTGTTTCCTCCCCATTAACTATCTTACCTCTGAACTACTATCTGTGTTTATGTGGATGTATGGGCTTTACGTCTTTTATTTTGGTTATTGTTATTTTACCTTCATTGTTTACCTACTGAATGCACTATGTACAGCACTTTGGACAGTGCAAACTGTCATAAATGTGCTTTTATAAATACATTTTACTTACTTACTTACTTACTTATAACTCACCCAGGCCCTTTGGCACACATCACCCCATCCCCAGAATTTTGGATAATAAGCATGATGCAGCAGTTTAGGGCTGACATCGTGCTAACTGTATAGACTCAAAATGTAGCATACCAAAGCACTAAAACATGTGTCAAATGTTTTCAAACTTGTCTATAATTGTTCAGACACAATAATCAAAAAACCTTGATCATGGAAATTTTACTTTGAAAGGCAAAACAGTTTTTTGAGCTTAAATGTGCTTATATCTTATTCCTTGTGTCTCCCTTCTTTACAGGATGAGTCAAATGGATGGCTCTTCTTAAATATGTGGTCACATTTCCAATTTCTTCCACGGTTTTCTAGAAACAAGGGGTGGAACAACTTCCAAAATGCACAACTTAGGCCACTCTCCCCTACATGGAAATCATGTTTCAGTGGCTACATTGAATGAGTAAGTGAATTCAGAAAGAAGACTATAACTCACAGGTTCCCTACCTCATTTTCTAATGGAATCATACACTCCAACTGGAGCTTTAGAGGATGGGTGTTTTTGTATGTGTAATTGTTAATTCTCCTCGCTTAAGGGCATCTCAGATGGCAAATAAATGAGAGAAAATAGAGCAGCTAATTAGCATTCCACCTCACATCCTCCACCCTCTTTGTCCATCAAATTAGCATCATCATTAATAAAGCCTCTTTCAAAAATATCTTCCTCCTGTGCATTCTTGCCGGCCTTTTCCGACTTGAAAGTGCACTTGTTGGATAGATAATGGTCCATTGAAACACAATTTAGATTTATTCTGAACTGCTTCAGTTAGGTAAACTTAGATATTCAGGGTGTCTTGTTGATAAGGCTACAGAGAGTCTCCTGTTTTTCTCATGACACAGACAGAAATAGAAGAAGTCATGAATTTATATGAGTTTCAACAGCAATGAAGCACCGGAGAGCATTGCCGGTGCCAGGTTTACCAGGCCGGGGCCCGACACAGTCATTTTATGGGTTCATCCAAAGCTAGTGAGGTGTAAAATAGACTATGGTGATAGCACAAACACACTCAATAGCAGCCCTTGTGTCTCCTCTAGGCTCTGAAATCACATTCAGGGATAACAATGAATTGAAGGGCTGCTAAGAAAGGCCTTTCTACCTGAGGCACGAACTATGCCAAAAATGGTTTATTTTGCATACAAATCTGTAGTGTTCTCGGAGGACAGTTTCAAAGAAATATGATCCATGAACCATCATCACAGATGGGTCAAATCTACAAGATCGTAATAATTATATACTAACCGGAAGGTTGTTTTTTGCTAAAACATGAATTGAGTTGTATGTATGTATGATGTAGCTACCTAACATTAAAGGATTAGCAGTCACTTCACCAGGGCTGTACACAGGGTTTTGGGAATACGGAGGTCCAAACACTGTGCTCTTTGGAGGGTTTGGAGGAATATCTGTAGTAATTAAATTTGTTGAATTGGATCAGCTTAGTTTGTGTTTGTGTTGAACAGGGACATAATGCTAATCTTATCCTGGGCGCAGTGGGCAGTACCTGCTCTACTCTCATCTCTCTCTTTCTGTGTCCCCTCACAAAGCTGAGCTTGATTTGTTCTTTTCATTTTCATCTTTCTCAGTGAAGAAAGTCAACACAGTGATATGTATGTATATGTAAATGTTACATTTACAACAGCATGCGATCAAACAAGGCTGCAGTAAGTGCTTGTAGCAGCAATCAGTTTTCAAAATTTAATCATTTAATAGATTTGTCAAATTGCATAATTATGATTTGTTTTGCATACTTCTTCCAGTGAAGATCCCCATGGTCCCTTCTCTTGTTTTGCCCCCCAGAATTGTGGCTTGCATGATGCCCCTGCTTTGAGCCAAAGTGGATTTGAGAAATAGTGGCTGTGGACTTGCTTTAACATCTGCAAAGCATCAGGTAGTACTTTGTGGCGTGTTCAGCATTGAGATTGAGGAGCAAGTCACTGCTACCGTGATAACTTTCTAGAGTTGTAAAATCTTCCCTCACAGGAGTATAAATTGCCATGCAGTGCCTTGTCATCATAATCCTTCAAACTGAACTTCCTGGATCGTATTTCATCCCATTCCGCGAACCAGGCCCGTAGAGGCTGGAAGGCGAAATTCACCTCAGCCTCCCCTATCTGATCCACTGTGCTGAAATACTGCTATGATAATGCTGCTTAACTTGGAGCTCAGGTTTTAAAGATTCATTGCAGCCACATCTGAGGGAAAGCCGGAGCAAATCCACCGACATGTCAGATACGTCTCATAGAATTTTTATTTTTTTATTTTTTTTACTTTTGAAGATTCTCTGCTTGACTTAATACTCCGAGATCCCTCAGTACCACCACATATGGGTATATGTGAAGCATTTTCTTAGGTGTATTTTGTGCATGTGGGAACAAAAATGATCAGTTAAGACTTTATGACAAATGACATTCCATAATTGTTGCATTGCAACTATTATGAAGATAATGTTTCAGGGTTATTGTAAACCTCATTCTCGTTTCTGTGCATAACTATAATCCGGATCAAGAAACAGTAACTGTACTTCTTGTGATCTAGGAAGCTTGTCCTGCTGTTTGACTCACAGTATTCCTGTATGACAGAATCAGAAATATATTTATCATGGATGTAAATATAGCTGCATGATACTTACAATTGTTATGCTTTTCTGTGTTTATTCACTAACTCTCCTCCTTGTTGTTTTTTCCATTTCCTTTTTTTCGAGTTCCCTTCCCTACTTCCTCCTCCTTTCATCACTTTATTTTGCAGATGGCAGTGCGTTTCTTCAGTGCCAAGCAACATCTTATTTAAAACCTGGTGATGCTTCCTTTAGCCATTAAACACCTGACTTCACCAGGCATCAAAGTAAATCAGACCACTCTTATGGCGCTTTTCCACCGCACATGTAGCTCGACTCGACTCAACTCGACTCGACTCAACTTGGTTTGGTAGCAGCACGGGTCGTTTTCCACCGCAAATAGTACCTGCTGAACGTGGGCGGGGTCGTCGTAAGGGGCTGAAAGTCTACTCCGGAGCAAAGTAGCAAAGCAGAAATTACGAGCAGTTGTTGCACTATTAACTGAACCAACCGCCAAAAACACGGATGAATTTTTTTTAAGAAATACCCCCTTGTATCTGTTTGCTAAAAGAAGTAGAAGAATATTGCTACGGGCCATTAAGAGGGATGGTGTCCCGATGTGTGACTCTGCCACACAGTCAGCTGTAGGGATGCGTCACGTACATCCCTATGCACGTAAACACGGGCATGATAAAGTTGACTGTTTAGTGCTTGTTTCAGGATACGTGTTTGAAAACACGTATGTAAGCAAGCCGTGTCTCAGCCTGAATATTTTATTGAGGTAATCAGTTCAGTCCGAGGCTTGTAATGTAATCGCTCGCTATCATGTCTGTCCCAGCTGGCTACTATTTAGCCTAGCTGCTAGCTGCCCTACATGTCTCCTCTCGTATGTAAGTAACTTCCCCAACAACCAACACTGGGTGAGCTTAGTGAATATATGGAAAATAAATTCGGATCTGTGATGCAAATCAAATGAAAGAGAGCCAGAGAAGGCTGCACGCGGCGGAAATACACTCAAAAGTCCCGGAGAGTTGGGGAGAATAAACAACAGAATGCAGCCGGTAGTCTCTGGCCACTGATTGGCCAGACAATAGTCTCTGGCCAATCAGTGGCCGGCCGTCTGCCGACGTCACCTTTTAGCATCGGCTCAGCTCGCTTGGACCCTAGAGCGAGGCGATACCAAAAAAGCAGCCGCTACGTGGTACCAGGTACCATGAAATTGCGGTGGAAAAGCCAAAAATGCGAGTCGAGTCGAGTCGAGTCGAGCTGATACCATGCGGTGGAAAAGCGCCATTACTCTTCATCTAGTCTCTTCTTGTTTTGGCAAAATATGCTATGGCTTTGAGTGGAGTAGAGTAGAGTAGAGTAACTTATGTCGCTGCATTTCCGTTGTTCTACTTTCATTGTTGTGTCTTATCTTATTGTATTGTGTCTCAACTAAATAGATCTATGACATTTTCACTTTCTTTTTTGAGGTCAAATGCTTTTAAAAAAAGATATTCTAACCTGCACACAGTTGTGATGTTTTAATATTTAGCATTTTGTTTCTTGTTTGCAAAACCTTCCATCACAATATTCATTTTTTTAAGTACAATTATAGATAGTATTCACACACTTCAATGATCAAATACAACAGGAGTGCCATTTGGTGAAAAATCATTTTGTATTATTGGTCCAAAGATCTTGATGATAGCACATGTTGATCAGAAGAGCATGTTTGGAATTACAATATTGAAATCACAATATTGGAGACAGAGACTCAAGTGAAAACTGATATGACCTTTATAGGGAAAAGGGTCCAATTGTATTTGAGATGGAACTCTTGTGAAAAATTCAGCACTCAGTTAATCTTATTAAAGTATGTAAATTGGTGCTTTGTTTTTGTATTTTCAGTAATTCTTCAAGCCTTCCATTTATCATTCATGAGCAGAATACAAATATTTAACAAACTATTTAAACCATACCAATGTTTATGGGACATATTTTATATAATTAAAATTGTGTTTTACTATATTGTCAATCATAATGGTTAAACACCAGCCTCCACTCGTGAAATCACACAGAACAAGTAATAGTACAGTAATCATGATTACTCTATAGTATGTTACAAACCATTTGTTGAATAATGATATGGTACCTGATTAATACAGTTGCGGGAATCAAAGCAAAATTATGCCATATTCCTATTATAGTTAAAAGACATACATGAATTATCCATTCACTTTGTTCCTTTGCTCTAAATCCATGCACCATCCTCCCTTTTCTCGTTTTCATCATCCCAGAGATCAAATAATGATGGTGAGTTAGTCATACATAGATTTGTTCCTTGACTTTTAGGTCACCTTGTGTTTTCATTGTGTCAGAGGGTTTATTTAAAGAGAAGTGGCATGGGACAAAGAGTGGAGGAGTCACTCCTCTGCAACCTGTGAATATAAAACTAAGCTATGAGATATTAATATCATCGTGAAAAAATTATGTACAGTAGTTTTTACATAAACACATACGTAGCTGTTTAATTTTGGCATGTTGTTACTGAATCGCTATTTCTATTAGATTATGACTTGCTCTCCCCTTTTCTAAACATTTTATTTTTTTGCTAGCGATAAACTTGACCCACTTGAGCTATAGCTTTAGCACCATTATTGCCAATCCAGAAATACAATCTACGCGGTTTACAGATTTGACACATTGTTGTAGTTTTGAGATTGTGTGCAGTGCCACTCAACTTGTTCAATGTGAATAGTTGGGCTGGGCAGCTACTTATACATGTTTGGAAGGCTAAAACTTCAATCAACATACATACAGGAGTAGATGATGATCCTTATAGGTGGGATCCTTCAAAATAAAATGTAAATGTATTCATTAAAGTGTAACTGCACCCTTTTACTTGTTTTTTGAGATATGAGCTGAATTAAATCACTATGTTGTTAAGGAACACATATATGCTGGTGTTAATATTGAAAAAAATTGCAATATGTTAAATATCGGCAATTCAAGAAATGTTTTGTATTGTAAATCATTTTAGAACTTTACTAAGATTTGAAAAAAACTTTTTCCTTCGGATTCGAAAAATGACGTACATGGGACTTTTTTGACCCCATGTACGTCATCACGTCGCCGCAAAGCCAGGCACGCTCTTAACAGGTCCATGGCTGGTCCATAAGCGTCTACTGTTATACTGTCCCTCCAAGGATGTTATTTCGGGGGTTAACACCCTTCACTTCTACCGACAGTGTGTCTGCAATATCTCGCTTGCGCGAACACACACACACAGACACACACACACACACACACACACACACACACACACACACACACACTGCCGCTCGTTCAATTGCGCTACTCGGTCTCCTAACACTACGATAGAAACACCCGCCAACAATTTAGAATAAGAAAAGTCCTCCACCTCAGGCGACCTATGTGTGGCATAGGCTATATGAGCTCACTGTGTAGCGACAGTGCCGTTAGACTTTGTGTCACTCGATATTTCAATGAAGTCATGTCATTCAGATCTTCCTGAGTGATAGCTAGCGGCTAGCCCCCTCCTTCACAGACACCGCGCCCCCCCCCTTCCCGAAAGTCGGCCGGCTGATGTCGGAATGTTTAAAAACAATGGTTCTCAAACGGAATTCAGAATCCATGGTCTGAAAGCATTTTTCAAAATCATGCAGTAGCTCAAACAGGGGGTGCAGTTACCCTTTAAGTATTCATCGTTTAATGTTTAAACAAAAGGAGGCTTCTTACGTGTTGGCTTTGTACCAGTTTAGGCAGATAGCTTGTGATTAATATATGTGCTCTCTGCTCATATCCAATAATTATTTTCAAACTGGAAAGCCCTGCTTATCTTCCAGTCTTCCATGCTTCTACTGCTACAATGCTAACTACAAGCACTACTGCATCTTCACTGCTCCTACTCACCCGTAGAATTCTATTTAATCACCCAATCTGCACCTCCCAGCATGCAACATTGAGCTTTGACTTTCCCCTTGGAAACTTGTGTGGGACCTGATTTCATCTGAACCTATTCTATACTGTAGGTTTGAAGTGTGTTTAATGCATTTACCCTCCAGCTAAGCTCTGTGTCAACTAATAGGCCCCTGCTCACTTTTGTTTCTGACCATCACACTCACAGTAAGTCAAACTCATCACATGTTCCCCCTCAGTTGTTAATACCATGCCATGCACACTTTCTGTATAACACACACATACACACATACACAAGCACACCCTAGACACGAACACTGAACCAGCCGCCAATTAAACATTGTGATTAGGATTCGGCGACAGGTTCTGCTGCCACTTTCAATTGGCACTTACATGGCAGTTGTGTAATAGGGCTGGTCTGCTGGGTCAGCAATCGGACACAGGGTCACATCAACCATTTGATGTGATGTCAGAAGTTTGGCCTCCTGGTTCAACAGGGCTCACCAGAGTAGGAGGTTGACTTGGCAGGTCTAAAAAGTTTGATGGAGAACACTATAACAAAATGTGGGAAAGTAGTGTACATGTAGAAGGGAATATTTGTGTTGTATACAGCTGAAGGCCTGACACTGTGACTTGGTTGACAACTCAGCAGTTCCTCTGAGCATCAACCAAGGCCTACAGGATCAGACCAAACCTTTGCATTTATGGTCCATGAGTAATCTTGCTCATGCGTCACAGGTTGTCGTGGGCAAAGAGAGAGGCTCCATTTAGAGTAGTAGTCTGTAGCTCCACTCTGAAAAAAACACATTTATGTGCAGTTTCTTTAACGGCTTTACATTATTGGAAGACTAAAGTAAATTAAAACAGCTAATACATATAATTGTATTTATTTTAAACTTGTCAGGAGAAACAATGGTATAAAAAGAAAACAGTATTTGTGTAAGTTATAGATCCGGTCACATGCAGTGTAGATACTCCTCATGATAAGGTATCAAAATCTTACTTAAACATTACATAAAAAGTACGTACATGTGTCTACCAACATTTGCAGTGGAGATCAGGAATCATATTAAATAATTAAAAAGAAAAGAATAAAAACCAGAGAAAACATTAAAATATCACAACACTAGTGCTGTAAAACCCCAACTCTAATTGGTGATTAGAATAGCATCAAGAGTGATATCTGAGCAAATCAAACAATGATTTAATGGAGAAAAAAAACATGACAAGTGAAGAGGAAACCACAATGTTACCAATAGAAAGGATATAAAATATATAGGGCTATTAAAAGGTGACGTATTAAAATAAAAGAGCAAACATTACAAATCACAGACATGATTAACAATAACGCAAATAAAAAAAGGCTTATATTAATGTGTGTATTGTGAACATAATGAACTAGTCAGCTACCTCAGAGAGAGATCCCCATTACAATCTATGTTAGACTTTGGGATTTCCAAAGGGCACCACTCACAGATCAATAAAAACAGAGAAGATCAGTATCATATGGGGCCACTAAATTATGTTGTAATTCATAGTAATAAATGTGAAAAATCTAAATTGAAAACACACAGGTAATGGTTTTGGCATTGGGTTGAAAGTCCTAGCTGTGCCAAAATATCATGCAGCAATTTGTTTACACATTGGATATGTCACATTTGAAAACTATCCACTCTACTGAAAGGTTTGCACAATAGGAATTGCATTCAGTTCTGGGCCTAGTCTGAGTCTTAGCCAACAACACTTTTCAGTTTAGCCCGATCTGATCAAAAAGCCTATTAACGTAAAAAGTGTCTCGCATCCTTTCCTTTTCTTTGTCTTTTAAACTTTTTCAAAAACAGCTCCACAAAGACATTGACATAATGTTCACCATCTTGGTCTAATCTGGGGCCCCAAATTCAGCCAATTCATCATAATTACGTAACAAGACTGCTTCGAGGCAAGAGAGACAATTGGTTGGTGTGTAACACTGAGCATATCTTGTGACAACACATTTGATATTATTATTAAATGGTCCAAATTGATAATTGAAATCCATGCAATTGTATGAACTGCAGTAAAGTAATCAACTTAATGCGTAATGTGTCTCTTGCTGTGCTGAGGTGTTCAGCTCCTTCGGCTCAACTATATGCCCACCACAGTATATGTGGTTCTGTGCCATTGGTTACGATAAAGTTGTTTGTCATAATAAAACTGTGCTTAAACCACAAGTGTGTTTTCGTCTTCATGTGTGCCATTGCTAACAAGCAACTGTTGTCTAGCAACGACAACCATTTGCTGTTGTGTGACATCTTGAGGTCATTTGCATTATTTATGTGGCATTCTTGATATAATATGCATCAAAATAATAATGTCCTTTTCCCAATACATTTACTTTTGTCTGAAGGACTAGAATAAATGTGTATTTTTAGCAACTAGCTTATGCTCCTTCAGATGCTAACAGGACAATGCATAATATATACACGTGTAGACATTTTTTATAATTACAGTACATTTCCTACACCTTTTTAAGCATGCCAGACATGTCTATTTTTAATGGGAAATATAGAAAGTAAATGAACATCCATCTTGCTGAACAACGTTGGGGACTTGCCTATGTAGATATCAAACATTTCGTAGGTGATACTATTCTAATTTAAACTGCAGATGTGTTCACTTCACGTTCAACAATATGTGTATGTGTTTTTATGTGTGTTACAGTAGTTTATGCACATGGACAGTATATGTATGTATGTAGACGTGTGCATGGTACAATGTGCTTGTCAAAGCTGTACTTTCCCAAAGCATTTGCTGCAGTAGCTTCAGATGATTAATGACTATTGACACAAACACAAACACTGGGAAAACGCAGACGGAGTGAGACAGATGAAGACAGATAGCGGCAGAGGGAGAAGCTCAAGTTAAATACACCCATATCAACATTGCCGACGCAGTGGATAATAGGCCTCAAAAGGCACTTCTTCACCACAACCACCTCCCTGAAGGGTTGCAAGCCTACACTTTGTACAAGAGAGAGACATTGGTGAATAGCAACAGCAGACCTTTAGTTAATGCTGTATACTCCACATTCCAACATGTCTACTTGACAATATGGCATGTTTTTCAAATATTGGTGGGCTCCTAGTTGTCACTAGGGTTCAGAAATTGGGAACAGGTGAAATTCTGTGAATGTAGAAGACATGTAGAAGGCATTTGTGTGTCAGCTACATGAGGGTTGAAAGCAGCGTGCAGGTTAAGAGAGTCCAGGCATCAGTACAAGCAATGGCAGTAGTAGCTGCATGGTCACACAGTTGATACTCAGCAGAAGGTTATCATACTAGGCCAAGCCAATAGAGACTGCACTTCATATATAGACAGTTAACCGGCCAGATAGCAATGTACGTGACATGGTTTTACATCACTCCGGCTGGTGTCCTCTCTTAACTCCATCCACCTCCTTAGAAGAAACTTTTATTGTGTGTGGACAAATTATAAGTCAGTGTGCATTCAATGAAATGTGTGTGGCATGTTACTTCAGTGTCTTTACTCCTCATTCTGTTTACACACAGAGCTCTATCTCTTTTTCATAAGTGCTAGTTATAACCTCAGATCTTATCAGCAGCCTTGCCGCTTTATCCGGTGCTATCACAGTTTAAGCTCACATAGGCATCAGTTCCCATTCTTTTAAAAAAGCCGACTTATCTTCTTTTCAGTAGGCATCTTAACCTCAGTCACAACCTCTCGGCTTACAACAAGTAAGCAGCCGCTGGAAAAACATTGGTTGCTGACCTGTCTCTGTTTGTTTGGAGAAAAAGAGCAGAAATAGATACTGGAAGATAAGCACTACATTAGCTTGTTTTCAATTCTCAACATATTGTTTGTGTTGGATTATACAGTGAAAGAAAGAAATGCCACATGCTTTGCATCTACTCATGATCTGGTGCCTGCATAGCTTTAACATTCAGTCAGGAGCGCATAGGTTATCACTTGGTTGTCAAGTGGGCACCTCACATCACATACAGTATGTGCCACTGATTCAAACCCAGAAAAACTCCAGTACTTCAACCTCCGGCATCCCAAAGTGAATTATTAGGTGTTGTAATGTATTCTATGGGACAACTGCTGTTGTAGCTGTACGCTCTTTATTTTTCCATTAACTTTTAATCTTCATATTTGCTTAAGGGGGTCCATTTCATTTTAAATTGTTCCTGATTACATCTGTTATTAAACCCCTTGAATAGTAGCCCATCCCCCTTCATCATTATTTGGCAGACTTGGGAATATAGTATGTAACGGGAATTGTTAGTGAGAAGTGGGAGTTCTTCCAAGAAAGAATAGCTCCCATATATGATGAAGAATTAATAATAATAAAAATATATCAAATACATTGAAATTCAGTTCATCTACTTTATACATACTATATATTGAAACTTACTAACGTGGCGCACGAATGTTGCTTGTATGGCCCTCAAGGTCAGTACATTCTAAAAGTGATATCATTTTACATGATACAATTGCTTCCATGTTTGTCATTCCACATCCTAAGGCAACATGCAATGTATGTAAATAAGAAAAGATGTACAATCATATTTGAGTGGAGGAGAAGGCTATCAAACACAGTCAATTTAAAATCAGACTTTCAAGTTTGTGAAAGGACTCTTCTACCATCTATAAGGCTAGCTGCTCTGAGAGGCAGTACACTTATTCATATCAGTGCTTTGAGCTTAATGCTAACATGCTGAAAAAAAATGCATTCATACATTGGCAAATTAGCTCAACATGCAAAGTACAGCTGAGGTTGATGGGCATGTCATTACATTTGAGGGGATTTAAACCAAAGGCAGCCTAAAGTCAGGAGAACACTAGTCATTATGATTCATACTCCACCATGTATCAACATGGCACAATGGATTGTTGTGCTTGATATCATGGCAATCTCTCCCAAAGTTATTTAACTATTTTATTCTTGACCACAGAGGTGGACCTCATGACAGGCTAACATTGCCATCCAAGGAAATTGACAGTTCTTATTGAGATTGTTTCTCTTTTTCTCCTTTCATACATATGATTGACAGGACCACTGGACAATGAATACTAATTTTCTATTGTGGCAACCTTTGTTTTTATAGCAAGCTATATCTGACTTGAGTAGTGTTTCAACATTATAAAAGATGCAACCTGGTAATGGAAATTATGCTGAACTAAACACTGCTTGACTTTTGCTTGCCCAAAACTGAAACCCGCTCTTATCTGTTAAGCTTATTTACTCTCTATTGTGGCACTCTTATCACCTGAAGGTGATGCTCTGTAGTTTTGACATGTTAGTGTTATAGTTGGAGGTGATGCACCTCACCAAGGTTAAGTCAGTTCCTATCATAGCACTGGCACGAAAGGGATTCTGTTTTGTACGCAGTTGTATTGGAGCAAAGGGGGTAGGCAAAGGTCAGGTCCAGTCCAATTCATTGACTCACTGCTTGCTTTTTTTTCTTTTGTGGTCCTGAATAAATATATGAAGCTGCTGCATAATATTAAATGAGTTCAGGTTGGCTCCTGTGTTTTGTTCAGTGGAGCATGGCACTAAAACTGTCAGTGTTAAAGGTTTCATTCTCAGTAGTCTATTTGCAGCGCCGGAACCATAAGGCAATTTGGATAAAAGCACATAATTAATGTAATATGTTAATATTCTAAAATGGCACATGTATTTGCAATGTCTTTAAATGCTGGTAGCACACTCTGTGACATTGAACTCTATCAAACAAAGCCACTGACATTTGTAAGGGTCTTGAACTTAAATAAAACCAGGCTATTCGGAATAATAGAGGAGCACAGTTTAATAAAGTGAATGACAACTCGCTATTATAGATGTCCAGTCCCACTTGTGCATGTAACTCTGGTTTCTGTAACACATTTGATTCAGGGGACTTTACAGTCTGTACAGCATTGACATGCTCTATCATAAGACACTTAATCCATCCCTACCCGCGCATCCTCCTTAACATGGATAATGTTACAAACATGAACATACAAAATAACCATCCTCAAAAGCATGTCTATCTGGTGGATAGGACCAAATACAGCAACAGGCATCTGTGGGTGCAGATTGGTCATTCACTCTATGTTCTGCTTTTTAGTACATTATGAATACAAATGAGCCCAGCCAGATCTACTTTAACCAGTTGACACTTAAATGTCCTCTCAATTGCTATGATGATAAGCCATCATGCCAGGATCTTGTATTTACACAGATATAATCGTTTATGGGGGTTTTTTGGGTAAGGATATTCACACCTTCGCCCACCTGAATGTACTGTAAGGCTGTTGCTATATATATCCTCACAGAGCACGGTGAGGGAGAGAAGGCAACGACTGAGAGAGAGAGTATGAAGAAGAAGCAAATGTGGATGAGATTCAGCTTGAAAAGACACCAAGTCAGGATGCAGAGAAAGAGTGAAATGGTGAAGGCACAGAATGGGGAACAATGATCTTGATAAAAGTTTTTCAAGAATGGAAGAATGTGTGAGAAACAAAAAGGGAGAAGGATGACAGGAGAAGAGCAGGAGAATGAGCTCTCTACCTGTCAGCGCATCAAAGCCTTGTTGTGTCACATCCTCACCCGCTCACGCACCCACTCATCCCCTCAACGCTTCAACCTAATGAGCCAAGTGCCTCTCAATGGCTCCTCTATACACCAGGACTATCACACAGCCATTATAAGTCTGTGTTATAGACAATTTATCGCCCTGCACAGCCGCACTTCTATTTCCATCCGCCGTTGTCACAACCTACACCCTTCATTCTGTCATGTTATAGTCACCATCTCTCAGTGAGCAAAGGCAAAATCTTCATTCCCCATGCCACTTGTAGGGTAGTTTCTATCCATTGCACCTCACTGTAACGTGAATAGATACACTGATGGGTAGTTAAAATCTGAGCTGCTAAGGTAACATTTTACAGTAAGGGTACATTAATTAACTCTTGGTTAATGCTACAGTATTAACGGTTAGTTAATGTACTTAATGCTTTTTGAACATTAACTAACTGTTAATGCTTGGTGATTGACATTTAGTCAATACTTGGTTAAGCATTAACTATGCTTAGTTAACTATTGCTATGTTATGCATTAACTAAGCATAACAGTTAGGCAATGCTTAATTAATGCTTATTAAGCATCAACTAAGCGGTTAGCTAATGCTTAGTTAATGTTTATTAAGCATGACATAAGCATTACCTAACAGTTAATTAATGTACCCTTATTGTAAAGTGTTACCAAAAAGGATCCAAAAAGTCAGTGTTTTGATTTTGCCCATATGCTTATCCAATGAATATGTGCTAATCAGTTAAGACATGGCAGACTTGTCAACAGAGATGGTGTGCCCCAGGTGAAATTTCAACTTCCTCGGTAGACATATCTGATAATGCTGTTTGGACTGCATTTACAACTGTCCAATCCCAATGTGACTCTGACCACCTCCAAACGTGATGTGGCTTACCCGATCACATTCAATTCCAAATGCATTCTGGTTGCATTTAAATCTGACAATAAGCTGTTTTCCTTACCCAAATAACTGATACAGCAGATTAGAAACAGATACAAATACAGATTGTGTTGTAATGCTAGGTGGAAATGGGGTTCAATATTTCCAAATGTAGTTTATTGCAACAGTGAATTACAGTGCTATCAAAATACACTTTTCTTGCATGCCTATCTATACTTAGTTCAGAGGCTTACTTCTAAATAATGGTGGTTATTTTGGTATTGAGCTGGAGTTTGAATTTTAAAAGAAAATGTAAACCTTAAATCTGTTTACTGATGAGACTGTTGTTGCTGTGTGGATGGACTATAACTGTCATTGCCATGGTAACAAAGGATCTCACTGCAGTCACATTTGCATTATTTTTTGTATCCCCCTTACATGCACACACAATAAATTACCCCAATGCACAGCCAGCCGCAACACACACATACGCACACGCGCACTAACGTGTGTCTGTGTCACTGTAACTCAAAATGTTTTTACATACTTGTATGTGATTCAAACAGTCACATGTTTCATACTTGCAGCACTGCAAGTAAATGTTTGTAATGTTTCTCAAAGGTCTTGAAAAACTGTTACAATTTCACAGTTACAAGAAGAGATTTGTAGATTTAATACATACCTTATTGTGTAAAAGTAACATTATCCTTTACATTATTCCTTGACTATTGCTAAATTAGCCTGTGAGTACATTTAGCAAAACTTTGGTTAAATGGGAAAGGAGCTACCAGGGATGATACAAATATGCGTTTTTAATCAATCCCCGTCTTTTCTGCTCTAGGTGCAAACCTGTCCCAATTATATTCTAGAATTTAACCTATATACTTCAAAAATAAAAATAAATAAGCAGGAGAGAGGAAGCCAGGAAATACATAGGCCACTTTTTTCATTTCCTACTGATGCCCAAGTAGCGCTTGGCTTATAAAGGTAAATACAATCATATGAAAACGTTTGGGAACCCCTGTCAGCTGGCATTATAATTGACTCTGCTTTCACACAAAAAAGATAAAAGTGGTATGTCTTTCATTTACCAGGAACAGCTAAGTACTGGGATGTTTTCCAAACAAAGATTTTTTGAAAAGCAGTATTTGGTTGTATGAAATTAAATAAAATGTGAAAAACTGGCTGTGCAAAAATATGAGAACCCTTGTGGTCTTGCTGATTTTAATGCATGTAACAGCATGTAAAACTGAGGACTTTAAACACAAAATTGGTTGGATTATGTTGTTAAGCCTTGAACCTCATATAAAGGTCTGTTTAATCATGAGAAAAGGTAATTTAGGTGCCTAAATGCAAGTTCCACTTCTCTTTGACTCTCTGCTGAAGTGAGACAGAATGGGATCATCAAAACAGCTCCCAAAAGATCTTAAAAACAAAGATTATTCATTGTCACGCTTTAGCGGAAGGCTACAAGAAGCTTTGGTAACACCTTATAATAACTATCCGTTGTAACTCGTTAATAGATCATTAGTAAACTCTTAATTAATGATTATTAATGATTTGTTAAGTGTTTATTAGCAGTTTGTTAAGGATTTATAACAATGGTAGATAGTTAATAGCTTAATAATTGAATCAGTTCATCTGGGAGGTAATCCGCGATTAACTGATCACGTCACGTTCAAGTCCATGGCATGCACAGTGTGTATTGAGTTTATTTAAAAATATTTGAAAATGGGGCTGCCCTCATTTGCCCATGCACTGTGTATAGTCTATAGCCTATTTCAGCCTCGTCGGTATCTCTTGTCGAATGACAATACATTATTGAGATGGTTTCCCCTTAGTTAAAGTGAGTCACTAATCAAAGAGCCATCCAGAGAGCTACAAAGTGCATATGCCATTTGGGAGACACTTTATCAAAACCACCAAGCAGTAAGAGGAGTGCCACTTTAGTGTGGTGAGATGGGCGAAATTGAGCCACTAATTCTGGCATTGTAAGTAACATGCTGTAATTATTTGTGTTGTGTTCATGTTCATCCTGCCGACTGAATCTTTTAAAATAACTTTGAGGGGATATATATGTGGATGTTTCAGAAGAATAAGAACTTCGCTTTTTTGGAGAATATATAGGGCAAATTAAAAAGAAAATACACCGCTCAAAATCAAAACCAGTCATCACAGGCCCTCAAGTATTGAGGGCCCTGCCCGTAACTTATTGTTATCCACCATACTTCTTCTTATTCTTCTTTCCCTTTTTCTAGCTCTATCTCCTCCCACCCCATTTATCACACAGGCAGTGTTGGGAATAACGCTATTTAAAATAACGGCGTTAGGTAACGCCGTTCTTTTTTCAGTAACGGGGTGATCTAACTAATTACTTTTTCTGTCGTTACAACGCCGTTATCGTTACTGAACGTTAAATGCGGTGCGTTACTATGAATTGATTGTATAAACTGTGTAATCCGAACGCACCCCTGGCTAGCCTGGCTCCGCCCGCCCGCCTACTTCCGGCCAAATTTTATTTTCCCTTCAGTAGTCAGTCTGGTTGTACAGCCCATTTCCCAGTTTTGCCGGAGATTCGACAGCCGGTCCAATCAGCGAACAGAGCGAGTGGCTGAGAACGATGACGTTGAAGTCGCGCTCCAGTTTCAGTTGCCAGAAGCCGGCTCATGACACACGTGACGACCAAACGTTATGCGATTGGTTGGCTAATCCAGAGTGGCACTGGGCAGATCCAATAGTTTTAAACTTTAACAGACACCCGCCTCCATGAACGTTTGCCAATTACAGCACTGCCAGACCTTCTGTACAAATGAAATGAAGTACGATTGTCTGGTAGCACCAGGCTAACCCCTGGCTCCATATTACACCAACTGCTAGTGAGGAGACCGGTGTGTTTTAAGTTGTGTTTTATTCAGTGTGGATGACATTATAACTGTCAGTTAGCGCCGTCACGTCAGTCAGCCGGAGCGCCTGTTTAGTGAAGTTTCTTTTTCTTTCTCTCTCTGTTGTGTGAGCGTGCACGTTGCCGCAGTAACCACCTATCAATCCACGGTTGAAACGTGCTCTCCCTGAGTTTGTTTGCATCGCCCTTGTGAGTAAGTGCATAGAGTTTCCCGATCTCTATAAATTATAATTTATGCACGTTATTATACGGCCGCGATTCGTCGGTTGCAACAGCTGTTTAGCGTGTCATCACGAGCCGAATATTGCTATTGTTCTTTTCCTGGGATATGTATGCTGCTGTGCATGTTAAAGAAGGAAATAAACATAGGATAAATCCTTACTCCTCCTCTCATGCTTCATAGTCTGACGTTTTTGACCTGAAGTGGTGTTTTAGCCGACACCCCTGAAGTGAATCCAGTGATATAGCAGATCAGCACGGTACATTCAGCAGTGTCCTCTACTACTTTTGTTGAGAACAAAATAGGCCTACTTGAAGAGCAGGATAAACCTCTTGCTGTCTGTTGATGTGCAATAAATATTGAAGGTTATGTAGCCTACAAGTAGGCCTACCTGTCTGTTCTACTCATTTCAACTGACTTGTGAAAACTGCTCAGAAAAATCCAAATTTGTTGACATTTTAGCAACTTATTTTTTACAGTAGTCTAACGCAAATAGTTACTTTCCCTGGTAACTAGTTACTTCTATTATAAAGTAATTCAGTTACCAACTCAGTTACTTTTTGGAATAAGTAGTGAGTAACTATAACTAATTACTTTTTTAAAGTAACGTTCCCAACACTGCACACAGGTACACTTGAGGGTAAAAAGTGTGTAAAAAGTTATAGCGAGATAGCTCGAGAAACATGGCCGCTGTTGACCAAAACGTCTTCGCATGAGTGTGGCTTTGGTGCTGATTTACCACGAATGCAACCTCCAATTGGCCAAAACTTGGGACTCGATTTTTGAAAGCGCGCAGCTGCGGTTCGTAGAAGCGTTTGAGCCGGGCCGACGGGTGGGGCGCCGCCGATGCGGGGCTGGCGGTCGGCGCCAAGGGGCCCTTACTTTTAAGATCTCCGCGGGATTTTCTAGTTCATAAATGTTTAGTTTACCAATATACTATTAATTCTATTCTGAAAAATGTATTCATGCTGAAACTTTATGTTATTGCAACTGGTAATACTGAATGAATTAACTGTCTATTTTCTTTCCTTAGAAATACGATTTGTGTTTCACCTCAAACAATCCATACAATGACACAATATACAAAAATATAAGAACATGTATCACTATCTATATCTTTGGTTATTAGAAACATACATCTTAGAAGAGATGCCTAGTACAAGATTTAGCTTCAAGCTCATTTCCATCTGCAGTCACGGTAAGGAAAAATGTTCACTGTTACTGTGTATAATTATGCATTTTGACTGCACATCAGTAGACAGACTTGAAGAAGTGACGGTAATAGATACAGTACATGAGAAATTTGACTGGAATTGCAACTTGTCTCTTGTAACAATGCATTTCACTATACTACATTACCATTATCCCTAATCTAAGCCAAAACTCTTTTAGTGATCGTGTCACTTCTAAAATCACCAATCAAGGGATGGCCTTGTCTGCCTTTTTCTTTAAGCCAGTGGCTCTTGATTGCTGGTGCTCAGCCCAAGGTGACCACTCCTCTCAGTACTTCTTCTCTAATTAACCCACTCTTCTGGCCACTCCGACTGGCATGTTTCCCACACACAGTTGAACACGGGAAGAGTAAAGAGTTAGGGAGAAGCAAAAAAGGAGGGGTTAGAAAGTTGAAGTGAGAAATTCAAAGACAATGTGTACCCTCTTGTTTTATAAGGAGAGTGGGTGGACCACTTCCTTTATCTTTATTTAGACAGAAGGACTGTTGAGGGGGGATACAGGTTGAGCAGACACCAGAGAATATGTTCAGGCCATAAGGTCAAAGCAAAGGTCTAATTTTATCAGGCCTACTAATTTCCTACTTGCCCCCGCATTGCACTCTATCAAGTGTACATAACACTCTCAGCCCTGCTCAGATGTACTTTACGGCAGTGTATTCACACAGCTATTTAGTCATCCGACTTGTTGAAAGAGTTGACTGAAGTTTAATTTTACCACACTTCCCATCAGTGGAGGTCAACTCATCATACTCTGTAACTCAGCTGGGTAGAGGAAACAATTACCTGTTAGCCTTCAGCCATATCAGGGTGCTATTTTTTAAATATAGTTTGTAGTGTTAGTCCTGCTTAGGTTTCATTAGATCTATTACATTACATTCACACCAGAGTTCGGTAAATGGTGTACAACTAGAGAGTATATGTGATAGCCCTTTACTATGCTTTGACAAGTAAATTGACTCAAGGCACCATACAAAGGAAAATAATTCTGTTCGTCTCACTCTGAGATTAACGCAGACAGATTTATTTGAGGAACCAATGGATTTCAGGTATAGCCTTTTTCATTGTTAGTGCTGTAACCATGAAGAGGCTACTGCAGCTCAGACACAGTGGTCTCTATTAAAGCTTTGTAGTAGCTGGCTGTTTTTATTACTGAGATTCTTTCTGATTCATCCACCTTGAAGGCACGGCAAGGTTGCAGCAGACCTTCTACACAAATAATATTACGTTAAGGGTTTCATTGACTAGTCTCACTGATGTTAATTTAATTTATGGAAATGTAGCAATTTACAGTAGATGAAACTATAGTAATGCCAAAAGTGAATGAAAATTGTTGCAAATCCTCCAAAATATGCATCTGTAAAATATGCCACTTATTTTCCTTAATTGTCTTTTACATATTATTTAAATGAAGAAAAGAGTACTTAATATTACATATAGAACATGCCACTTTCCTGTAAAAACCTTTAGAAAATATGAAAAGACAGCAAAAGTACACTTGTACACAACAAGAGTCGGCTTTACATACATATTATAATCTGAAACATTGTTACAACAAACTCACTTCTACATCTTAAATGTACTGCTACCCTTTTGCTACCTTACTAATGTGAGCTCAAATTATCAAAGGAATTTCCAATTATCTGAAGTAAAGGCAAATACAGGCCCTGTGGAAAAGTGGCTTTGTGAAAGGTAAAATGCATCAAAGTTGAGGGACTGATATTCAGTGTAATTTGTCATTATGGGCTAAGCATGAAACTGTTACGGTATGGTCCTTTAAAGATCGCGAAGGATACATCTGTTGGACCCTTCAAAACCGTGAAACGAAGGCTGCATTTCTCGGCCGCATATGAAGGAGCCTTCCAAATGGGACAAGCCTGTGCGCGCCGCTATGACGCAATCGGCATTCAAATACAGCCTTCGTAGGCTGCAGCCCCTCGAATGGGACATAGGGGCAGTCAGTGGAAGCAGTTCAGCAAGCTAGGACAAGGCTGTGCCGCATGAAACTGATGGAATTGACCACATGAGGCCGAGCTGAGCTAGGATATATTCTACAGCTAACTACATGATGATATCTTTCAAAACCAAGACCATCAAATCTGTACACATGGACCAAGACAAATACACTGGTGTGTAGCACATCCAAAGCTGCTCCTCAAAAGCACCTAGAAAGGGAAGGAACGAAAAATCAGGTCTTTACGACCATCACTGAGGCCATCAATTCAGGGGTTCAGTTGGCAAAACAATCCCACCCTTCCAAACAGTTCATAGGCTTCAGAAATCAAAATAAAAGTTAAGAATAATTGATTTACTTGGCAGTCAGCAGCTGCCTCACATAAGAAAGGATCTTGTGTACTTCGAGATGGCATGTGTTTTCCTTATGGTCTTCTGGGTGCTGCAATCAGAACATGTGCCATATGCATAAGTGCCCACAGGTGTGAATGTGTCTCAGATGGTAAGGTATGGTTAGATACAGAACGGTACGGTAATACTAGATCTGGTTTATGTTTCCACACCCGACAGTACCCCTACTTGGTAGGTGGGGATGTTGGATGGCGACAAGCTGTGTGCCAACATATTTCTCCAAACACAAGATTCTTTACTCTTGCAGAGGTGAATACACACAGCGCTTTATCTCTCCCACAGAAATGACCATGATGTTGACCAATAAGAGGACTGCAGTGTTTAGCTCCATCCTCTTGGGACCCTTTGGGACCACTTGATACCATAACGAAAGGTTGACAAAAATAATAATGGCACAGTAGGCCTTTTTTTTGTACCCAATCTTTGACATTGGAAACACAAATAACTGTGTGCTGTTGCACACCACACCAGACTGTACCGCTCAGTTGAAACAAGACTTGACTTTTGTTATTAGTCCTGTGATGCCAAGACAGTGATCAGTTATGGTTGTCTGCTGTCCATATCCCCCACCTCATTACATAAATACAGATACGTGGGAATATAAAATATTCAGTAAATTAATTGGATGGTAGGAAGGTCTAAGCTCTTTGCCACTTGAGGTTTACTGTCCCCCAATTCAGTCAATGCATTTAGTGGATGCATAGATGGCCAAGCTCCAGCAATGGGCTAAATTTCAGCTTGTCCCAGTGAGAGCATCAGTGCACCAATATAGAGTAGTAGAAAGCAGCCCCGCCACTTTAAAGATTTGATTAAGTAAAACCTCCAGCTGAAGTTGATTGATTAAACGCCCTCACATTCTTTTTCGTTGAGTTTTTTTTTTTTCAGCAAGCCGCCAGCAACAAAGTCAGAATGCTGAAAATACCTTATAGCTTGATCATTCATTGTGAGGAATAAAAATGCCTTTGAATATACGTATATTCAGTATGCCGGTTAAAAATGGGTTATCAGTCACTGTTATTAACTGGTCTACTCCATTAATATGTAAATCTTCAACTATTTTACTATAAGATTTAGATTTGTTTTACCTCCATTTTGTATTCCTTTGGGGAACAAAAATTGTGCAGCAAAGGGATACCTTGGTTGTTTACTGAAGTGTTTTAGCAAGGATACCATTATGTTGGTAACACTTTAGAATAAGAGTACATGATTTAACTGTTATTTAATGCTTAGTTATGCTATTAATGGTTAGTTAATGCTTATTATTAACGGTAAGTAAATGGTTAGGAAATAACTATGCTTAGTTAACTAATGCTTACTTAAGCATTAACTAAGTATAAGGGTAGTTTCATGCTTCTTTAATGTTTAGTACGCATTAAGTAAGCCTTAACTAACAGTTAATTAATGTACCCTAATTGTAAAGTGTTACCAATATTTCCTAAAGTAATGATGATCAGAAATATTGGTGCCAACACCTGAAACATTACATTATTAATAGTCCCATGAACAACGACTGGATGTCCTTAATTGCTGCAACTCAAAAAAAAGACCACAACAGTTGTTAAAAAAACCTTTTTATTTGTAGTATAGAATATTTTATGCACAATAAACCTCAGCTACAACTCTGATAAGACAATGATGCTTTATCTTTAAAATGAGCCGGCTGGAACGCGAAGGAAGGGGCTGCCTTGACTCGGTGCCCGGTGTGTATTGGTCTGTTTCATTCTACCTTACCTCCCCTCTTATCCCGGGTAAAGGCAGGCAAACGATAGCACTGGGCGATACCTTCAGTGAGGCGTGGGGGAACGGCATGACTTCATCACGTCAAGTGGAGCACTGCAAAAAAATATCTTCTACAGCAACTTAGACAGCCTTGTGTCTAGGCGAAATACTTAATTTAAACATTTGGAAATAAAATGTTTTCACGGCTCGAAAAAGTGAAATAAAAAAGCAGATTTTTGTGATAATGTAGGCAAAGTATGCGGTTTGCTTAACTTTTGGACACAATCAATACACATATTGCATTCAGTTGAGTCATAGTAACATCGTCTCAATTCCCGATTGCAATATTTATTGGTAGATAAAATGTGTATTTATTCAGCATGTTTGGTGCAAATGTCAAAAAAAGGCACTAAACAGAAAGAGTAGCGATGATGGTGGGGGCGATAGCCGTACGTTGATGGGTGGCTGTGGAGAGGGAGGGCCGGACGCATGACATCATTCCCTCAGCTTCCCCCTGCGCGGACAGACCACTGGTTTCTCCAAGTGCGCACGGCGGCTGCTGCTGAGGGAGCGACTCCTCCTGCCGTACCCAGACGCGTCTTTAGCAACCTGCGCTCCTCGGGTGGATTTAAAAAAAATATCTAATAATTTAACCCGGCAGAGGAACCTGTGAACTGTTCCTCGCTGGACCTGCTGCAGGGACGCAAACTCGGGGATTATTGCTTGTTTTAATCATGAAGATGTGAGGGTTTATTAAGCTGAGAAGAAAGACAGAGAGAAAGAAAGAGGAACTCCGTGGCTGACGATAAGGTAGGCACCCTCCTGTCTTTTTTTCCTGATTCCGTCCAGCTACTTTTCCCCTCTCAGTATTTTTTACTCCGGATTTTAATCACAGCTGGGGTTTATTCCGTTTAAACAAAAATCCGTGCGTTATTCTGCGGTCTTAACACCCGCACAAAGACGCAGGAAAGTGTCCCAGAAGGTGTTTCATCATAGAATACTACCAAAAACATTTGTCAAGATGCCACGGAGCTTTGCGATGGAAAGAGATGCTAGGTAGTCCCGGACTCAGCGGGAGACCCGACTCTGCCACCGCAAAGCTGTTGCCGTTGATGCTGCTGGTGAACAGAGCAAATCTGCTGCTCTAGTACGAAGGATATCCATCATTCTGAACGATGGCACGACTTCCCTTTCAGTCCCCCACTGAGAGTTAATTACAATTTCAGTCTCTCAAAGAAAATAAACCCTGGGTTGGTTCTGTGGCAGAGAGAAGCACGGAGATTCTCAAGAATGTATATACTTGCATTTTCTGTACAGCTTGGGATCATAACGCATCTTTTTTTTTTCGAGCGGGTGTGTGTTCACGGTGGTGGTGTGCTGCGTGTGTGTGTGTGTGTGTGTCTGTGGAGGGGGGGGGCGTCCATCTAACAAGTGCATTAGCACCATGGGGTGCCAGTGCTTAATTTGCCAGTTCAACCGTGAGATGCTCTGCATTATAATCCACTAATATGAACATGCCCGTAGATCATGCATTCCTCTTGGAGGCTTCAATCGGAAAAGCCGTTTTCAATATTTTCATATCTCTGCCTCTCTCTGTCTCTCTCTCTCTCTCTCTCTCTCTCTCTCTCTCTCTCTCTCTGTCTCTCTTTCCGCCTATATGTGTGTGCGGACTGCATTGCCTTATGTGATGATATAGCCTAAGGTTTAAATGTTGGACTTTCGAGGCTACTGTAGTGTTGGTCCACACCCAGGGACCGGTTTTGCGCATCACGTCGGGCTTATTTTGAGGTGCGCTACTCGAGTTTTCCACAGCCCCACCGAGATGGAGCCAGTATGGCAATGACACTGACTTTTATTTCAAAGTGCTCATGATACCCTTGTTGAATGCTGTATACTCCAACTTAAATTCACTTCAGTTTGTGCCCGTGTCTGAAACCCCTATCGTCCCCGTGGATATTTGTGAAGCAGCTGATTTTGTTTTATATCCATAGAACAATATAAAAAAACAAGTTCAAGGAACTGATTGGTTATGCCTTTAACATAGCAATATAATATAATCATTTCTGCCTTTCTGATGTGATAGTTCTTTGAAATTACGCAGAAATCTACATAACAATGACATTATGAAATGATAAGTAGTAGATGTGGAGGAGCCCTGTGTGTCAATTATTGCTATTCAATGATTTATGAAGCGTTAGAAGAGATTACTGAGATCTGATGAGGATAAAACTTCATATTTTTATTTGGAGACACAAGTGCCACTTAACAATATACTCTTATTTATCCCGAAGTGGTGCATTTCAATATTGTGCTGTTTGTGTTGCGATTAGCGCATCAAGCTTTTGCAAAGCTCATAAAAGCAGGAGGAGAGAACAATATCTCGCCAGCACCCGGGTTGCTAAAGGAAAGGGCTTTGTTTTATTTTTTTGTACCTGAGGTAAGTTGGTTATTGCGTTTTGTTATGGTGCCTGGAAATGGCTTGCAGTGCAATGTAATGTAATCAAATGTATTATGTTGCTGTTTATTACAATTCCCTGTTATGCGCCATCACGTGAGAAATCTGGAGTGACCACCATCCCCATCAACACTCTCACACACACTCACATAGCAGGATGCAGGGACAGCAGAGCAAGGCTAACATGCACCCAATCATTTGTATGAGCTGGAGCACACACTCCTCAATAGCACCCAACCTCTCCAGAAATAGTCCACAGTCCTTTCTCTATTGTATTCAGACGTATGCCACCAAAGATTTATTCTGGCAACCAATCATATGCTTCTTGAGTTTTGCCTTTTCCTTATTTCATGCACACTTTTTTTTCAATAACAGTAAAGCGTTCGGTCTCCGACTGGGAAGGCGTTAAAGTATGTGGAGCTGAACCACAGTGATGAAACAAATGATGTAATGCATGAGCCAGCATATACATCTAAACACACACACACATACACACACACACAGATTTGTATTAACTCGCTTGTCTTTGTGATGTTACAGCTTTTTAAGCACAATAGCACCCGTGGGATATTGGGCTTCCATTTGTAAGATATTAATATTTCCACGCACAAATGTGTCTTCATGCTTTGGTCCTCCTCTTTATATTAAGCTGAGGTGCCTCCCGATGAATGGGGGAGGGAGTCACTCCCGCTCTGCTGTCTTAACAGACAGGCATGTGGAAGAACAGCTATTACTGGAGTCCTTCCCTCAGACTTAATGGGCTGAACACATTTTATGAAGCGTCTCAGCACCCGGCGTTTGTTCATGGAGCAATCTAATACCCGTGTTGGACATGCATAGAGGCCACACACTATCAAACACTGTTCATTGTACGTTTTCCTAAGATCTATAGGGAGCCAGCAGGGACTTTGGGGTTCTTTATGAGTTTAACTGGAGGATTCTGAAGAATAACCATGTACTGTTGTTTTATGAAGTACTGTCAGGTTCAAGTTACCATTTTGATAAAAGGGTTTGACAAATACATCTTCAGGGGTTTTGATGCCTTACGATATCATGTTGAGAAGCTCAGTAGCACAGTGCAAGCGTAAATCCCCTTGTTTTTTCCTCTCTCACAGCTTTTATATAACACTGCATTCTCACCAGCTCTCAGATACATTTCTAAATATTTAAGTGACAAATTTGTCATTATAAAGCCCATTTAATTTATAGAGTGCAGAGATACTGGGGTCACCTTTTAGGGATGTGTCTGTTCACTTAGTTTTTTCACTATCTACATTTCTTAGCTCGACATCAATCAACTGGCCTCTCTGTATGTATGAGAAGGATGATTGGATGGCATGCTGAAGCATCCGTTGTGTTCTTCGGCAGATATGCACTTCAATCATGCTCAGCTGTCACCAGCTGAGCAGCAAAGATTCAGGCATGTGAGTGAGGGACGACACGCATCGCAAAAGCACATAGCGACAGCCACGCACCTGTTTGCACACATGCACACACACTTTTATGACATTCATAAGATGAGCTATAAGTCACATTCTGCAGTCTCATTACAGGCCAAGCCTGTGTGGCCGTGTAATCAATGCATGCAAAATGGAAACAGATGCAGGTGGCTGGAAGGGCTGTTTAAGGGAACACAAAAGCATAAAGCATGGGGAGAGAGAAGAGAAAATAAATAATCATAAGCACACTTTATGGAGAGCTTCGCCCATGTGCACTGCGGCAGTCTAATTACGAGGATAGCGCTTGTTAGTTGTCATCTCAAGATAAACAGCAGGCTATTTTTTTTTTATCTCATGTTTTTCCCCGCCTTTGACGATGTTTGAAACTCTAAGTAGCAAAACATCAATGTCAGAGTTTCAAATCTCATCCCATCCTCACCGCCTTCCCTTGAGCCACATTAAAGCAATACAAAGTTATGTTTTTTAATACATATCAACAACCAGGTTGGATAAAGCCAGTGAAATATTGACAAATATAACCAATCTTTCAGTAGTTAATTTAGACTGAGATAAACAATAAAGAAAAGCAAAACAAGGGTCGTATAATGTGACAGAACATTTTTTGTACTCAGCCGTCTGTCCAACGGTGCCATATTGTACAGTAAATCTTGTCAGGAAGCATATGGTGCTCAAATCCATATGCAAATGAGTGCTGGAATTTTCTAACAGAAGAGAAAGAAATTGTCCTTGGTTTTTTTTAAACACTGGTTTGTCATTTCAAATGGCCACAATATAAGCTCTTTAGAGGACATCTTGACTGCCAGAATGGAAGCAAAAACTCCACTATCCACAAGCTTTCCGTGAAAATTCTGACCTGGTTTAAGCCTATTGTGGAGCTTTACAGCTTTGACGTGTGCAGACTTTTCTGGTAAACGCCAAGATGTCAGGAAGGGAGAAATATCGGCGATCTTGGTGTAAGAAAGCATTCCTCTTCCATTCCGAGGAAGGAGAGAAAGGCCACTTACTTGTGAAGAATTACATTCATCATTCTGTAACGCAAGGTCTATGCATGTACGCCAGCACAATACCTATCAAAACAACATGGAAGGGTTAAAGGGCCCAGGAGGATATGTCCATCCAACCCGATCTCACGGTAGGGCGTGTAATACACACGCGTGGACCGGCGGGTCTATTACACGCCGTGCCTAACCAGGGCGTGTGAGTTACACGCGCCGTAGTTAAGATGGCCGCCGCGGTGGCCGCCGCGGCGTTCCGTCAATGTTCTATCTATATTCTAACCTCTCCCTGTCCCCTTGCCCTAACCCTAACCGTCAATGTTCTATCTATATTCTAACCTCTCCCTGTCCCCTTGCCCTAACCCTAACCACCTACGCCAGGGCGTTTGTCTCCGGGGCTGCAGCTGGATAGTATCCTCCGTTCATTTAGACGGGCGGGGTGCGGCGTGTAACTCACACGCCCTGGTTAGGCAAGGCGTGTAATAGACCCGCCGGTCCACGCGTGTGTATTACACGCCTCGGCGTGATACCGGGTTGGTCCATCACACCTTTGTTTCCTGCTTGGAAGGTTTGATCATGCTGTTTTCACAGTAATCACCATATGTGTATAGTGAAAGGAAAAATGTAACCTTGACAGGGTTCAATCGCCCTGGTGAGGAGAACACATCATAATCACAGAGGGAATCTCAGTTAAGGTTAAAGCAGCAGGTTAAACTTTCAAAGGCTCAAGGATAATTGCGGTGGTAATATGTGCTTTTACACATGAGCACAATAAACCAACAAATAATATGTTCAGGTGTCAGCTAAAACTTAAAGTCAAAGGGGACGTATTAGTCGCAGTTGAGGGAACTATGGGGCAAAGTATAATTTGCAATATATTGCAATATAATGTTTTTAAACAATTTTTCCGTGTGAAAACAAAAACTTTGATACTTAATAAAACGTATAAACGAGTCCCAGGCAAGGTCTGGTGTTTTAAGGACTGTAATGATAATGGTACTTTGGTGAATTTAAGTCACACTGTCTAAGCTGGTTAAGTAGTTGATTACGTTACCTCTCATAATGTGTTTAAAAAGATTGGTTTTGAAAGCGGTTTAGTGACCAACTATATTTTTCAGTGTGTTGAGCTGTTATTCTGCATCGACAGTTTGAAGCCTTACACACTGTAAAAATTATTGCTGTTGCTGCACGTTGGTGCGAAAGAGAAAGTTGAAAGTAAGAGTAAGAAAGAGTAGATCTGAAAGTAGACAATTACAAAACCTCTCACCGGATGAGTCAGATGTAAATCTCCACAGGGAGCTTGCCATTGAAGCCGCCATTCGTACCCAAGGGTTGTAACACTTGAAGGTCACGGTAGCATTTCACCCCCAATACTGTACCTTCCTTGCCCATGACAACTCCTGTGGGTATTACCGGATGGTTCCCTCCATGCTTGAGCAAGGGGCTGACGATGGTGGGTGTCTGTTAGGATGATGCATTTCGACAACGGCAGGACAGACCAAATGCTGTCTCGCCCGTTTACTACTCGCGTGCATCATAGTCAAAGCTATCATAAAGAATGAATGAGTCATGCACTGTCTTGGAAAGTCATCTATGTTTAATTCAACGTTCTACTGTGAGCGTCTCCCATGGTCTTCTGCTGGTGTGGTGGGGTCGTCAGCGGGAGTGGGTGGATTGTCGAAGGTGCGGGCAAAGAGAAAGAGGAATTTGCGGAAAATGTCATACGAGAGCGAGGCGAAATTAAGATGGAGTGAGGACCGCATTGGTGGTGGCCTTGTACCTTTCATCTGCACACCCTAATAAAACCCTCACAGACCGGCATTGATCTCTCGCAGAATAATCCATTTAGACTGTGCGTGCCTGGCCATGTGGGGCCTCTTCAATTATTTATGGCAGAAGGCTGTGCAAGCTTCCGTTGGGATGCAACAATGTGCCCTGTGAAACCTGTGAACAGCAGATTGCAGGGGAGCAAGGGAGACACAGCGGGTGGAAGAGGAGGAGAGGACTGGTTGGGAGAGGCGACCGTAAAGAGATGGGAGGGTAAGGAGATGGATTGATGAGAAAGTTGGTGAGCACATGCTGTCCAAATGAATGAATGTAATAATGTCAATAGAGGGTAATGATAAGGGGAGACGTTTAGGCAGAAAGAGCTGAAGCAGAGAAGATCATGAAAAATGTATGAAAGAATGCAGAGACTGAAAAAGAAGGTTAAGGAGTGAAGTGAGTGCCAGAAGAAAGGAAGGATGGGGTATTGAAGGAGAGAGGTATAGGAAGGAAAGGTGGCAAGGATACTAAAAATATGTTGGGTATTGAGGGACTAAAAAGTGAAGTAATGAGGACAAGAAGGTATGAGGGAATGAAGAAAGGAAGAACCAGATGAAAGGCACATTGAGAAGGGAATGTAGAGGGAATTATAATAGGAGGAAAATGAGACGTACTATCTGACATCTACATACAATACAGTGATGGAGGGGGGTAGGGAATGAGTGATTAGCCATATGAGGTAAGGAAGCATGAGAGGAAACAAGGTAGCATTATAGATGAGATGGGGTGGAAGATCTGACTGGAAATGAGGCAGGAGTAGATGGATAGGAAGACGGTGGAGGATGGGGCCTTTTTAAAGCACGTCATGAGCAACTATTGATCATGGCAGAGTTATGGTTGCTATTGTACTAAGTGGAGATATGTCAGCTTGATTGCCTGCGCAGTCGATCATTATTTCTCCTACACTCACCATCAATGCCAAGTTTGACAAAAGAGAACACAAAAAAATTACAGATAGTATTGCGTTTGGAGTTATGATGTTCGGAAGAAATCTAGGAAAATCTTCCTGTACGGTCAGTGTCTACGATTCAGCCTACTCCTACTTTCTGTAGACTTTATAAACTGAGAAACAATACTTCAAAAGCAACTCGCCCCACCTGTTTTCTCACTGAAAATGTAAGCTCGGAGCTTCACGTCATGAACTTCTCTCTGTTTGCCTGGTCTATATTCTGCTATTAGCAGCTCACAGGCAGCTCTCATAAATCCAGACAGATTTGTCTTACCTGATTCCCCAGGCGTACACCATCAAGCTCTCCTACTATTGCTGTAATTCCCAGCACCCTATTAGGCTTTCCACCCGTGGCCTGCTGCCAATTTGGGATTTCTGATCCAGCGGAAGACAACTAGAATTTAAATCTGTGCTTTCAAGTGATTATGTCTTGCATATTTTTGGAGATATATCCCTTATTGCACACGGGTCCCACCCTTGTGACCTCTTATGAGCTTTCTCTGAAACGTAACAGAGCTTCATCTATCTCACATTAATACTGGAGACTTTGAATGTTTAATGATATTCAAGTTGTATATATCAAAATACAAACTCTCTGACAGTTAGTCACCTACATTGATTTATCACAGCGAGGGGAAAAAAAGGAGAAACAACCAACTAAGTCCTCAGAGAGATAGAGCTGTAAGTCTAGGAAGCATGCAGGAAAAAGAGACTTTGTAATGGCTATTACACTGGCTCTGTCAAACAGCCTAATCAGATGGGCTAAACGGTGTAGCGGCATAGCTATTAGCTAACGATAGTATACCAGCAGGTTTCTGTTTAATTAGTAGGACCCCATTTCCCACTTGTCTGAAGCAGCCACCAGCAGATTTATTGTTTGTCCACAGAGATTGATTATTGGATTCTGGTAATTGTTTTGCCTTCGCTTGATTAACAAACCTATGTTTTCCCCAGAGGCTAGCTCCATAGAAGCCTTTAATGGCAGGACCCCAGCCAAACTGCTAACGCTAACAGGTGTTTTCTAATATTACAAGAGAGAATCACAGTGGGAGCGAGGAGAAGAAAAAACCTTCTGGTTGTTGTGTCAAGAGGGAGTATTGTTTCTCTCCAACGAGGCAGCTAACTTCATTAACTGAGGTCCCGGTGCATGGTGAATGGTTCCATACATAAATCTTTGGGTGTATTGTATGGGTGGCCACTATGGCTGATGCACCCAGGTGCTCAGTGTTTTGCTATTCCTGTCCAGCAGTGTGCACAATGATAGATGTGTGGATGTGGCTTTTCAAAGCGTTGCATTACTGGCATGTTAGGAATTTGAGAAGCCTGCCTCGTTTCTTCTTTTTTCTTTATTTTTCAAGGGATGTTGTAGGCATACGGGGGTGAATGGGAGATTGTATCGCAGCCGTGGAGGAGTAGATACATAATGATCAGGAGGAGCAGAAGGGGTGATGGACAGCAGGTCCTGATTTCAGTGCTTTGCGGCTCAGGGGTTTTGGGGGAGAGCAAAGGGAATCGGATATATCTCCTCTCATCAGCCTTGATACAAGTCAGACCTTACCTTTCATTAGTCTGGGAACCGAGCATTCGCTCCATACTCCCACGACACCCTGTCTGAACTCTGACACTCATTGCAAGAGAAAGTGTTTGGGAAAATCCTTCTTCGTTTCTCTTCAGTACTAGGAAAGCTCTACTTCCAGGAAGGGTTAGAACATTTTGTTGCAACAACATATCTGCTCTGCTCAACATCCAGAAAGTGTCTGCATCCCTCATGCAACACATTTTCAAAAGAAAAAATATATTGCTTCACTCCAGCTGACTCTTCTCTCATCCTTGCTAGTTTCTCAGTAATATGTTTCAGAATTTTGGTTGCAGCTTGAAAACATTATTCCAAGAAGAACAACACCTTGCCAAACTGTTTCTTCTTATTCTGCCTCACTCTATTAACTTTCCCTTGTAGTTTTCTTCTTTGCTCTTGTATGTCTTGGTAATGTCATGGTCACATTTTTTTATTACCATACTGTTAGTTTGTTTGTTGATGTAGAAAATGTTGCTTATACCAGTGCTCTACTCAAATAGTCCTCCCCATAGGGACTGAATGCCTAAAACCTTATCTAAATAAAGCAACAGTGCAGGATAAAGATAAGGAGGAAGACTTTTATGCCACTGTGAAAACTAATTTAAGGCCGCAGTCTGCTACCTTGTTGTGTTGTTATTTATTTATTTATTTTCGGTTTGTGTGCCCTGAGCTCGAACCAGCTGCTGATGAAAGAACAGGAAGCTGAGGGAGAGGAGGAACAAGGTCTACTTAAAGGTAATTTATTTCTGCTGTCGCTGTGTTGGGTGAAGAGGAAGTGACAAATGTGAGCTGGTTGTTTATGAGGCCTGGCTAAGTGCTGGCAGCGCTGCTTTCCCTCTGAGGTAGTTGGCTCTCTGTCCTTGGGAGGTGCATTGCTTTGTGGCATAGTGTGTGGCAGGCGAGCTAATGAGAGGTGAACCTAGCCGCCTCCTATGCTCCATCTGCCTCCCTCGTGCGCTCTCCATGCTCTCGCCCACGTTCTGCCCCTGTCCCTCTCACTTTTCCATCTTCAATCTCTCGTCTGACCTCCTTTACTTCCCGCATTGTCTCTTTCTTTCCCCATCCGTTCCTTTCTTTTCTTACAACACTGAGCCGTTGAGTCAGAAAAGCAGGAAACACACACGAAACCCTCTTTGCAAATTGCCCCTAGCTTGCCTTTTCTTGTGTCTGGAATGGAAACATAGGAATGGAGAAGCCTCTCCTCCATCACGTGCTGCCAAATAAATCAGTCAGACCTTTGACAAATCCCAAATAGGACTGCCAATTTTTCAAAGCTGTCCCATGCATCACTTTGATTAATCTTCCCTGAGATGGAAGGTATGTTTTCTTCCCATGTCATCTTCCCCCATATGTTTACGGTCAGTGAGTTAGCGGGGGAGGCCAGGTCACTGCATACAGTTGTCAGTTGTCTGAGAAGAAAAGCGCTTCAGTGCAACACTGGCGGCCTGGCTGTGAGCTCTGAACTGAAAACACTGAGAAAGACAGGCAGCAGATGGACAGGGTGCTGAAATGTCGCCCTCGTTGCAACCTCAGGTCAACTATAACCCGCTCCTTTTCCTTCCCCTCGCTGTATGCCTTTGTAAAGTGCTGTTTTAATTGACAAGTGGGGAACAAAAACTCTCGTTATCCAGCTGCCCGCTCCTGTTTCACGTCAATTAAGTATATTTTCCCCCTCATGTTCCTTGTCCATCATTCCTCCTCTCTGCATCTCTGTCTGTGTCTTTCCGTCTGTTTTCTAAAGCTCTCTCTCTCTCTCTCTCTCTCTCAGCTCAACATCATCCCCTTCCCCACTGATTGCCTGTGTTGTTTTCTTCTCTTTTCCTTCTATCTGGTTCTTACATGTACCCGTTGTCTGCCCCTCTCCCCACTTCCCCCCCCCCCCCCCCGCACAGCTCTGCCCTCAGCTCTGACTACAAAAGTTTTATGTTTTGCTTCGTAAATGAATGATGAAACCAAGAATATAGATTCAGTTTGAAAAGAAAACAGTGCAGTTCATCAAAATACCGTTAAATTCTCCAAAAATAAAGGATATTGAGATATGTGTACTGTATATGCTGAATAATTTACGTTTTGTACAATTAATATTATATTTGTGATGATACAATATAAGTCATTTGTTGTACCTACAAAATCATGATCAGAATTATATCACATAAATTGATAACCATTTCATTGCATATGAAGCAACCAAATTTACTGCTTTTCAAATGAGGTCACACTCATGATGACAATTTATCATAACATCAGGTCATTTGTGCAACACTGCATAATGAGCGTCTTAAACAGGGTTCCGGTGAATTTGCTCATTTGAAAATGAAGAAATGTTTCCTAATATTATTGCTCTTAATTGCGTATTAATTGATAGTCTCTATGTCTGCAGCAAATATGAAAAAATTATCTATTATAACAATGTGCTAATTGTATTTTGTATAATTTCTGTTCAATACTTATTGACAAAATATGTGTAATGCTATGAAATGGTTTATAACTTACTTTACTTACTAAATGACAATAATGAAAGCTCAAAGAAACTGTTTCCATTATTTGCAAGTCTATATACATAGTTTTTAATAATTAATTGCGTAATGGTTAATAATTAATTTACTATTGATCTACCCAATGGCTTCAGTCATATCAGCTCCTTCTGGTTTTGTGAATGCCTATGAACGAGTGAAATCAGCCCAGCTCCTGCAGTCCTAAGTTCAACCAACTGTTCCTCCACTATGCTATCTGTACATCCATCTGACATCACAGAGATAAACTTGGCACTGGAAAGGTCTCTCCTCTCATCCTCTGCTCAGAGGTGCAGGAAAAGCTTTATTTGACTGACACGCCTGTATGTCCTTCCTCTGTTCAAGCCCTTTAGCCCAGGAAATGAAGGTAATCCATTCTTTACAAAGATCTTTAAAGATAGCTTTTTAGTGTGGTCATGACTTAGGTAGGTGATTCTCATCCATGACTGCAAGCATACGCCTCCGGAACTGACCGGAGACAACCAGATGTAAAATGTACTTTGGTTTTCAATGAAACAGTTAACAACCGGTATAGATCACGTGGTTGAGCGGGAACTTTTCACAGGAAATGTTTGGCATGTTTGGTGACATCAGACATCTAATCAGAGCCGGCCCGAGGCATAAGCGAACTAAGCGGTCGCTTAGGGCCCCCGACCGCCAGGGGGGCCCCCTCAAAAAAAAATATAAAATAAAAAATGTTGTTTGTGTGTTTGATATTAACATCATATTATGCAAATGTGAGTTATCATACAAGAAAAGGAATAAAATGTTTTGGTCTAGATAATTAATAGCCTAAAAATGTAATCAGTTCATCTGGGAGGTAATCCGAAATTATCTGATCATGTCACGTTCACATCCATGCACAGTGTGTATTGAGTTTATGCCCTCAGTTGCCTATGCACTGTGTATAGTCTATAGCCTATTTCAGCCTCGTCTGTTAAAAAAAAATTTACAGTAGCTGGACAACAGAGTTCTTCTGCTTCGTTCCTCTCACTGAATTTAAATGCATTCATTATATTATAGAGAAATATGTCAAGTAAAAGAAAAAAAGCTCCAAGTCCAACCCAGAGGACCCTGCATAATATTTTATTTTATATTAATATTTTCAATCAATAGCTTCTAATTCATCCGACCCAGTGTCTCCAAATTATTTGTTCACACAAAATTTCTCAGATTTAGCTTCTTAATTTTCCTCTCAAAGTGCACCAGATTCATGCATTTCACTTTAAAAAGGTTAAAAAAATCTCCCGGGGGGGATACCCCCGGACCCTTCTAGGAGGGTCTGAATCTCGGCTGTCTAATATTTACAGACAGCTGCACAATGGAGGCACTAGCAGAAAACACTGGGTGTGTGAATGATATTTAACAAAGATCTATAGTTTCAGCAGCGCTAACATTGGAGAGGGGCCCCTATTCATATTTCGCTTAGGGCCCCCTGAAGGCTTGGGCCGGCTCTGGACATCTTCATTGCTTCCACCTCCAAACCCCGGCAAGTGACACCCTAATCAAAGGCAAATGTTTTTTTTTTATGGTATTAGAACTGACACGTAATGTCAGCCCACAATATCAGCTGCTGTTGGTGTTAATACAAAAACGAGAACGGTATGTGTATGTGTATCAGACAAAATGTATTGTATATCCATCAAATCCTTGCTTGTAGGCCTATGTTGCAAAAATGATACATGAAGATTATAAATAAATCACAATATTTAAACAAAATGTTAAACCAAACAAATACTTGAATAGAACATGTTTCACGTGCCGCATAACTCTATTAGGTGTTATTCCCGCAGCTGTTCAGGTTGACGGTAGTTTGGTCTGGCTTTGCGAGACTAGGTTGACGGTTGCGCATGCTTCTTTCTGTATGTTGCCCTCCACAAATAGCTCTTAAATGCACAGTCTGCCATGGAACCCTATATAGAGATGTTAAGCGGAAGTGGCGGAATTACGGGGCATGGGACCTATCGGCTGAAAAAAAATTAATGGGAGTCTATGGAAAGTAATCTACTATTTTCTGGTCCCAGTCATTAAATGCCTTGGATTACATATATGTTTTGTATGGGTCTAAATGATAATTTTTCATGTGAAGAGTTTGACGGTATGTTGTATGATTATTCGTCTAACGGCTTTTGAAAAAATGTTATGAGAACAACTACAAGTCTTGTCACCTCTGTGACGTCACCTCAACACATTCCCTCCACTTCTCGACTGACAGTGCTAATGCTAATGCTAATGGCTGGCGTGGACAACGCCAACAATCTCCCCACTCGAGAAATTGAAACTCCACATGTCCATTTGTGTAGTGATTTTCGCCACGCTGAAGACTTTTGTCTTGTCATTGAAAGAAGGCGGTAAAGTGCATTAAAGACACAGCCATGTTTCTGAGCTAAGCAGGTGCCAGTGGTGGTGATGTATATCATAAGTGTCAAGAGCAGCGAAGAGCTGTAGTCCACAAAAGCGCTCTGCACAAAACCTGACCGTATCCAGCTTCTACTCGCTAAATTGTTCCATTCTTTGCACGAAAAAATACCATCTAAATCCATACAAAACATATGTGTAATCGAAGGCATTTCATGACTGGGACCAGAAAATAATACATTTCTTTCCATTGACTACCGTTGTAATTTTTCGAGCCGAGAGGTCCCATGCCCCGGAAGTATACAACTTCCGCTTAACAGCTCTATAATGTTTTAGGGTTAACATTGACAGTCACTTGTGATGTATTCTTCGTGGCTCTGAGTGCCTCTCTCCTCTCTTTTTCATCCTTCACTCCCTTCTCCTCCTCCCCTCCCTCTAACGTGCCTGCTTTGTCACTCTGATATGTGGCTTTAACCGCTAGTGCAGTTTTGCACTGACGCCCTTTGTTTTCGTCTATTGTTCTTAAAAGCGATTATGACCATCAGACAGGCCCATTAAATATTTAGCAGAACTCGGGGCAGCTGCTTTCGGGCTTCGCGGGAACACACCACAGATGTTCAAAGTGTCTCTCTCTGCAGCAGAGATGTGCGCAGATAATCCGAGGGGCATGTGCTCAATTAAATAAATGCCGCTATTTCACAGGGAGAGCATGTGTGTTTGAAGGGCAATGGTCATGCCATTGTGTTTCGTCATCTTTTGAATAGTGGCATAGAGAGTTTTCTGTGTTTGCATTGATGTGCATTCAGTTTATTACCTGTGTGCGTGTATGTGGCCCGTGCGCTGTATTTTACACTATGATCATTTATCCGTCCGTTGAGTGTGTTTAATATTCCGTGGCTGCATCTTAGATTACTTTGCTGTTCAATATCAGAAAATTTATTTGCAAGTCCAACCTCCCCCCTCCTCCCCCATTTCTACTGCAGGAAGAGCCAGATGATAAGTTGATTGAGACAAACAATAAATAAGGTCCCCGGTTATCTGTAGGCACTGTGGGATAATAGCTTCACGAAGAATCTCTTCTTTTACTGCTGCATTTAATAATGAATACATCTAGGAGATTCCATCCTTGTGTGGTACTGTATAATCTTATACAAGGGAAGATGTGATTGATACGTCACTGTATTATTGTTCCTTTGAAAATCTTTCTTTTCTTCATGTGTTTGGTATGATGTTTTTTACCTCTAAAGGACAAGCTATAATTTGACCCCACAGTTTCTTTACGGAAATCCTAGATCACTATAGTCAGCGTTGAAAGCATATTAATCAATAGGTTTGTCTGATCAAGAACTTCCCGAAATAGAAAATTACAGGTAGAAAAACATTTATCCTCGATCTCACCGTGTCCTTGCAGCATAGCAGAGCTTTGTTGTCTCAGATGTTATTTTATTCAGAGGGTTTTCTTCAGAGTGAGCAGCCAGGGGTTCAGTGTCTTGCTCAAGGATGTTTTGGCTGTTACTGAAATATAAACTGTGATGTGTGCCATTTATGAGACTTCCAGCCACTAGTCCACCCTGCCAGTTAATTCTCTAGCTTGTGTTTTACTGATGCAAGCAAGAGGAGTTAGTGTGTTCACTCATTTGGGGGGGTTTCATCAAGATAGTTAACTTTCCTCTCTCACACAGTCCAAGGGGATGCACATTAACTCAATCACTCTATATCCAAAACTCCAAACTGTGAACATAATTTGGATATAACATTTCCATCTAACATGTCCAAGTCTTGAATAGCACAGTTTAGCTAGATATTTACATTATAAGGATGAAGGCATAAGTCTAACTGAACTGATGACACCCAAGTCCTTGGTTTTAATGGCTATATCTAGTAGTGTAGGCATCGAGAATAAAGTGACGCACAGTGATATATGCTTCTATGGGCCAGCCAGCTAACCACCTCATGATTCCCCTCTCTCTCTCCGACTCTTTGCCTAATGGCTGGTAATGAAGAGGGCATCTTTGCAAAGATGACATGTGCACGTCCTCTACTGGACGCACACACACACACACACACACACACACACACACACACACACACACACACACATACAGTATATAGCCTGCCCTTCAGAATACTAGGCCTGACATTAATCTTTAAATGACTGTTGCTTCTTCCACAAGACTTTCAATCCATTAGTGGCCACGTCTTGAGATGGAGAGAGATTGCCGTGTAGGAGAAGACAGGGAGGATGCAGACAGCGTTGGTGTCTGTGTGTGTATGTGCGCATGTGTGCGTGTGAGGGTGTGTGTTTGGGTGTATGCGTGTTGGTGGTGGGGTTGGACGGTGGAGAGAGCACGGCGGAAGGGATGATGTCAATGATAATGGAGGATGAGGACAGAGAGAGAATGGAAGAGAGATAGGGAAAGGTTGAAGCAACACAGAGGTAACAGAGAGAGTGGGAGAGATGCAGTGATATGAGAGGACACTTTTTATTTTAGCTGCCAAGTTAAATGCAGCCAGGTCTCTCACTGGTTGCTTTTACTTACTATCTGACACCAGATTTCCTTCTGTTTAAATAGTCTGAATATTTTACGCACTTTAGTTTCTCTTGTATGCTGGAGAGGTGCTACACATTGGAGGGATGGCATGGGTTGGTGTTGGTATGAGAATGGGTGATCCTGCGTGGGTGAATAGGAATTGGTGAATGACTGATCAAATTGCTCAGCAAAATCACCAAAAAGCTCCAGGAATAAAACTACTCAATAGACCTTGAGCTGATATTATTCCGTCTGAATATTGTTCTCAAGGTCGAGAATCAGATTTCAATGCACAAACTATTAAAATGTTGTAGTAAAGCACCTCTTTTTTCTCCATCTCTACTAATCAAAATCAATATATATGTACATGTATGCCCTGTTCTCTTTACTAAACATTCATCTCCCCTTCTATCCTTCACCATCCTACTTCTCAACTGTCTTCTGATTTCTGATGTCTTTTCATTTTTCATATCCCTCTCTTCCTTTATTTGTCTAAATGAATGTTTCTCTTTTCCTTATATTAGATTCATCTATACACCCTCACCCCCATTTCTCGCTCTCTACTTATTCACTCTTTTTTCACCTCATTCTCCTCAGCTTTCTGGTTTCTGTCCACATCTTCCTCACTCTTCTTTCTCCTCCTTTTAGTCCGTCCCTGGTCCCATGCTCTCAATCCTCTATTTTCTTTGTCTCTACCCCCCTGTCCACCTAAAGCCCCTCTTCGCTTATTTCTGTTCTTTTCTTTCTCCCTCTTTTCTCCTGCCTTCTCCCTTACTTCCAACACAATCTACACCTCCCTTCTCTCCATTCTCCCGTCCCTTTCCCGATGTCCCCCTATCAGCGTCTCCCTTCCACTGCTCTTCCAGCGGTGAGCTATAGTGACTCTGACATCATTACCCTTGTTGTGACAGGTTTCATTTGTACCCTGTGGACCTATACATCAGCCTGACTGATAGTCCGGGGCCCAGGGCCAGCGGTGCCCCGCCCAGACTGGGACACAGTAGCAGAGAGAATGGTTCTTAAAACCACTCCAGCTCGGATACAACTGGATATTTCTCCATTACTCGATCTGATATGTCAAACTCAATGCCCGTTTAAAACACCAGCCCAAAAACTTTGGCTTGCTTCAAATAACCATCTGCGACAATTTCTTATAGATAAATATCCATTGAAGCTGAGCCAAGGAGAGAAGAGAAAATCCGTAGAGAAATATGTCAAAGTTGCACTTGCACCATTTGATTGACAGGTGGTCTCTGAGAAAAGTGATTTGCAGAAAAACTGTGCTGTGCACTTAGCACTGGGGATGGATAGGAAATGGCAGCCATTAAATGTGGCATTAAGTGTTAATGTCTTATTTTTCCTCATGCAAGGGATCATCATTTAGTGGTTTCCATTGAATGATTCACAAAAAGGAAGGTTTTAATAATTGAGTCTAAAAATGTAATTTTATTGATTTGCATTGTTTCTCATGCAGTTTCAAGGATGTTACAATAATTATTCTGAACCAACCCATGGAGACAGATTTTTTTCCACAATTGCACACCATTCAAACTTTTAGCTCAATCAATACAGCACGCTAGCCTGGCATTGCCCGCCTACCAACTTTCACTCAATTTTAATTTCCCTTCAGTAGTCAGTCAGGGTCCGCGGTATATTCGTGGGTTTTCTCCCTGGCAGATTTTTATCTGTCCAATCAGCGAACAGAAGGAGTGGCTGAGAACGATGACGTGCGCCAGTTTCGGTTGTAGTCATAAGTCGCCGAATGACATACGTCATGACAAAACGTTATGCGATTGGTTGGCAGATCCAGAGTAGCACTGGGCAGATCCAATAGTTTTAAACTTCAACAGACACCTGCCTTCAAGTGAGTTTACGTTTGTCAATTGAGCGATTCCAGACCTTCTGTACAAATGAAATGAAGGACGATGGTCTGGTAGGACCAAGCTAACAGCATACATGTGTTACTCCCAAATGATGATTGTACACTGATGTACTTTTATAAATGATTTTTATTTGATCCATATTAAAAGCAAAGTGTAGCAGTTACAATTGTTCCAAAGCTTGTAAACTCTTCTTCATATGTTTTAAATACACGTGAATTTAAATTTTTATTCAGTTCACTTTCAGTGGATCTTCGGTCCCACAAGACAAAGTATTTGCAGAACACAATACAAATAATGTACTGTACACACGATTCAAAACACAAAACAAATATATACATTTATACAGTGAATGCATAGTGCATATCATTATGCAGTGTTTTCTATGAAGTGGCTTATTAGTCTCCTCAAAAATTGTAGACAGTGTTAGAGCTGACATGATGGATTGTGTCACCTCTGAACTGAAATAACATCAACTCTACCCTGTTGGCAGCTATGCTAAAGGTGTTCAACAGCTGGGTCTGGCTTTCATGCTCAGGTATTTCCCATTGTCTCATTAAAGCATAGGATTCCCCATCATTTCATATTCAGTTCTCTGTCAGTTCATATTTACCGATTCACGTATTGATGATTTCAGCAGAGGTTGGCAATGTTTGGACATGCAGGAATACATATTTCAAATCCATTAAATAAATTGCTCTTTACACAGGTTCTATAAGATTCTAGTGGCAATCAGTTCTGTATTTACTCATTTGACTCTAGTGAATTACTCTTAGAACCTTTTATCCAAGTGTATTTCTTTTGTGTTTTCTAATAAAAGATTCCTTCTCATCAATAATACTGGTTAGCACTACCAAGGGATGTGAGGTCTTCCAGTCAACCTTAACCCATATCCATCTCTGCAGCCTCGTAATAAATCCAGCCAATACATCAACAATACCTTCAGTCTGCTCGCGGCCCCATTGATCTGTGGTCGTTATTAATGTGCGGCTTATGAGCTTGCCGGCATCCTTTGTGGCCGGACAAAAATGAATCCACTTGAGTGTGGAGCTTTTAATGGCCAAACTGCCCTGTTCTTTGACAATAGAACAGATACCCATTGTATTTATTCCGTCGTACAGAGTAGAAAGTGTGGAAAAGGAACATTGGGAAAGAATCAGAGGCTCTTTCATTTTAAAGGCACCTGGACCCCCATCTAATGGAAAATGGAAGTCTTTAAGGACATGAGTTGTGGAAGAGCTTTTTTACATATTCTACAGTCCAAATCCTGCATCGCAATATTTGTGTCATGCTATAACAGGTTTGGGTATTCAGATTTATTTGTAATTCTTTTTTAAACATTGCCCCCTTAAAGATTACCAGGGGATGTGAAGTGCTTTTGTTTGTGGAGAACATCATTATCACAATACAGTTTCTCAATACTTCATCTTATCTCTAAAAAACAAACTCTTGAATAGCACATTGCAATTATCTTCCCAAATATGTCCCAGTGGGCTCGGTAACTTAGACAATCAATGGAGCTTAAAACCTGGTGATGAGCTACGGTGAGTTACGGTGATGGAAGGTGTAGTGTTTTTGTGTGCACATTGTGACGTGATGCTTGCTCTCGGCTGGACAATGGGCATGAATGCTAGCTGCTTCGCTCTTTGTCTGATACCTGTCCACTAACCATGGAGGTTAGCCGAGAACAGAAGACGAGCTCAAACATTTTCATCGACTGTCCTCTGAAATATAGCCTTGAGGCCATGATGTGTGTGTCTGTGTGAGTGTTTCTGCTGGTGTGCAAATACCTGTGTGCATAGATTGGTATACGTGAACATGTCCATTTGTGTGTGTGTGTGTGTGTGTTTGTGCGTGTGTGTGTGTGTGTGTGTGTGTGTGTGTGTGTGTGTGTGTGTGTGTGTGCTGTTAAAAGAGACTGACCACAAGGAAGGCACATTAATCATCCTGTTTTTTTGTTCTCCTGCTGCCTCGAGTAGTGTAAGTGGAGGTCTGATGGATGGCTCGCCTCAGTCTGGATTTCAAAAGAAAGACCGAACAGCCGATTGGCAGGCCAGTGCCACCTTGGGGAATCCCTAAATCTGTGTATCTTTCAAATTAGTGAAAATATGAGGTCAACATTTAGGAGAAGATAGAGAGCAGCTTGCTTTGGTTTCTGGGCTGGCCATTGTCACTTTTAACCTTCGTTTGGATTATGTGCAGCGCCGCTTGCTCGCTGTTGTCTGATGATTAATAATGCAGAGACAGCACTGGCTCCCCTCCTTTCTGAAGTGAGCGAAAGAGATGGGGACAAGCTCGCAAGAAGAGCATTGTTATTGTGTTTTGGGAGTTAAAAAAAAATTCCCAATGAGAAAAATAGACAGAAAGGGGTGGGGGGGGCAACCACAACCACAGAAGCAAAAGAGGCAGCGAGTCATTTTAGAAAAAGATGGAAGAGAAAAGGGAGAACTAATTTACAGATGGACGTGACTGTAGGCTTCCTCTCCCGCTTTTATTCCCTCTACGACTGTCTCCTCCCTTCTCATGTGTCTCCGTAACTCAGCGTTGTCATTCACCTAACCTTGGCGGCAGAGTGGAAGGTTTCTTGGCGCCTGCCAGTTGTTCTTGGCAAGACAACGCGAGGGAATAAACCTTGGCGCTTTCATGATGAGGCGCTTAGCAGATGTCTGACGAAAAGCCCGACGAAAAACTTCGATCTCCCAAGGACACAGTGCCTTTGGGATCTGTGATGGGATGTGCATGTTGATGTGAGGAATCTGATTTTGAAACATCAAATCGGAATCAGTGTTTTGCTTGGTGGACCCAATAAAGAGAGAGAGAGAGAGAGAGAGAGAGAGAGAGAGAGAGAGAGAGAGAGAGAGAGAGAGAGAGAGAGAGAGAGAGAGAGATGGGGAGAGAACAAATGACAGAATAGTAATGCAGTATAATCTGATGCACATGGTTGAGTGACACCAGGACATGGACTATAGTCACATTCATACACAGGAGGACACTAAAAACACACCACAGCCAGCATTTTATAATTAGTATCACACATTTATGTAGCTCTATGTTACCCAAAACAGCAAGACAATGCAGAGGTTGTATTCAGGATAAGCATTGCAACGTAGGGAAGTCTGATATTTACAGTGGAATTGTGACCTGCCTCCATTGTATAGGTCAGTGGTTCACAAAGTGCGGCCGCTTGCGGCCCGCATTGAATTAAGAATTATAATTTTTTTTTAAAAATATCATAATTTTTTTTTTCTTTTTTCTTTTCTTTTTAAAGTACCCCGTAACAGAAAAAAACAGTACAGGGGTCGAAACACTTAAATATCCCTCCTAATTGTTTATATTCATTCCCCAATTATTAAAAATAACACCCCTACAGTGGACCATACCATCTTAAACTTGCCGACTTTCGGCTGGCCTCTGCCTCTCGTTGCAGACGGCTGGTCAGCCTGCCGCAGTGCAGCAGGCAGTGTAGTGGTCCCAATGTAAGTTGTTAGATAGTGAGCTTGTTAAGCCCAATACGATGCACTTTCTCACCTTCAGGGTGAATTAGATTGGGTCAAGTGTCTAAGGATGGATGCTAACATTATCTGGTTTCTAACTCTTTTGCCTAAAGTTTAGCTAACAAGCTAACGTTAGCTAGAATCAAATCAAATCAAATCAGTTTTATTTGTATAGCCCAAAATCACAAATACATTTGTCTCAGTGGGCTTTACATTTCATACAATATGATATATGATAAATAAATATATAATATATTTGAATGCAATACAGAATGCCTCAGTGCCTTACTCATTTATATTCCATTAGATTTGTGTCAATGGGAGCTAGTTGTCTTTTCCTTAACATGTCCACCATAAATAAATACACACGACACAAATTACTGCATAAAAATTAACCAGAATGCACAAAATGAAGTGTTCGAACCTAACATTTTTATGGGGGACAACCCCCAGACCCCCGCTTTTAATGTGTCCCCCCCAATGTTGAAATTAAACCTAGCCCTTCATTTATTAATTAAAATGTGTTAATTACACATTATTGGATGCAGACCAATACATGTAAACTGTAATGACGCAAAGACTCTGACCATTGAAATGATTTCGGTCCAATGTTGGGTTCCTAAATTGGCCCTCAGTTATCAAAAATTTGAGAACCCCTGGTATAGGTGAATAAACGGTGACAGACGCCTGTGTCAATGCAGTCTGACACAACTGATGCTGACAGTCTGGCTCGACGTGTCCTGAGAGCAAAGGAAGGATCGTCTAGATTTCCAGGTACAGATGAAGAATTTTACCCCCGGGATGTTTCAGCCTTGAACATAATCGAGCCTGTCCACTGCCAAGGTGGATGGACTGCTCCAACGAGAAGTGAAACAAGGTTAGAATGTGAAATGCATACCAAATGCTGACTGTTAGCCAGGAGGAGAAGTTACTGCCAAAAAATAAGAGCAGGTCGGTTGGCTGTGACTTTTGCTAGAAAAAATAAACAAAGTGATTTGAGCTTGTATTTTCATCTAAACTATTCTGTAATGTTAAATAACAATTTAATATTGATTCTGATACTGTTAGCCTCTCTAATGTATCTTAATCCAAAACGTTTTTTTAAATCCATTTTGATGAGATACATAACTGTATACGATTTTATATTTTGCTAAAAAATATTTTTTTGCATTTATCACGATCGCTATAACTGTAAGATTATATTATGTCGTGATTCACGAGTCTCTACTGTTGATAGACCCTGGAACTGTTATTTGAGTGGAAGCCTTTTGAAGTGGCTCACTGTGCATTTTGGAGTATTTGGCAAGCCTCTTGCCCGAGTGAAATACCTTGTTCCTCCATTGATCTCTTTTACCTGTTTCATTGGCATTGCTGGAGCCAGCGTATTCACTTGATTGAAATGTGGTGGCTGGTATGAAAGGTCAGAGACAGGGGTTAACAGCTATCATGATTAAGCCTCATTCCCACCCAGCGTGCCACTCCATAAGAATCACACTGGCATATCCGATTAGGTCTGAGCTGGCAAGTATGCAGAACGCTTCAACAGCCTCTTATACAGGCATTTTCACTGTGACTTGCTACTATGAATGCAGTTTGTTCGGCTCTCAAACCCAACTGAATCAACTAAATGGGGGGGGGGGTGAGCATTGACACACAAGTGTACTAAAGCTGACGAAGAGGCATACACACTCAGGCGTATAGGCCACTCTCAAGGTCAAGGTCAGTATTGGTCAATGGTAAGATAAAACCAGAGCAGCCATATAGTAGTCTGAGATAACATCACTGGCAGCGCTACATGTCTATGTATTTAGGCTGTGCATTTATTTATATTTGTGTTTTTTTTTATATGAGAGCCTGTCCACTTTTCCTGATATTGAGACAAATTGCAGCGTGGCCATGAAAGCTACTCTGCTGATTAACTCTTTGCGGATGGCTTTTTATCTGTTGGCATTTGATGTACGACATCTTTGTAAGGGCTACGGTCGAATGCAATCACGGGCGCTTTCATTGCAGGGCCCCCCTCAGATTGCCTGCTAGTTCTCCAGGGAGGCCATCCTTCAGAAAATATTGACTGTTAGACAGTGAGCGCCTGTGTGTGTACTAGAAGGGTGGCTTTAGAGAGAAATTACAAATGCCTTTGTGTGTGGCTATGCGTGTGTTGTTCCTGTCCGTCTCCGTGTCCTAATGGAGAAATAGGAGGAGGGAGTCACACAAAGGGCAAAGGTCACTCGCCTTGTAAAAAGGAGAGAGAAAATTCCATTTTCCTCGACACATTGCTCCAAAATGTCTCCGCTCTCCCGTCTGAGTTTTCCCTCATTGTTTATAGCCTTCACTTACACTGTACATACATGAGGAGCTCCCACGCTTTGAAATACATATTGCATGGCAAAGCAGGCTGCCCCTCTCCTTTTTTTTTAAATGCCCAAATCATGAGCAAAGGTAGGGGAAGGGTTGAAAGCTAAAACCACCTTGAACAAGGTTGGATCTCATCTCTATAAAGGTGACAGAAGTGATTAAAAAAATGCTTGATTCTTTTCTTCCTTTTGTTCATTTGTTAAAGAGAAGTGGCAGGGTAGCTTTATAGAAGGGTGACTTTATTGCAACGTCCATAAAATGACCCCTTCTTGTCCCATATCTTTCTTCATACACTGAAAAGCTTTTATGTATCCCTGCACTTATGCAGTTCATGACCATTATGAGGGTACAGACTTCCAGTAGGGGTAGAATGGCTTTAGTGGCTCTAAACTACTTAATGTCTTTGTACTTATTACTTCTGGCATCCCCAGAGTATCTGAGCATGTCATATCATGTCTACTGTTATTTGAAGACAAAAATTAGCAAGAAAAATAGCCTGAATGACAGCATATCTGTAGAGTAGTTTAGTGAAGGTTGTCTTGCATTGTATTCTCAGAGTTAGCACCGACAATGTGTTCTAGAATACTGATTTGTCCGCTTCTGAAATATAAGAAACAATGTAAAACTGAAACTATTGAAAAAGTACCTTTGGAACCTAAATATATGTCTCAAAGACATTTACAAGATGGTGAAAGGTTATGCTCTGTTGCCTAAAAACCAAGGCATGCTTCCTGAAGACTGCCTGGTGGGATTTTGACATTGTGACAACCTTTATAGGTCACACTTGTCATGCTTAGTCCCATGCTGATACCAAACTGGTTATCAAGTGACAGTAATATGAGGAGTGTCAAGGGTTAATCTATTGTTGGCGTGGTGGCAAGAAAAGGGTCAGGTTAGGGTTGTTGATACCCTGAAGGAAAAAAAGATCAATTTCGCTAATGATCGTTTGTCTTTTTCGCAACAATGCATCACCATGGTAAATGAAAGTTGGTGCAAAATACATTTGTATAGTGGCCATTGTTTTTCTCTCTCTGCTTGGAAATGTCAGCATTGGATAGATATTAATTACTTCTCATTTAGATCTCTAATATAATAATTGCTAGTATAGATTGACCTCAAAAGAAAAACAACAGCATTTGTCATTTGTTTAAATGACTAATGCCTGAACTTGACAAGGACTAACATAAGTGGCCATATCAGCCTAGGCAGAAGACAGAAGTAACATGATGTAATTTGAACTGCAAAACGTTTTGACGTACAATTTGCTATAAGTCAGGGTGGACATGGACAATGTAAACCGCTGTGCATGAATGTTCCTTACAGTCAAAATTGGTCGCTTTTTACCATGAAAGTAATCTTTACAAGAAGGCCTTATTTTCCAAGCATTTTGAAACCTACGTTGCAACACCGAGGAGTGTGTTATTCTAAATAATCATTCAACGTGGTGTCATAGGCCTCTTGGATGCAGGGATAGGATGTCTTATTTGTTCATATTTTTTAATGCAAAGCCAAATAAGCCCTGAAGCATTTGCGGGCACATATGTTTCAATTCAAACATGTTGAACCCAACCAGCACACAGCAGTTAAAGGCTTAAATCCAAATGTTACACTTTGATTAATGTTTAAGGGGGTTCGTGTGTGCCTACACAACAGGTAATGTGTAGGCACAATCAATCAAGAGTATGTTTTCTTAAAGTGCCCTCGAGCAAAACATTGAATGTATCAGTAAAGGAACATCAGTGCATTGCAAAACAGTGAAATTTAAGGGGCAATAATCACACTAACAACTTGGGCATCACTGTCCATTGAATTGGAGTGAAAAGACAGTTACATTATCTGGATAAAGCCTCAGACAGCTGCTATTTTACAAAGACACAGTTACTAGCTAACACACATTAATCCCCGCCTGTGCTATGAGCTCTCTGCTTCAATGACAGTAATTATCGCTTCAATCTTGACGGGGAGACGCAGGCACTCTTGATGTCTTTGTTTGAACTTTCTCTGAGCCTTTCCTCTGTCGCCCGCACAAACGGTATTCAAAATACACTGTAAAACACAGTGGTCTGGCTAGATATGGGTTTGTCATTCTGCGCGTGTGTTGTTATGGAAATACATTAATCCCGACATTAAGTGAACAATCTATGAGTTCCTTGATAAATTACAATTGCAAATATTACCCTTTTTGGAATAGCTGCTTCTGTGTTGGATTAATGTATTAAGAGAAAAGGAGATGTGCACCTATGCATATTTTAGTAAAGCACTACAAACATGTTTTATCAAATTATAGAATCAAATAGTTGGCCCTAAGAAAGCTTTAACCCTCCTGTTTACCTTGAGGTCAATTTGACCCTATTCAATGTTTGACACCTCCAAATAAGTGGTTGACATAATTTTTTTGCTTCATATTTAATTAATTTTCCTAGCTTCACTGGACAAACATAACATTTACGTGATTATTTTTTTTCAAATTAAATCAACCGATTGCTGAAACCACACTTAAGCTGACCTTGCAAACAAAATATCAAGGCCAATCCATGGGTAGTGTCTGGAGGAAGGTTAAAGGAAGGCTGGACGGTAGAGCAAGGTCTCACCTCAGGATGCTGCATTTGAGCTTGAGCTAAACACATGCCTTTGCCCCGTGCAGAGTGGGATGGTATGTCAGGTAAAGCGACTGAAACGATGTGACCACGTCGGGGGAAAATATCAAGGTCTTGCCCTTTTTAACCATGTTCCTCTGCTCTGGGGTAACCGCCCCTGAGGTAGATAATAATGGAGTAATCCTCTTATCTGTTGCTGCTCCCCTCACCCTCACAGATCATTTTTCTTCTGCTGTAGTGTATCATCCCATACTGAGCTGCAGAATGTTTTCCCATTTGATTTCTGCGCACAGCTTGGCTCGGTGCCGATTTCACTGGTGAAATGCAATCTCATAAATGCTACTATGCTACCTACAGCAATCCTTTTCAGAGAAAAAATCAGATGGTACTGACTCAAAATCACACGGGGTGCTTTTGGTGTAGTAATTAGTCCAATCTGCCAGTTACTTTTGAATATAAAGTCACAAATTATTATTATTATTTTTTTAAACACACAGCAGCAAAACAGTTTCTACTTGTTCCTGGGGGAAACGGAAATGGTATGTTGGTGATTGTGATGGTCAAAGGGCAAAACAAACAATATTTTTCTCTTAAAATCAAAAAAGGAACCCACTCAGTAGCCTCAGTAAAATCTGCATAGCACACGTTGGCATACATATTGGCGCCTCCATCCAGGCATGTTGGACATGGTGTGTGAAAGGTGCCCTGCTGTGTGGTTGGTGACAAAGACTATTTCTGTACTCGCCCTCAGACGGAGAGACGAGCAGGATGTGAAGGAGAGGTGCTTTGATCACACTGTGCTCAATAGCACCAAGGGACACGGACCACTAACATTATGCTGCTTTCTAAAGCTGCAATGCCTTTGGGCCACCAGTCTGCAGCTACTAAAAGGTCACATGAGAACCATGATGTGCAAGTCTTAGAAACAAATGCAAAGATGTTTAATGTCATCACTGTCTGTCACACATGTACATTGTCAAACAGATTAGTTTTTTTGTTCTGAGCATGCACATCTTCAGCAATACATTTGCTCACCACAGCTTAGCAATAGAGTCCTATACTATTGGTTCAAGAAAGCACACATGTACAGTAACACTGTCATTAAAACCAACTGCAATGGGAAAGATAACGTAAAATGTAGGTTAATCGATTAAACTCTCAACTATAAATGTCCATTAGATTTTGCATAGCTAGTATAAGTACTAAGTAATTCCTGGTCCACCTTTGAACAAGTTTAAGAAGGTAAATCCCAGGGTTTGTTGTTATGATGTGTCCAGCTAAGCCACTCTATCCCGATGTCTCGGCATTGAAACGGGTAAAGCCTAAGCCCTCTACGTTTGGCCTGGAGATTGTGGATACCTTAATGCTTTTCATATCATACCCACAATGCCTTTCTGTTCTCACCATCACTTCCTGGTTGTACTCAGCCAGGGTGTGATATCATATCACATAATAGAATCTAATAGAGGTGGGCGACAGGGGGACATGGAGAGATGTATTGGTTGTTGGAGGAGGAAGAGTGGGGCCCATTTGTCAAGCCATTATCAGTCACATCCCGGAATTTATCAAAGTCAACAACAAGACTGGCTGTCCATTGACAGAAAAGCCTCTAACATACAGTGAAAGTGTAATTTGTTCACCAAACGTCAATGTCTATACATCAACCCCTTATATTTTATGGCTTGTTTGGGCAGGGATTGAGGAGAGACACAGAGGGGGCAGCAGCAACAGGAGTTGAATACAAACTGAGTCTGGCCTTGATGCGTAAATACCATGAGATTAAAGACCCAAAAGCCACTTCCTTTTATATTAGGTTGTGTAAGAGCCTATATTCAATTTGGAGATAATGTGGCGCAGATGAAACACTGACTGATCAGACGGCCATTAGCTGTATCCTGCTGCAACCTGTTTAAGTGGTTTTTCCACTCTCCTCTCACATATGCTCTTTTAAGTGTATTCCTATTGAATGTTGGAAGATACAAATCCTTAAATAGAAGGGTGGGTGTATGAAGGGCTGTGTGCGGGGGAGGAATGCTATGAAAAACAAGTTGATCTTTGATGTCTGTGTTTTACTTAACCCTCCAAAAGAAGCCTTGATGAGACTCCAGGATCGATAAATCTACAGGGAGAACCAAAGATCAAAAACAGGACTTTTTTTTCACTTCCTTGTTTTTCTCCGATTCCCGGTCCCCTTAATGGCACACCCACTTGTGCATGCATGGTGCACCCAAAGGAGTGTATGCTGACACTCGTCGGCTCCGTTTGCATTTTCAACCCTGCCCGGCAGCAGCTTCCATAACATAATGATTACTGTTTGAGAAAAAGGCCTCCAGGGGATGGTGAAGCAAAGCTGCGGTTGAAAAATGATGTTCCCACGCAATTACGTTAGGACCGCGTAGGATCCCCCCCCCCTCCCCCACTTTCGTTAGCATGCATCTTTTAATTGACTGAAAGTTAAAAAGGCTCTCTGTTCTAGCTGCAGATTCAAAGTTGTGGTTGGAGTCAGCAAGGTGTGCCAAGTATCACAGCTGTATCCTGCAATCGATGACCTGGCCACCAGAGAGCTGGGATCAATACTGCTCTCCCTGTTCACACTGCAGACATCTCTTGTTTTTTTTCTCATGAGCATGTGCTACAGTCCTATATTTTCTTTGCTGAGCCTAGGTAGTGAGATTCGTTGCAGCATAATGTAAGGCAGCCACATGGAGACGGATAAGTACTCACCAAGTTGTATTTCTTCATTTATCCAATGCAGCTTGACTGCAGATACCCTTTTTTCCATCTGACAACATTTCCAAGGGCTGCTCATGAACATGCTGTCACCAGCTAAAGAGAAAAATAAACTGCCCAACCTTCTCTCACGTTTGAGCTCTATTACAAGGTCAGGGCAAAAATGGCACATTGTGTCTTAAAATTTCTGCAAGGAAGGAGGGTTGCACTTTACTAGTGGCTGATACTCTGATGTTGTCTGTTGCGTTGAAGAGGCCGAGATACCAGCTGAGTGCTGCCCTTTTAAAAGTCGGCATGCAGGTCATTCATTGTGGGCAGGCATCCTCTGGCATAACCCCTCTGTTCAGATAAGATTGAAGATGGTCAATGGGTATACATTACTGTTGTCACATTGCATTTTACTTTTCAATTATGTAAAGAGTGAAATGATAAATGTAATTTTATTTTGAATAATTGTTTTGGGTTACAAATGACTTCTGATCTGATCTTTCTTGTGACACCCCAGTCGTTCCAGGATGAATGTGATCAGTCCAACCCAGCCTATACGCTCAGCCATATGTTTAGTCTTTTATGATACGCCACCAGTAGAGCTCAAATTCTGAATTTATCTTGTAGGGATGCTAATGAGATGTCTCCAAGAGAGTCACAGTTCTAAAAAGGCAGTGGGGGCAATCTGTGAGCCACTAATTCCCCCTCTGTCTCAAAGGTCTTTTGGCAAGCAGAGAGCTCTATAGAGAGAGGTTGTGGGAACACCATCTCCCTGCTCTCTATCCAAATTCTGCTGCCCTACAGAGTGGGATAAAGAGGCCACCGGCGTAGCCTCCAGTGTTTCAAGTCTGATTAATCTCCTGATTAGGTTAATCCGGCAATGCTCCAGTGGAGAGAAGCCATCCCCCTCTGGAAAGTCTCCGGTTCCAAAAGAGAACTGTATGTTTTTTTTTTTTTTTTCAGTCTCTCCTTTTATCTGTTGTGAGTATCTATAATCTGAGTTTTGAATTGTTGCTCATACTCACATGCCTCATTTTAATCTAAAGTGTTATAAGTAGACTTTACATCAGAAGTGTGTTTCCCCTGTGGGTCTTTGCTCGCACACCCCTTGATTCGATTTCATTTTAATTAATGTTAGTACAGTCTCCCCAGGACAAATACCATCTCAAACCTGTGGTTCGATCGAGGCTGTGCTTATTGTTACAAGAGACAATAACTAGTGAAAGTAAGGTATTGAGGGAGAATGCTTAATTGCATGCTTCTGGAAGATACAATAGGGCACTTTTCCTGATTTATCACCAGAGTTGGTGCAATGAATAGAAGATGTTAATAGGGTCAAATGACAAAACACTTTTCCCTGGCCTCATATGGATGTTTGTTCTTTTAAATACTCCCCACTTCACACATGCACATAAACAACTCATTTGTTTAGCTCACTGGTGCTTAATGATCGGTGGACATTTACTCCAAACATTGTCTCTGTTCTACTGGCTAATGTTTTTGTTAAGCATTCCCACCTAATTAGTTTTTTAAGGCCTTGACCATCTCTAAATCACTGAATAAGTAATGTGTGCATTGCAAGCCTCCCAGGCAATCCTCGGTTGTGTTTAATAGTCTATTTATTCTTTAATCATCAGAAATTAGAGGTTGGTGCTGATCCTGTTTCTGTTGGCATTTTATGTTTGTTCAGAAGGACATGGATTTGTTCGGTTAATTATATTCTTGAAGTGAAATGAAAGTAAATCAATTCCATCCCATTTGAAAGCACAAGGCTGAGCACCTTGGACCAACATTTCGACAATATGTGTCATTTTCCTGGGAATAGGACTGTTTAGAAATTCATGAATATGTCTGTGACTTTAAAGAGCGGGGGGGGGGGGCATGCTGCTTGAAAATTGAACTGGCACATAGTTCAATCATCCTCAAAGTAGAATCTTTGAAGTAGCACATTGAACCTTTCAGGCGTTTGGCTCACGGTGTCAAACAGAGAGTGATTCATAGACAGTGAGTATGTCAGTGTTTCTTATATTGTTGGCACTTGGATACAATACGTAGCTGTGGGTAAAAACACTGTGGTGCTGAGATCAAGCCTGTGCCCTTTTGGCTACACGATATTCTCTCCAACATCAAGGCCACCCTGCTTCCTCTCCGGATGCAGGGCCCAGAGAGCAACACGCATCTCTTCTAAGTATACTGCTGTGACACAATGCTGGTTGGATATCGGCCCTTGCAACCACACTGCTTCAAGTTACATCGGGCACCAACCTAAATGGGCTTAAATTTTTAATTTGCGCTGGAGAACAGTGATCACATCTTGGGAGGATAGCATATCTGTAATTTATTTAGGAAGCACACAGGGGGAAGAGTTATTTTGGAGGCAGAGAGCTGGAAGGGAAGTATCCGTGTGGCATTTTTTTGTTCAGCCCCAGGGGCTTGTAGGTAGACTCCGTTCAGCAGTGACCTTCTCAGCGATGTGCAGGAGCGCTGAGGATGAGCTTTTTCTATTTGTGTTCAAATCCTTGGTTTAAAAAACTGTTGAGTGCAGAAACTATTTCTTCCGTCCGGAGGAACAATGGAAGCGTTTGAATAATTGATTTGGAGTTTTGCTACAACTCAGTATCCTTTGCATTTTACACAGAGTTAAGTGATTCACCAGTTCTGTCACCCCACAGCCTGCTTCTTCTTGAATCCGTCCACCGTTTGAAGACACACTCCTCTGAATAGTGTAGCGAGGAGTGCTCAGCTTCCATGGTCAAACTTTCACTGACGTGTAATAAAAGCTCTGTCGCTTTTAATTACAGCAGGCCTGATTAGTGCTGACAGGTGTGGCAGGTGTTCTGTTTACTCGAGCAGCGGCAAACAAACATGCATGCAACAATCTGCAGTAATTTATTAAAATCAGCATCAAGGCTGCCACTTATCCGCCGTGGTGGGGTGAGTGTGTACGAAAGTGGGGTAAACGGGAAGGAGGCTGTGTGGTGGCACACTATCATACAGTTCATCCTTAATGAGTGTGGATTAGCGGGGATGATCCGGGCTTTTGCAAAACCCCTGGTCCGCCGTGTGTGTGTGTGTGTGTGTGTGTGTGTGTGTGTGTGTGTGTGTGTGTGTGTGTATGGGCGCAGTGTATGTGTATGTGTGTAGCGATGGGAGGTGACATTATGACAAAGGCCAAATTCAGATTGAAACTTGTTCCCAGAATTCTCCACAAAGGCAGATAACTGTAATTATGCATTGGATGACCCTTTGTGTTTGTGTGTGTGTGTGTGTATGGGCGCACCCATGTTCTCCTCTCTCCACCAATCACCATGCAGTGCACCAGCCATCTCCCTCCTCAGAGATGAGCACATGGGCTGATCTGTAGTGGTTTATTCATTCATTTAATTATGTGCGAGCTGTTGCCTGCGAGGGGATAAAAAAACATGTACATGGTACTTCGATTTTTTTAATCTCCCAACGTTGTATAAAAAAGGAACATCTGTTATAAAATAATAATAAGAATGTTATGATTGTTTTCGTAATTGAACGGCACACTATTTGTCATTTCTTTTTTTTGACAAGACTAACCCCTTTAGGCGTGCATTTTTAAGTACGCTACTTCTCAGAACGCTAATTATGTCACAGCCAAGAGAAGGTTTGAAGAAGCGTGTGACCGTAACATCCCCTGGTTGAATTTGCATGCTGGAAGTTCAATCATGTCTGTGTGGAGGAGCATGTGAATGAGTAAAAACTGCTCTTCCTTGACAACCACTGATGAGCTTCCCTTGAACTTCACATTTCAGCCAGTGAAGCTGCTCAAAGGCCGGCAGGTAGAGGAGTGTGTGTAGTGAGGGGTTACTTGGAAGACATCTTGTGGATTTGCATATGCTGTGTCGCAGAGGAAAGCATGTGGCCTCTGTAAATTTCCTCCCTGAATGAGATCAATAGAAAAAAACGAAAAACGTCATATAGCAAGATTCCAGAAGCTGCCATTTCGCACAGGTCCTTTGGATCTGGCCTCTCTAAACGGAATGTCTGATGCCCTGGTTTTTGCCCCAAGGTCAAGTTAACAAGCTGACTTTTCAAACCCCTTCATCGCTTCGATGCATTGAAGACAGCCATCTCTTTCCAGCCAATGGTTGATCGAGAGATTTGCAGCAGGCACGTAAAGACGTTTCAGCGATATGTTTGCCGTCAGAATGAAATATGGGCCATTGTCACAAAACAGCAAAGCCATTCTTCTGCCCAACCCAGCACACCTCTCCTAACACACACACACACACACACACACACACACACACACAAACACGTCAGTACGAGTTGGAAATAGGACAGTCAGACAACAGTTTGCATAGCAGCCATGAACATGTGGCCTGGGAGATGATTTATAATAATTAATCCGCTGTGTCCAGTCCCAACAGCCCCCATTCTAACCCCCCCACTAACACCACCAATCCACCACACACACACACACACACTCCCAACCTCCCCACCCCCTAACCAGTCAAGCTTGGGAACACAGCTGTGAGCACCTCGGCGCCTTTCCAACCCAATGTCACCAACGTCCCTATCGAAGGACAACCGGAGAGGATTTAGTCTTTCTAACTCTCTCTCTCTCTCTTTCCCTGTTAAACCCTAGAACCTTCACAATGGAACACAGGCTGTACTTTATCATGCCCATCATATCCTGAACCATTAACATGAGGGCTTACAATAACCTTATTTATGGAGGCGTTAATATTAATATCGAGCTGTGTGCTGTCAGGCGAGCTGAGTTACTGAGCTCTGAAATGTCTGGTCGTGTAGAGTGGGCAGGTGGACTAATTGAATATCGGTCACCGCATACAGCATGCCGATAGACACTCACTCACCATTGAATGAGAACACGCAAATGTTCAATCTGAAAAAATAAAGACAAATTTAAGCCATGACCTCACTCTACACCTAAGCATTGAGAATTGCCTGGTGTGTGCATCATACAGGTCACCTCATAGACCTTTTAACCAATGTCGCATGGCATTAATCACAACTAGGCCTCCTGCTAGTTTAATTGACGCTTTTGTACTTATCTGCACAAAACAGGCCCCAGTAATGAAACTTCAGTCACAATGGCTCATTGCTGGAGTGTTTCATCTGAGAGTTGTTGTGTTTGAGTGTGGGGAGGTTCTCTGACAGAGCACAGAGGTGCATGATTAGTTAGAAACCGCAGAGGAAATTAGGTTGCAGGACAAAGAGACTCTGGTAGAGTGTGGAACTTGTTTCGAATGCAACTCTGGCCAATTTCAGTTCATTTCAGGCACTTCGACAAAGAAAGCTTTTCACAAAGTAGTTACGAGAAAACCTTAGATGTTGGGTATGTTTGAGCTCATTTTGTGAAAAACCGAATGGATTATTATTATTTTTTATTAAACCAACCATTAAACAATTCCTAGTTCTTCTTTTAGACAAGGCACATTGCATGGTACCTGTTAGAGTGACAGCATTTGGTAATTTAGACAGGCTTTTATACTGTAGGCCTGTATGTTAATGTTCATCCTGGCTTCATTCAGAATCGAGAGCCCATTTTTGTAGTGAGATGCCAATAATAAGTTGCTTCTGGTTTTGTGTGCGAGAGAGTAACGTGAGTTTTAAAAAATGTAATAGCAAGGCAGTCAAATGTTTCCTGTTCACTTTGCAGCTGCATCGCTGATGGATTTAAAATGCATTTTGCAGTTAAAGCTAGGAACACTTGCTACCACTTCTAACCATACATTTAATCATAAAATGTTATTTGATGGGTAACGCTGCTGTCTTGTTTTACCATTTACCTTGAATTAACCCTTTCACGCATAGTGGTCACTACAGTGGACAGCTATTCAAAAGCTGTTTTCTTGAATATGCATGGGTGTAGATCGCCTAGTTGCACATCAGCCACTACAGTGGACTCTTGTGTGTCATCCAATGCATTGCCAACCAGTGGCCAACCATTGTAAGAGCAGCCACAATTAGTCAAAACCAAGATGGCCGACAGGAAGCAGAAAAGTTGAGTAGCTCAGGAATATCCTGTAAATACTTCATAAATAGCAGACTCTGGCAGGTAAAAAAAATATGGCAACAACAAGTAACATCTTAGGAGTCATATAGTTGTTAAAATTTCCAATTATTGATTTTACATTGGGAGGAAATTATGTTTAATCACCTGTCCACTAAATTGGACATCATGCATCACCGACTTCAATATATACTATGACTGCAGATGTGTTGTGCTTGAAAAAGCTTACTTTGCTGCAACTTTTTGGTTTTAAATCAATTGATTTATGTTATTAGAGTGCAACTTGAAGTATTTGTGTAAAAAAAATAAATAAATCCAGATTATTCCATTATGTGTAAAACAGTTGGTGTCACTATGATGCCAATTTTCATATAAAAATAGCTTTGATGAAGTGATGTACAAGTCAGTAGGCTGTACTACTGAATTACACTTGAAAAAGAGAAATTGGAGAACCAAGGAAAAAGTTGTCTGTTATTTTCATAGAAAATTTTGATTGAAAAAATTATTCCACGCTTTTTCATTAGATTGAAGTATTGGAATATGTTAATATATGTGAACAGGCATTGAAAATATATATTATTTTATAGTTTTCAGATAATATATAATTTTTTTCACTGTTTTGTTAAATAAATAAGGTCAAAATTGAGAAGTCAAAACGCATGGAGTCCACCCGAGTGGACATGTGTAAAACTCTCTGAAAAATGTGTGTTTAAAAAAAATGAAGTTATATTTTTTCTTTTCATGCCTAAAGAAGTATAAAATCACTTGAGAAAAAAATCCAGACTAAGGATATCATAATTCATGCATGAAAGGGTTAAAATAACAGTTCTCCATGCCCACCTGTCACATTGTGTCAGATTTACATAGGGGTGTGCATGTCTACAAATACCCTAACCTTTCATTTTAACGGTTTAACCATTAGATACCCCTTTCGAGTATTGCCAAGCTTATTTTCTAAAATTCGTACTGATGTAGCATTGTGGGATGAGCGCAATACTCAAATACAGCAACTGGTTTGTATCTCCTTACGGCTGGTTTGGTACAGTATGTAATGGTAAAAAAAAAACAAAGGAAAGCAAGACATGTCATGTGCAGTATTTTGTGGGTCAGAATGCTGCCTGGAGTAGATTGGAATACATTTGAATGACGAAAGGAGGTTATTATCCAATGAATGTCTCATTATTTCTTTCTCCGAGCCCAACGGGGCCTCAACTGGTACCTCAGTGCCTTGCTATGTGGTTTTGAATTGAGTCAGTAATTTCCATGAGGTCGATTAGCCTTTTTTCACATTAGCATTTTTCTGCATTTAGCCAGTGCTCTAAACCCGAGCAGTTTACAGAGAGTGATAAAGTAGAGGCTTGTTCAAGGACACTCGATCAAAGGAGCACACAGCTGTTGACAGCTGCATATTGTGACTGCTGAAAGACCTATGATGCTTTTGACATTTGTATTACATTTCAGTTTTTACTAGGAACGCCTAGGCAGCCATTTTTTCGGTAAGAGAAAGTGAAAGTGCACTCTAAAAAAAAGAAGTGACGGGACAGCGACACCCAGCGCATTGTAGGTACTAGGTTTCATGTACTGGATGTGTTTGTGGTCAATTCATTTAAGAATTCGGTGAATGTGCCTTTGCGCCACTAAAATAAGCAAGCTTACATGCTTGACAGATGATGGAAATAAATGTCGTATGATCTTGTTTTTAATATGAGCAAAGAAGTGTACCTTGATGGAAATAATTTATTTTACTATCAAATATAGTTAAATAAATTATTGAAGGCACCGGAATACGCACAGCAATAACAACCAAAGTGTGTAATTGTATCACCTCGTCCACCCTCATCTTTGACAAATCTGTGAGACGGAAGAGATAATAACATTTCAGATCCATATCAGTTTCACAGAAATCCAGTCCAGGACCCAGTGTGTTCGAGTGTTATATTGTCTAGTAGGGACGTAAAGTGCGTCTTTTTTGGGAAACACCGCATCCTGCTTTAATCCTGTGTCGTTTTTAGAAAAACGAGTGTGTGAATTCACTAGCGTGCACTGTAGACAACTGCCAAGAGCTCCGATTCTGTATCAGTGGCATGTATGGAAGCAGCATCTAAAGCTCTCGATTCCTCATTCCCGCTTGACTCTTTCTTCTCTCTTATCCTCTGACCTTATTTCTCCACTTGTCATTTCCTCTCTATTCCTCTCTCTTTTCCTCTTGGCTCATTGGTTCGTCTCCTACACATTATACCCTCTCTTGTCATTTCCTCTACACTCATCCTTACGTCTCCACCTAGCTTCCCCTTCCCCCCTCTCGTCTTTTTCTCTTGGCTTGTGTTCACCTGTCGTTTCCTTGACGCTTTCCTCCTGTTCAGCTGGTCCCTTCTCGACTCCTCCTCCTCTCCTTGTCTCTCCCCTTATCTTATCTGTCTGCTTCCCATCACTGTCTGCTCTCCTCTCTCTCTCTCTCTCTCTCTCTCTCTCTCTCTCTCTCTCTCTCTCTCTCTCTCTCTCTGAACTTGTCCTCCATCCACCTCCCAAATTTTTTTCTACTTTCTCTCCCTGACAAAAGCTTTCCCATTGATGGCCTCAACTTCCCACCTCTCCACTCACACCAGTTTCCCATTCTTCTCCTTTGTTCTCTTGTCAATCCTCTCTGTACTCTTCTTTTCCCCATACTCTGGCAAATATCTGGTATTTGTATGGCTGCAGGGATCCACCTTGCACACGCACAACCTCACCACATCCTCACCCATCAGGCTTGGGTGACCACCACTGTGACCACCTAGGTAAAACTGTACTTTGTCATACTTTATTTTAATTAACATTTTTTAACCTGGCTTTTTTTCCACGATGTCCACGACGTGTCCTTTAGATAAATACATTTGTTTTGTAAACCCTTACCTATAATCAATTTAGCAGTAATGTTAGCCCTATATCCACAAAATGCATCGATGTTATCATGGCTGAAATAATCAAGGGATGTTTTATTTTCAGCTTGTGGTCTCTGTGACAATGCAATATGTCCAACACGAGCTTGTAACGACATATATCATAAACTATGTTAATTTGTTTGCAAAGTTACACAATACAGCTTAAAGGATCAAGGATTAATGCTTTTATACCTGGAGAACAACTCAGGGTGACTAGGGTGGGGTTGAGGAACATATTCCCAGGTCCTAAGGTACCTTCAGAAAAAAATATATATATTCAAAGAGAAAATATCTCTTTCATTTCGTCACAACTGAAGTCCAAATGTGCTGTTTTTTTGCTTCTCTGGTACAAGACCTGTTGACCATTTTCGCAGGTCGGCCTTGTGTTTTTCTCGTGCTTTTTTCCTTTTTTCAAACTCATGCTCAGCGAGTGAAAGTGCTCTGGTCTTCCATTCTTGAATGTTCGTTCTCTCTGTGGTCACGTGGCCAGAGAGAAAAATACATGGAGCCATTTCTGAGCACGCATGTTTTCATTTCCCAATTTGCCGTGCACCATGATGCTCGGCCATCTGTCTCAGCACGGTGACTAAATCCAATGCCAATATGTTGCAGGGTCATGAGGAAAACAAACTGGAGCTGCTTTCCACATGAGTGGCCCAAGCAGGACTTAACCAACGTTCCTCTGCGCAAAACAAAACAAAAAAATTACAGAGTTTGAGCATCCCCGCTCTCACCTGCACACTATTGTGGGGACGCCGGGGCCCAGATTTCCACAATCCTAACATGTTGATTTTGTGTTAGCTTGTTGTTCGGCTAACCCTTCATTCCGGCTGATTAATGGCGATTCGCCCAACCAAGGGAGTGTCTCATGCAACGGAGGAAGCGGTAGTGCAACAGCGTGTGTGCAGTGAATAAATGCTGTACATTAAACAAATTCCCCCGCGCTCGTCTTGGCAGCCAGGCATGTGGGAGGGAGGGAGTATTGCAGAACTGTGCACTTTTTTCCCTCTCTCCCTCTCTCCCTCGTTGTTACTTAAACACATACATGCCATTGTGTATAAACAGCCACAAATGCATTTTTTTTTTTACATGTCCAATTTTTTAATACCCCACCCAGAAAAAATGTATTTACACACTCTCTGGTACACTCGCATTTCATTTCCTCAGAGGCACACACACTTTAATTGAGCTTCATAATTAGGCTACTATATTTGGTCTCTGTAACATGTTAACAAACCCATGTTTTCACACACACACACACACACACACACACACACACACACACACACACACACACACACACACACACAAATATATCCACTCCCATTTCGGCCCTGTTATGGGCTACAGTGTGTGTATCAGGGGATCCCTCTGCAGCCAGCCTGTTAGTTGACACTGATTGGCCAGTGAGGACCAACCTGACCCCAGAGGCCTGTCAGAATAAAGGATCATGTTGACCGTCAGCCACCGAGGTGATAACGCCCATAGAGGATGCTGGGAGATTGTCTACAAGCAGCGCCCAGTTCACGGGCCAAAGAAGGAGGCCATAAGCCAAAAACATGGATGGGAGGCAATAGAAATGTGCTGTCATTTCTGCTGCAAAACATTTTATTTTTCACTCCAACAATTCAGAGCAAAGCTGTCTAATTAAAATACATTCTGGTCTGCATTTCTGACAAAGGAGCTATTTAGTTTCATAAATGGTAAATTATTCCCAAACAATGTAAATCCAGATTATAATTACTTAAAGAGGCAGAGCTCTTGCCAGCAGTAGTCGGCGCAGTTAAAAAAATCAAAACATGGAAACATACAGAGAGCCCATTATGAAATCATATGCATTTATGTTGTATTATTTATGCGTCAGTTCACAGTATCTGAATGGTAATTTTATCTCTGTATGAGGAGCTTGCATAAATATTGTATTTTCTGCTCCAATTTTTTCCAAACAGACTTGCTGCCAAAATCAAAAGCTATTTTGACAAAACTGCCAAAACAAGCCATGTATTGCATTTGGCTAAGCTTGCTTAGCCCCAGTGGCCATATTGATCTATCATGCCCCTGTTGAGCATTCCAACAATGGTATTCATACTGTTATCTATAAAGTAGACTATGGGCACAGGGTAATGATAAGCTCCCCTGACCTTTTACTGGAGATGACTTTCCTCATCTGCTCAGTGGAAGCTCCCTAGGGTGCCCTCATGGCTGTCCATGGCTGCAGGCCACGCCTCTAAATGCAAAGAAATTCACAAGAGCACGTGTACAAACACAAAAATACATACCTGTACGTATGCATGTATACCATCATAGTTCAGTGGGTAAAACAACTGCATAACCATAAACCCAAATATAAAGGCACAATTAAACTTTATAAGTGTAATGAAAAAATATCCATCCCTCGATATAAACAAGTTGCTTAAGAAAGCACAGACTTATGGATCAGTATATCCAGTACATGACAGAATATCCAAGCGGGCATCAACCGCGCAAGTGCACGCACCCACTCACTCATACAACCACACACCCACCCACAGATTTGGACTGTGCTCATTAGAGATGTGAAGGAGAAAATGATCAAAAAAAAAAGCCAGGAGGGATTTCATGCAGATTCGCACTCCCCAGCTCTCAGGCAATCAGCAGCAAACCTCCTCTTTGCCCGAGAACTGTCGTCCTGTGGTCACAAAGGGCAAGAGAAAGGGGAAAGAAAAGAGAGTGAAATGGAAAGAGAGAGAGAGAGAGAGAGAGAGAGAGACTCTTCTCAGCATTTGTCGAACTCCCCCATCTACCTCTTGAGGAGGCAGTTCATTTAGAAGTCCCTTTCATTAATGTTTCTCTTTCATTTTCCCCTTTTTTTCTCCCTCTCCCCTTTTATATCTGCTTTAAAGGTACAAGTGAGCAAGTAAGAAGAAGAAGAAGAAGAAGAAGAAGCCGATGGAGCAGTTGAAGATATGACGCTAAAGAGGTTTTGAAAACAACCCAGTGGTAAGTGGGTCTCTACTTATTTTGCACACGTCCCAGCATATTCGATATTTTGTCCTGCATAAGTCTTCTGCCCTGCATAATAACTAGCTTTACATTGTGGGGCACACATTTATGCTTTCTTAATCCTGAACTGATTTTCAGTACATCCATATTCCTTCAACATCTGTATCTCCTTCCATCCTTCTTCCAGATCTCCTTCCAGATCTTTGGTAGTCGCAGTGGCATAATCCCGCGAGAAAGCTATATTTTCTATCCATGTCCTTCTCATGTTTCACACCACTGCAGATGGCACTAAATAGGTGTCTGAAGCAAAAGCCTGCTTCTATAGCGTTGAATACATTTTACAGCCTTCTTTCATTCTTTTGTTTTGTTTATAATATGTAGCTGACAACAACAACAATTAATGAACAATTTAAAATATCCCCAAATTGGACTGCGACAGAGCTTCTTATTTCCCTTAATTCAGTCCCTGCTGAACTCCTAATTGTCTGAAAAATACACATCTGCTGCCACTAATGGACACACAGTGCGCAGGAAGCAATTATTCAAAACTGTGGAGAACAATGCAAAGTGCATCGTAGGGCTCCACCCAGAGAAAGCTGAAGATATCCAACAATAAATTCCTCTGCTTAGTCCCCAAGGTCACTGCATTGACTTCATTCTGCATGCTCTTAGTTGATGCTCTGTACTTTTGTGTGCACACATGTACACCATTTTGGGTAAAGACTTCCACTAAACGGTGTAAAAGTTGTGATAGAGGTTTGCTTACAAAGTGATACTGCAGGTTCGGTGTCCTTATTTCCTCTTCCTCGTGATCAAAATAACATGACAGCTGTCATCTTTCTCAGCGGATTTCGTTGCTAAACCCATGAATCCATATTGACAGCTGAGCTGAGGCTGAGAGAGAGAGAGAGCTATCACCTACCTGTCACAGCAAGCTGCCAATGAGGGAGTTCCTCCTGTACCTCTGAAGCTCTTTCATTCAACAAACTGCATAGGTGGTTTTTCACACCTGGAAGCTGCCACACACCGCTTTAGAAGAGTATGTCCTTAGCTGCTTCCTGCCTTATCCAACTTTATTCCAATTATCTCCTCTCCACGTTGGTGCATACCACTAAGTGCGGTATTCATTTTTAAAAGGTTATTATAGCGTACTGTCTTTTAAAATTGATTCGCTAATTATTTTATGCAATGCGTGCAGCATTTGGCATCTTCTGGCCTTGTAAAATAACATTGTAAGCCTCCCACCATAAGCCTCACTTAATTGAAATTGTATGTTTTATTTATTTAACTTTGGGTTGCCAGGGCCTTTACTACGCTCTCGAGATGAAAAATCTCTCATTCAGGAGAACATGAGAGCATGTTTAGGTTATAATAGCCAACATGCACTAAAAAAGAGAAATAATCCAAATTCAAAGCATTAAGAACAACATTACATAAGACAAGTATGCTCATTGATGATCATTCACATGTGTATCACTTATGTCAATCACTCACATCACATTTCTTCAGACTTAATCTCCAATCTCCATGATTGAATGCTGTTCAGGAAAAACAAAAAGACAACCTATGAATACAAAGTGGTTACATTGCACAGAATACAAGATCCATTTGTTTTTAAATAATAATAAATACAGAGAATCTATTTCTGATTTTCTAATGCAGTTATCAATTTTAGAATGAAACCCTACCTTTGCATTTAACATGACCTCCCATCCACTGTATATAGTATGTGTGCACTGTATTTCTGTCTATATTAACATCATCCATCCAGATATATTTCACCGTCTTGGTTATACGGCAAACATGCCCTTCTCTCCTCAGCTCCTCTCCAGCGGATAGTTCAATGTTCGATGAATATCTACCGTAGGTGACTGAGCGGCCATTACTGCAACCCCTTCCTCATTTCCATATCATCTGTGGATTATGAAAGCTGCTGGTAAAGTGGTGTAGACCTGTATGGGTTTTTAGAGCAGATGCAGGCTCAGGCTCCCTGGTAACACTTTATGATAACTATCCGTTGTAATCCGAGATACCGACGAGGCTGAAATAGGCTATAGACTATACACAGTGCATGGGCAACTGAGGGCAGCCCCATTTTCAAATATTTTTAAATAAACTCAATACACACTGTGCATGCCATGGACTTGAACGTGACGTGATCAGTTAATCTCGGATTACCTCCCAGATGAACTGATCCAATTATTAAGCTATTAACTATCTACCATTGTTATAAATCCATAACAAACTGCTAACAAACACTTAACAAATCATTAATAATCATTAATTAAGAGTTTACTAATGATCTATTAACGAGTTACAACGGATAGTTATTATAAAGTGTTACCGGCTCCCTTCTCCATGTGGGAGGAGGAGGGAGGGAGGCTTCTACTCACCTCGGCCGCCAGAGGCCACAAGCCTCGTATTTAACAGCTGTATTTGGCATATTGGGCTGTGATGATAGTGAGGCCTCGGTGACCTGCTTCATTTGAAATGGTGGTGAGGAGAGATCGCACATCTGGACCCCCCACCATGCTGGAAACTGAAAGAGCACAGTGGGAAGACCATCCGAATTAAGTCAACTGATGGGTTTTCCTTGCCTGGCTGTGTCTCACTTACGTATCAGCAAATAGGATTTCAGAGTATGTTCAAAATCTGTGTAATTTCATAGATTTTTTTTTCATACATATCCCAAGGTTGCCTCAAACCATATATAGTATATTAATATATTATATTAATATAGTATATTACACAATTGATTATATTACAGTTGTTAACTGTGGATCCTTGAAATTGTTTGAAATTGCACCATCAACATTTGGCATTTGGATATACATTTTGAAAAGAACCCCTTTATTCATCAACTATGACTAGTTAATTATTGGTCTGTTGGAATGTTGACATCTATTTCAGTCTGATGCTGACCTGGAATGCTGCAGTTGTTGCTGGTTCCCCTGCAGGACATTGGCCCTATCCCTAAGGCTTTTGCACCTTCAGTAGTCAGGAAGCAGCAATCGTTAGCTGAGCTTTAAAGACGCTTTCTAAGGAAAAAAGAGAAGTAGCTTTTAAGTGGCTCCTAGGATGTTAGCAGCACAATTAAACAAAGCTCTGCTAATCTTTACAGCTGGCGTCAAGAGGCAGTGTGTTCTCGCACAGCGGCGTTATCCATAGCATGGCGCTGGGAGTCTGACAGGCTGGATAATGTGCCTAGCGAGCTGCCACCACCCTCGTCACAGCGGTGCCTTCACTGCACACTTACTGTACAAGCAACAACGCCAATACACATCATAACGAGGAAATACACAGCAATTAATTAGCATTATTCAATTATACACGCCCCATTTATTTGCGGCGGAATTTAAAGAAATTAAAATTAACCTCAAGTTTGGAGGTAATGGATTTGATTAGGCCAGTGTATGTTGTTACATTGTATTTGGGGATGATGGATGTTTTGCTTCCACACATTCCACGCAGTGATGGTAGAGAGCTATGCAGGGTGTTGCACAGACTTGAGTCACACCAAAGCCCCCTTTCTGTAATAACTTACTGTCAACTTAACATAAACTCTTACAAATCCATTACATTGAGTTTGAACTCAACTTTTAACAGCATTTTATACCACATGGAAGGCATTGGTGGACCCTGAAGACACGCACAACTTCAGCACTTTAAAGTTCTTCAAGTAGTTTGGAAACTATCCTGCTAAACTTCCGGGAAAGCTAATGGATGAAAATAAACAGCCTGCTGATGTGTCCTAATATAAAAGGCTTAGATAAATAATTTTGGGGTGGGGTGGAGAGATGCTATCTTAGGTCTATTAATGTAGTCATTGCTGTGTTGCCCCAGGCCCAAGGGCCTAATCCAGAGGAGTGAGAGTGAATGGGACTGTGGCTCAGGCTTGCCAGACCTACTTAGGTTCTGGTTGAGAGCACAGTGCTGTGTGGGCGAATCTTCTGTCCTGGGCAGGGCACAGCATAAACATTGCCCAGGGAACGCAGGCAGGCAGGCATGCAGGCATTCAAGCGGACAAGAGCAAAACTATAAGGATGGTTGCCTTTAATTTCCTTTCCACTGACTCCCCTCAACTGCCCAACGCCTGAGAGCAAGAGAGGGTAAAGAGAGACAGTGTGTGTATGTGGAAATTACCTGTAGAAGCTTTTCTGGGGCTTCACCAAAGTATGTGAGCTGGTATCCACATTCCTCTCTCACTCCCTCTCTTACACACACACACAGACACACAGACACACACGCACACGCACACGCACAGGCACATACGCACACACTCCATCGCACTCTTTCACGGTGAATCTGCCCCAATCCATCCAGTTGATAGCCTTGAAGCAACGACTGGCTCGCGCTCTTACTGTCTTTAAGTGATCTGTGTTTGCTCCATGGCACTCTCACTCTCTGACCTCCCGACCCTGCATGTAAACAGTGCACCGCCGCTCCCCCATCCCCTACCCTACAATCCTCCGCTACCAAATAAGGAAGACGCAGCCACTGAAAGAGCCAGCAAGTCGGTCAGCCAACCCACTGAGGAGGCCATTAGTGAACCAGTGAGCCAGCGGAGAGGTTGGTAGAAAACCACCTCTGGCATCACTCATCACTCCTGGCCTCACTGCGGTGTAGAAATGCACACGCACGCACGCCATGTGCACAAATACTGGCTTAGAGGCACACTTATTTCTGCACACAGATCCGCGCACACAGTGACCTTAAAGTGTTCAAGGCACTCAAATACACACACACACACATACATACACACACACACACACACACGCACACACACACACACACACACACACACACACACACACACACACACACTATACAATGACACACATTGAAAGGGGCATGCGCTCGAACGTACACACAGTGAAGGTTGCATATGCACACACAGCACATAAAAAATGACTCCAAGTCACTACATAAAAAACCTCTAGACCCAACATATGTTTTACACATGGACCTTAGGACAGTCAAAGATGTGTTGAAAGATGGATATATGTGGTGCTATACAGTTACAGGTGCTTATCAGTCATTAAATATTCAAAGACAAGCCAGCACAGAAAATAATGAACATAATAAGGTGATCACACTTTGAGATGGCTGAAATCAAATGTTTACATGGGATGCTGATTACCAATCTAAAGTTAGATTTTGTCTTTATTTCTATCCCAAAAATGATGTGAATTTTGTTAACCGGTAGTCTTTTTAAAAGCCACCCATAAAGCATATTAAACAAGGAATAATGAAATCAGAATCCTTTTCACCCATTTCAAGTTTGACTAATTCTGGCGAACATTATTTTCTTAACAGGCACATTTTATTATAAAGTATTTTCTAAAAAAAATAAGATCGATGAATAAAATGTAATTTGCTCGCATACATATTTTATAGAATGGCCACAGGAACACCAACATCAAGTGTATATGATTATTACAGTACAAATACAGTGTGCAATAGAATACAAGTACTGGTTAACCCTAGACACCAGTGGAGAACATACTTCACGACTTTATAACATTCACCGTTAACCTGTCTGCTCAGTCCAATAATGCCAACTTTGAAATTGAAAATGTACAGTCTAAGCAGCAGCGGCCACCATATAAAAACACTTGTCAGTTTAACAAGAATCCCATGACACAGATGTAAACATGTATGAAGAACTCCCTCTTTGTCTGTGATTTTTGTCCCCTTCTGCCCTCTCTCTCTTTATTTTGAAACTATTTAGTTTATTTTACTGCACTCGTTCACCTGCCTACAAATGTCAGTTGAGTTCAACAGAGCTGGAGAAAAAAAACAATATTGAGAGCGAGTTGGATAGAAGAAATGCATCGGAGTTGAAGGTGAAAGAGAGGCTGGAGTAAGTGTTCGGTAACAAGAAGAATCCTACAAGAGGGTAATATTGACTCTAATGCATTATGCTGACATAAAAACACTACAATTTAGACATTTATCTGAGGTGTTCTACAAAAGACCATTATTAGACTTGTTAAGAATGTTATCCTGCATCGTGCCAGGAATGCACTCGAAGACCAATTGGGTGCACAAAAATGGGATTTTTTTGCTCACGTTACTCTGAGCCTCAAAAGCATACAGAGTGGCCAGGCTCACTCTGATGAATGAGCAATTCAAAACACAACACCAGTGAGCAGCAGCACCAAAGCTATCTCCAAAATCTGAACAATAACACATGTCACGGATGCTGCACTGCATTTGTTATACGTTTGTTTGAAAAAGTCTGATATTTAGTCCAGGTACTGTTCAGGGATTTCTGTTATTCAAATATATGAGACACAGTGTGATGATGACTGTTATGAGCAGGTAGGATCTGAACTTTGCTACTGCCCACACACCCTTTTGTTTTGATTTCAGACTCAGCAAGACAGTGCAACCCCCATGGTGCCCAACTTCTAATGATACACATACATGCATGTGTTTCACACAGAAATGGCGCCTGCAGGGCTCAAAAATTCCTAAAATGCAGACAAATCTGACAGGTTTATTCTTTACCCAGCAGCATGTTATGCATTGCATCCTCACACCTGCCCCTCCCATTGCACCCACCCAGGCTCCCATCTCTATTCTCCTACTCCTGTCTATCGCAGAGCTCACTTGTGTATCAAGGTAATGAATTCATAATCTCTCTCAAGCTCTCTGTAGATCTCTATCATGGTGGGAGATAAGAGTGAGCATCGTTGCACTATAATAGCTGTCAGTCTGTCTTTGCTCCTGTCTGCTGTACATGCATATTGTGTGTGTGTGTGTGTGTGTGTGTGTGTGTGTGTGTGTGTGTGTGTGTGTGTGTGTGTGCGTGCGCACGTGCATATTGCGCGTGTTTGTGTGTGTTAAGCAAATTACCCATTACCACAAACCCTGCACACTATCCTCCATTTTGGTTTCCAGGGAGGGAGAAAAACACATTCTAGCCCAGAGCACAGTCACTTATCAGTTATCTGATGAAGCTACATGTCCACCAAAGGCAGCAAGCAAGCATGGCTCTCAGAGAGAAGAGCATGCATCACTGAGCACTGGTTTACTTTCAGCGGTTCTTTCACACTACAACACCGCTTTCCAACTTAGCGGACATACATTGAACCATAGAGAGAGTAAATATCTCAGGGGGAGCTAGGCAGGCTCAGGGTATCTAAACTTGCAGCAGAGGTTGGCTATGTAGGGCCGCCGACTGTGCCGTGCTCGTGTTTTTAATTGTGTTTTGGGTGGGGTGATGAAATGTCCTCCATTTGAGCACGAGCTAGTAAGTGGGCTGTCGCCTGCAGGGACAGAGTGAGCGATGTCCCGCTGATACTGGAGGTGATTGTGCCTCAACCCCTGGGGGTGACAGATGAGTGAAGGGGAGCAGGGAGACAAAAGGGGAAGAGGAGACGTTCCTTTTCTTTTTTAACAGTCTCACATGGAGTTAAGAAAATTTCAGGAAGGAATTATGAGCGTGCATGTAGGCCTACTGTATATGTGGACATGCCAGTCTTTGCCAGTGTTGATATGTTTGTGACATTCTTCAGTTTGTTGCCTTTTGAGTTGACCATTGTGTCAATCAGAGTAGTAATATTGGCCTCCTGAAGGAAATCACCATATACTAAACAAAACATTTATGTGTTAGACCTTGTTTTAATTTGAGAGGCATTCTTCTCCCCTGAAATGTTTTTTTTTCTGGCATGACAAACGTGTTTTCTGTTGGACAACACTGATAAGAAAACATCGGAATCATCAAGGATCAACTTCACTTAGAGGCACATCAGCCGGCAGAAGGAGGCCAGCAGTTTCACCAAGGTTCACTGGCCGTTTCTCAGCATCTTGTCCCAGTACATTCTGTTATACGTTTGGGTAACAAGACGCAAACGATTAAACACTTTACCTAGAGCGCTCGCCGCATCTTCCGCTGTCTGAATTTACATGGCGTTTATGAACACTCACAAGCAAAACAAAAAGTGGTGAGGGAGAGCAGGAGAAGAGAGCTCCTAGGGTGTAGGAGTCTCATTATTCTGTTATGGATTGCACATGTCAGGCGATAAGTGCTCTTTTTTATCCTTCCAAAGCACTAACAACGGCCACCGAGCACATTTCCCTACCCGAGTGAAATTTACCATGTTAAGGCTCTCGCCACCAGGGGAATGGCGGTGAGAGCTCTGGGTTGCCTCTAAGATTTACCGGCCTGATTAAATAAAGGGCTGTGGTGTGAATAAGAGGCCATGAGAGAAATCCATGTAACGCAAACATATGTTTTTTTGCTCACCAGTTAAATTGATTAGAACCTCCCCTCCTCCCTACCATCTTCACATCCATTTACACCTCTTATGGCGTGTAACATGTCACACTAGGTTTTAAACAAAGACCAGAGAGAGGGCAGTGGAGGATTGCTTGTGGCTCAGGATGGCTTTCTGTTAACACACAGCAAAGAATGGTCTTTTCAAACGGGGCCCACTCCCATCCTTTACTGCCAGCATACCTTGAAAAGTTCACACAGAATCTATTGCTATTCTCCCTCTGATGGGGTGGGAGAAGCCTTTCATTTGATGTAGTGTGTCTCACAAATTGTAGCACCCATTCTAAAGAGTGCCTAATGCAATCTCATTTCCTTCAATTCTCTATCCTACACCCGAATCCTTAGTGCTCCAGCAATTTGCTTTCACATAGCCAGCTATCAGTATTTTCTTCAGGCGAGCAGTTGGGCTGGGCAAACAGACATGTTTGTCTTTCTGTTCAGAGGCTTTTAAATCCCAAATTCAGCCAGTCACTTACTTCCTCTGCCTTTTGAGCCAATGGATTTTGGATTTCAAATAAAATATCGTCGGATGTAGTATGTAGAATAGAAAAAAGAAAGAGTATGCGATTCGGAACGCAACCATAATCTCAAAAGTAAAAAAAAAAAACTTGGGCTGGCCTCAGCCAAAGATATAGTAAAATTTGGCTACTGGTGGTAACTGACTGTGGATCAGTTGATTGATGTGTCTGCAGACTGTGTCTTGCCTTTCTGCTGGACAAAGTGGACACCAGATGTCACTGTTTAAAATTCAAATTCTTCCAGCCAATCGGGATAACTGTTTCTGCCAAAACGCAAAGTGATTGGGTGAAATCATGTTTAAATCCCTCCTCACGGACAGCAAACGTGAAAGAAGTGGGATGAAAAGTAAAGCCGAGACACCTTTTATTAATGCTGATTATTTTGCCATTGTTGTTTCATAGCACATTGTAACCCAAGATTAATATTTGTATTATCATCTCTTAAATTAAAGCCATTTATGCTAATTTGATTAGTTTCTAATTTAAATGGGAACAAGGACAAACGGGACATGTCATGGTAGAGTGGCCTTTGAAAATAAAATAAATATTCATTAAACAATTAAAACTAAGTTACTTTTCCAAAGTGTGATCATGTCACACAGAATAATTGCGGCTTGTTCCAGCATTGTGATGACTAATGATGACTAACTCATATAAACCACCACAATTATGAACTATTAAGAGATCACATAATACCTATATTATTAACACTCATCCTACCGGTACATCTTATCTTATCTCAGAGGTGTTTGACTCTATCATTCCAATTTTTCATGACTTTTTCAAACAATTTGTTCCTCATGACTACAGATTCTTTTTTTTATGATTTTTTAATTTCTGCTTTTTTAAATACAAATGCATTGGGGTAATTTTGACCCCAGTCAATTCCGCCTATGTAGTTTTAGTAAATACATGTATTGAGTTTATCTTTGCAATAGTTTCTAATTTAAAGTATCACACACCATCAGGGAGAGTGTGTGTGTGTGTGTGTGTGTGTGGGGGGGGGGGGATTGGCTAGTCTCTCAGTCAATTTGAAATTGACAGACAGCAGGGTAACTCTAAAACTCTGATATTCCATGAAACACTGCTTTCCCCAAAACGATTTAAAATGTTCGCATTGAGAATACCAACTTTAACTCTCCTAAATGGATAATAAGCTGTTTTATTTTACTGTTTTTATACTCTCATGTGACATTATTCACATAATTAATCATGTTTAGAGAAAACACATGCTATTACAAGTAGGCTAGGCCTACATACAAACAAACAATATCCTCAAACATTCACATCTGTGCACTAAATTGTCACAGGACTTCGACAACTCTCGTCTAAGCGCTTTTTGCCACTGCATCATTGCTCTGTGCATTTGTCTCCTCTTCCTTCTGCCAGTACTGCACAGATTTATAAAATAAAAGATAAGCCACTGTAACTCGTTTCGTTTCAGGCCCCGTTGTGCTATGATTTGAGCCTGAACGCACCAAACGGTGCTGGGATTTACGATTCAGGCGAAGTTTATGAGGCGGCATTGAACGTAGCACAAGGCTCCGTATTTTTTTCCTGCAGTAGAGGGGAGGGAGAAAGGGGGGTATTTGACTCCCGTCTCCACCCCCAGTCCGTACGAGGTGCTTTTAGGAAGAAAGGAACCAAAACCTGGGACGCGGAGATAACGAAACACACCAATAGAGAGATACATTTGGAGATCCGGGCGCGGCGGTCTCGCGCACGGATGACTGTCGGCTGTTTTATTTTTCTTTCACGGAGGAGATTCTGGCTCGGAGCGTCTCTTCTTTGGGGGAACAAAGTGGGATATAGCCTAACGGGGTTTTTTCTCCCGTTGGGGATGGGAAGTAACTGCTTCTGAGGGAATACGACCGTTCAACGGCAAGGAATACGGATTTTAAAAGCTGTACCCCGTAAACCAACTAGGGGGGGTAGCAGCAGACGCCATAGAAGTAAGTACTACTTGCAACTTTTCTCCTTCTCAACTCTCGAATTGCTTGTTAGATTGCAGCGTAAGGATAGTATAAGGCCTGCCCTACATGTTCTATATTGCAACTTTGTCAACTTTGCCATAACGCTGGATCGTTTTATTTACCGAGGCCACTCGTTCATTCAAGTATAGCCTAGACCTCACTTGGTGGGGCCAAAAAAAAAATAAGAAGAAAAAAGGTAGCCTACTGTTGTTGGTCCCTCTGGTGCTGATTTGTTTTAGAGGAAACATGGTGGGCATATGTTTCTTTGTGTTTGCAAAACAAAAGTCAAGATTGCCCCCAAACAAGGCAGATCAGAAACCGAGCCGCTATTCTGGTGAGATTTGGTCCAAAACGGTTCAAATCATTTTTTTCCAGTGGAAACATTTGGGGCTTGCAGTCATTTGGTAGACATATTCTGCTGATGTGACCCAGGGTAATCGGTTCATCACAAGTTTTTTAGTGCTCAGCAATCGCTTTGAAGTGATGCCCGTTACTAATGAAAAGGGCAGGATAATCCGCTGTATTAATACATCACGGTAAGATTCCCATAAATCAAAGTCTGGGCTCATATTCTGTCCTGATTTACAGATAACACTGATGTAGCGGTTTTCGTTCACTCGCTTGCAATGTGTTTTGTGTGGAATTCATTGTAATATTGTTATAACAAAGAGCACCTTTAAGTCTTTTTTAGAGATGACAATACATAAAATTTTAAAATGACTTCTGATTATGTTGGAAAGTTTCGATGCATCCCAAGCCTATGGCCTAGCTTATCATCTCCTTCTTACTTTTTTCTTTATTTTTTGTTGTTGTTAAGGCTGTGTCCACTAAGTCAAGTGAGTCCAATTTAAATTGCAATGGATCTTAATTTTATCTGAACGTTTAAGGATAATCAGTCTCCGGGAAATGTAGGCCTACAACCCACCCCCCTTTTCGGCCTCTTATACCCTAACAGCAACTGCAAGCCAAAAAAAGATAAGTAGTACATTTCATTTACTGGGGGGCGCTGAGAAGACTATAGTATAAAAAGTGTAGTTTTTGTTCCTGATGTTTATTAACACTTGGAGTTTCATGGAAGTGTTTTGAAATGTAAACAGGCCAGAAATCAATCTGGAAAATATTAAGTTAAGTCTAAATGAAGTCTTTATTTTCTTTCCACTAAGTGCTTTGTGTTTATCTGTTCCCTTGGTGAACTAAACGCAATTATCTCACCTCATGGATAATCCATATGTATTCAGTTCTATTCTGCTATTATTGAAACAACAGCACACATTCTAGCAAATGCAGAATAGTAGCATTTGTGATGGAAGTTCAGAATTTCACATAAGTTGTAACTTGAAAACATCAGTCTTGCATTCCAGTATTCAATCCACCCTGCTATGTTTTATAAATACACCCATTTGTCTTGTGACGAGAGACACATGTTGATTGTCAGTAGCTAGAAGGAATCTTGTCCTTCAGAGTAATTGGACAACACGTCCACCAAGAGGCAAATGTGTTTCGGGATTCTTAATGTGGCTTTAATTGAACAATTTATCACCCCCGATCATTGTCAAATAACTGGGCAAGAAAGAAAAAAGGCAATGAAAACGCCAAGGAAAAGCTGCCAGGCACAGCCAGCTAAGTATGACCGACGTGCCTGTCACAGCAGCATCAGCAAGACACTGTTTTATACATTTTTCTTATTTATTTACTTCTCTTTCTTTCCTGTAGTAATCACAGATCGGTGCATTTGTGAGTGGCAAGCTTGTAAGCACTGGCAATTAATAGTGGAGGAGGAGGGAGGCATCATTGAAAACTTTTTTTATTTGACAACACTTTTGATTTTTCCTTGGAACGCCTTTCCTTACACTTGAAAGAAAAGCTGATGATCATCCACCCCCCAAGCCCCCCCCCCCTCCCTCAATACGGAGGTCTTGGACAAGTTTCCTCCTTGGGGTTTTGAAATAATTTCCTTTGCAATTATTACTTCCTGAGCTGTTTTCTTTTAGTTACCCAACCCCAAAATCAGTGTGTATTCTCTCATTTATAACGGGATCAAAGGGGAAAAGAGGGGGAGATTCTAGATAGCTACAGGCCTCAACGACTGACCATAAGCTATTTTACTCCAGGTATTTGAAAATCAGTTCAGAAAGTCATCCTTCCGACCTCTTTTATGTAGTTCTTTTTCTTTGGGGTTCTAAACATCAAATGCACTCTTGACATACAACTTAAGCTATTGTCTGAGGAAAGGTTTTTATTGATGCAAGGCAAGCAGAGCTCTTCATACTTTAGGAGCCTTTTATTATTAGAGAATTTTCGGATGCTGTACTGAAACTAAAACTGAAACTGAAACTGGCAGCCTGCGGAACACTTTGATATTTCAAATGTTGACATTTTCAAACGTACATGCCATGTTCTTACCAAAGATTATAACATGTTTAACGGTACTGTTAGACCAAAGATTTAATCAGCAGTAGTTTACTAGACTTCCACGACCATCTTCTGTTCATGCATTTTGGACTACAATTGCACGGTCAGGTCACCCACTTTTTTTTTTTACCCCCCAGTGCCTTGTTAATTTTATTCCAATCCAAATTAGGAAAATGTTGGTGGCATTAAGTGCTTTGCAATTAGTCCCATTGCAATTGACGCAAGAACATCGTTGATAACAGCTGCTGTGAAGTGACTGCCATTGCAGAAAGAAATGTGTGCTGTGCAGAGGCGCTATTGCACTCAGCTAATTGTGTTTATTCATTTTAATATGCACTGAGTGCTAAATCAGTGTTTTCTAGCAACATGAGTTGCAATTAGTCTGGCTGTGAAAACAGGAAGCAGCGTGTCTTGTAAAATGCCCCCTTCTCATCTTTGATTTGTGGATGATTAGCCAATTGTCATTACCATTCCCTTTGTTGCCACATAACCAGGCTGGGGAAAACTTAATGAAAGTAACATGGAACAACTTCTTATCATAACAGCCAGTGTGCACATAATGGAAAGATCATGCAAATGACACCACTGTTGCAAAAGTTTTAAAACAATAATTTCTACAGTAAGAAAATGACTCTTGAATGGGTCTGGATATGGCGGTTATGCATTATATATGAAGCTCCGCTGACTATTGTCAGCATAAACAAAGCTAACAATGCTTTATGATTATGTAATATAGTCTACTGTACTCAAATTCATATACTTTTAGGCCACAGTAGAACTTGACATGCTGTCAACTAGATTAGAATACTAGAAAACAACTAGAATACTGGAACTTGTTTGCATTAACAACCTCTTTGTGGCCACAGTTAACATCCTTTTATGTTTCAGATTCTTTAAACACATTCAGGGTTGCTTTAACCAAACCAGAATGTACCAAAACAAAAACATTTATTATAGTAAAATTGTATGCTGCGAAACTGCACACTACTTATCTCTTTGCAATTGGTTAGGTTTATGTTTTTGTTCCATGTTGAATGTTAACAAATCCTCATATTTTTTAACCATTCCACCTTCTCTTCTTGTGAGTGCATGGGATTTCACAGTACATACTACATGTATGTGTTGTCTCTTGAATTAAGGCTTTAGAGCCTCGGAAAGATGCAGATACCCAGAAACACCTACTCTGCCTTTGTGTATTTTTTTTTATTATATACAGTAGACCTTCACAGTCTGGCTTTCTGTTTCAAAGCGCTGCACATCTTCTGATGCGCCCGATTACTGTAATTTAGAGTGTGCATTATGAATATCCACTGTTAGGCACTTTGGATAAAAATATCAGAACTTTAACGTCCAGGGTAAGACTATTTGTCAAGAAGGAAACAGACAAGCAGTCCAACAGGAAAATATGAACATTGCAGTGGTGATAATTGAAAACATTTTCATGGTTAAACTTCTGGAGGGCTGATGTGTCGATTTGACTCCATAGACCTAGATTTTCACTTTGTCCGTAGGGGAAGAGACAGGACGTAGGAGCCTGGCATGGGAATTATTGACCACTGACTCAGACTCCCCAGCTGGTTGCCTTCGGTCTTAAATGGGAAGCTATGTCCTCAGCAGACCTCGTCCGTGTTGAGAAATGGCCATGACCTTCAAAGCAGCACCCAAAAGTCATATTTACACACCAGCTCCACTGAACTCAAAAGGTCACTGCTCCAAAACAGGCCAGCAATGGTTTTGGGCAGAGTTGAAGCAGGTTTTAGAAGGCAATGAGCAGATAAGATGAGGCTGTGATAGGGTGCGAGAACTCAGCAGGATTGATCCATCGCTCGCGGAGTTAAAAGTCCACTTTGCCTCTTGGCTCACTATCAAGCTCTGCCTTTCTGCATCCCTGAATCTTGTCTTTCTCTCCTGTCGCACTTTCTCTATTTCCCATTTATTCTCCAAAATGGCCTCCCTCTTTATTTATGATGTCTGTCTAACTTTAAACTATTGACAATGTTAAATGCCGGGGATAAACAGAAAAATCATATACTCCCCGTCTCCAGTCTGTCTGTATCATTCTTGCATATGTATCCAGATTAGATCAATACAGAAATGTTTTATTCAGATCTAAGTTTCCTATCTTTCCTATTCATGAAGTGTATATTGATCATGTCTGCTATAGTGTTTGGTCAGGTTTTAAATGTGTCTTTAGTACATTTCCACCAGAGTTTAATGTCTCATATTTTTTTTTCTTCTTTGCCCTTGTACCACCTCAGTTGTGCCAGGTTGAAAAGGAGACTTAATCAGAGTATTTGCAGTCATGAGGTTATTGTGTGCAGAAGTGAAGGTAACCCCTCATACACATACACACTCTAATCCCAGCCTGACTATCTGGTAAAGCCTTGGGGAATACATCGACACACTGTCACCTCCCCAGCCTCCCGCCCATTCCCTTGGTACCACCGGGTTTTACAAAAATGATTTGCTCCAGCTCCCTCAGATGAAGTGACAATAATCTGCTTTTGAAGACGAGCAGGAGCAGACCTACTGTTTACGCGTGTTGTTACTCCCCAATTCGGTATAGTCCGCAACAAGATGAACAAACATGCATGCATAGTATGTTAAAGCCTGAGATGATACTTTACCAAACACTGTTGTATTGACACACAAAAAACAATTCTCTACCCTTTTCCTCTGTGCCTAATCCTATTCTCTTTATGTTTATGGAGTAAATGTGAACCGGTGTTTCATGGCTAGACTTAATTAACACCCAGTCTGGGGCATCAAATAGACGTGTCTGGTCCTCTCTCTGTCTCCTCCTTATGCTTGTGGTTGGGCTGTTCCTATGTTTAGTGTGATTACCAGCTGGCCTCCCCCAGATTGATGCACAGTGGTTCCCCTTGGGGCGTCCGCCTCCTCCTCCTCTTTGCAAACTAGGTATGGCAGGAGGAGCTGGCCTGCGCCCTGGCAATTTGACCTCTGTTTGGTTTTTAGACACGATGTGGTGGGGCTAAGGACCCCCAATTTTTACGCCTGAAGGGTTTGAACAGGTTGCAGTTAGCCCATTTAAATGCTGCTCATGCAGGCCGCTACATGTTCCACAGCAGCCTGTTAAGCCATCTGTATGAAGTGTGTGTTTGTGAAGCGGGATGCGTTACATGGCAATACAAAAAATTAAAAACTCCCCAAAACCTTTCTGTTTGGACACAAACTGCAAATTATGCCTGAAAGGTCAGTGAGCCTGCAGGGACAGACGATCAGCAGCAGGGACAGACGATCTGTCCATCAGCAGCAGGGACAGACAGTATTGTGTCATGCGTCCTTGAGCAACGTACCAAACTCACTTACTTTACTTACTTTAATTAATTGTTTGATTGGCTGATAGTTAAGTTGACAGTCTGTGTTAAACAGTACGTTCCAGAAGCTTAGGGACACTACACTGTTGCCTGCATGTGAATGGTCATTAATGTCAAGAATTAATGTACAGTATTTCTGATTCTTCTGCTTTCTCCTACCATAGTTCATTCCACCATAACTCAAAAGCTCCTCTAGCTGAAAATGCCGTACAGGAAACAAGTGGTACTTAGGAAACTGATTGCTTGCAGTGCCGTGTTTAAGAGCAGCTTGGCAGCTTTTCCAAATGTTCAAAATTCTGTTGTATTTACATATTTTATTTATTCAGTTACTTCCAAACTTGATGTGACTTGAATCCTGTCATAGCATCCGTCCTGCCAAAAAGCTGAATTCAAGTTTGGAAAGGCTTCATTTGCAGCCAACAATTGTAAATGGTAACCATGAAGTAGACGCACATGGTAATGTTTTCATAAATCAGCTGAGCAGTGTCTGTCATAAAACCCTGGTAAGGATAAGACACACAGAAACCAGTCCAGTAATTACCATTGACTAATTCACATCATAAACATGGGCAAGAAGCTCTTTCAGTGAAATGGTTATAAGAGAAGTGAGTGGCTTTTGTGTGTGTATTTGTTCTAAATGTTGTTAATCCGATGGTGCTTAATGTGCACACGCATAAAGCCCAAGGCGAGATCAGCCCATTCACTATGATCCCCCCCACACCCAACCATCCGTTTGCCCCCAAACCCACCAGGTCCTTTTGTTCCTGCCCTCTACACACACCCAAACTGTAGGGACATCTGGTATGAGGGGAGGTCTGCATGAGGGGGGGAATAGTGTGGGGAGGTACACTCAGCTGTCCCCGAGGGGTGGGAGGTGAGAGATGTGGGTCGCAAGGAAGCGTGTACGTGGTACTGTGGGGGCTGTTGTCTTAGAGAAGAGAACGGGAAGTGGGGTAGCTAAAGAGGAGTCGGCAGATAATTGATGGATGGAAGTAATTGTGTGTAATGCAAGCGAGGAAACATGGGCCTCTGGGAAGGGGATAGATAGAGAGGGATCCAGTGAATAGGACAGGGGAAAGTAGGGGGATAAACAGTGGAAAGAGAATAATGAAGAGAGGGAGTGTGTGAAAAATGGGAAGCTAGAGAGTGAAAGAGAGATGAGGAGAGATTGAACAAGGGTACAGAGAGGAGACTGGGAGGTGGAAAGGAAAAGGGAGGGGGCCTGCTGTTCGCCTGCATCATTCAGCACTAGCCGGGGTTAAGAAGGAGTAACTACCTGCCTGTCGTGCTGATTGTTCATCCCTATGCATCAGGGGATACTCGTCCTGGTTTATGAACGATGGAGCAGACTCACTATGTGGGCCACTTCACCAGTGAACATGGTTGCCTGTGCATGTCTGGGAAAATAAACACAACTAGCAGGTTTGGATCTTCTGATGCAGTGGTGCTTTGCATTCATTTGACGTCATTATCTCCCTTACTACAAGAGGTTCATTGTCGCAAGCATTTTGAGGTGTTGTATTCTGGCTCTTTAAAATAGTTTATTTTCTTTCTATACCCCCCCACCCCACCACCACCACATCAAAATACCCTCCATCGTAAAAAAAAAGCCAGATTAAAAGGCATCCTCAGTAATTACAGCTCATACCACCTTCCAGTGAAGGTGGCATGACCTGTAATTACCTTTCCATCTTTCAATCTAATGGAAACAAGAGCCATATCTACTCTAGTCTGGATACACAAATTACATAGCATAGCAGTGGCGCGTAAAAGAGAAAGAAGACACCAGAGTGCATTGAGTCCACCCCCCCCCCCACACTTTCTCACTGTTCATCACACGCTTGTCTCCCCGACGAGCACGAAAGGTTTGTCAAGTGCATCACGGTGGAGAGAGACAAACCTTCCCTAGCCCCTAGGAAGATAGAAGGTGACATTTGTATGTAAATGGAGTCAGGCACCATCCACTGTATTCCAGCTGACAGGAAACAGAGTGGGCAACCTGGCGTTTTCTTTTTTTGGAAGTTGAGGATTAAATTGTTTCTTTAATATTTTTTTGGGAGTAAGATGAATGCAAAATAAACAATATGTAGTTTTTTTTGTCTAATCTCATCATTCATCTTCAACTGCTTATCCTTGGTCGGATTGCAGGGGCAACAGCTCCAGTAGGGGACCCCAAACTTCCGATCTCAATGCGTCTTGAGAGTGTTTTCACCTGCAGTTAGAGCTGTATTCACGTGATCGGATCACAAAAACCACATGTTAAAGACAAATGGAAACGGGGTCATAGATCCAGATCATTTAGGACAGAAGACAAATACAAATACAACCTCCAGTGGCTAGACCCCTAATTAACTCTTGAGTCTCTGTGTCAGGGAAGATAATCCCGATTAAAAGTGATGGAGGCGGGGGTAAGAATGACAACATAGCAATCAGACATACCAGCCACGGTTAGGGAGATTAGCGCTACAGGAGGGTGGGGGGCTTCCCCATTGCTGCTGTCACCCTTTGTTTACTGATCAAATCCATGGCAGTGTAATGCTTTTGGAGATATTTTTTCCATCTGCTTGTTGTACTAAGAGGAAGATTGTTTTGGACACAGAACATAATTTATTTTGTGTTTTTGTTAGAGGTTTGCAGTGGTTTGTGGCAGAAGGCAGCAGAGTAGCAGATTATAAACCACATGATCACTCATTGTCAGCGTTAAGATACAGGAAATAGATCTTCAAGTATTGTAAAATAAAAGTTGCATTATTTAAAAAAAAAATTATGTAGAGATGTTCGGCCAGGTGGTCAATAGACAATGTACGAGTTGATTTGGTGTGTCACACATAATTTCTTGAGCGGCATGTCAACAGGAATTTTTTTGAGACTCATTCACCTCTGTGTAAGGCCACTGCTACCCCGTTAAATCAGTTTTCCACATATTGGCATAACGTGTGTGTGACGCTCTGACCACTGTCTTACAACGTGCGAGGTGAAACAAGCTTATTTGTGTCTCAAGTGAAAACTAACAGTAACAACACTTAGTGGCGTCTTGCCTTCGAGGGATTGTCTTGGAACCACACAGTCTCGGCTATCCCTGCTAAAGCAGCTTTTGTTTGTCATTAGCCACAGGTCTTTGGGAATGTCTTGGATACATTTTAAACCCTTCACATGAGTGAGACTCATGTGAAGGGTTTAAAATGTAGGCAGTCACCTGTTTATCTGGTGAACGAGGTAATAGGCCAAGCAGAGTAGTTGTAAAGTAGATGGATTTTTAAAAGGGAAATAAATAAGGCTGTTATCAGTCTGTCTGCTGCTGATTCAGGGAGATAGTGTTGACACAGAGGGAAGCGGGGAGCTTGCAGCCTGATACCACCAAGTGGGAACTAGAAAAGAAATGCACTTCAGTAACTTTATATATAGTTAGAATAAATCCGAGACAGTGTGAAGATGCACAAAGAATATATTACATGACAAAACCAAACACAGTTGCAAAATTCACTATATGATTAAATCTGAACTCATTACCATAAGTTACAGTCTCTGAGAAAGAAAATGGTATCTGGTCATAAAGTTATAAGATCAAGTTTGAATGTGTGTCCTTCAACAAAAGGCACCATCTGCAGTATTTGCATGCTCATTATAAGTTTTTTTTTAAACAAAATTTTAGAATGTGAATGCCGACTGAAGACTTGAAGCAGGCAGAGATGCTCCCTGTACAGTGCTGTGATACTGGCTTTTAAGCCAAAGGATTGGGTGTGGAGTATCTGGAGATAACCCAAGACATTTGTCACCTTAAAGCCCCCAATCTGATAGGGCTTAAAACATGGGGACAGAAGGAAAGACAAAAGCAGGTCTGAAATGGGGGTTGCTGTTCAAAGCCCCCACCATACTTGCCCTTGGGTCACTGTTGTGGAAAACTAGGGAGAGACGGAAACAATGAAAGCAGAATGGATGGTGAGAGAGTGAGACTGAGAGTGAGAAGCAGGCAGAAGGAAGATGAAGACCGGGACTTAGGGAACAGGAGGTAGATGGAAAGCTGAGGGTCTCCCATTTTCATGGAGATAAAGGACTGCTAATGAATTTGAACCAGTGCCCTCCAGGGGTATACCATAAGGGCAAAAATAGGAAGGAGCAGATTGGGGTTTCGTGGCTTTTTAAACTGCAGCCAAACTGTCTTTTACACACACAGGGGTGCTCCAAATTCTACAATCACTAAAATGGCCGTCTCCCCACTCGCCAACTGCCGCGGCTGAGGGCTGTGCCAGGGCTCGGAGAGGAATTGATGCCAGAGGAGATATGACCAACTCGCCAAGCTAAAACCACTCTTCCAGCCAATGAGAGCATGAATCTGCCCATCTAACTGAGCTTTTATTGATTACAGTACCTTGCTTGTCAAGCACTGTACAGTTGATTGCAGCGTAAGAGTATGAGGGACTGTGTAGTTAAGTGTAGTCTTGACCTGTGTGACAGGCACTAGCACCAGCCCAGAACTACAACCAGTTTGGGTCGGTGGAAAGGGGTATCAGAGGTGCAACATGGTACCAACATTGTGAGTTGAGGGTTTTTTTTTTCTACTGCTGTATACTGAGTAGACTGTGTCAGATAACAATTGATGTATTTATGCTAGTTCAAACTATTTGGCCACTAAATTAACTCTTTAGTTCTCACAAATAACATCAATAAATGATCAGTTTTTATCCAATGATTGAGGCATTGGTCAACCACAAAGCTAACATTAAGCAATGTTTTTCGAAATACCAAGGACTCGAGGTGGCCTGGAGCCTGCACCTACATACCTTACCCATCAATTTTACAACGTGTTGTTTTACAACACTGGGAGACCAACTGCTGCCTGTGGCATCTACCCCCATGTGGAGGCAATGGTCTGGCCCCCAGGCTGTGAGCCTAGCCAGTTAATAATGAAGTGGGCTCCACCATTGTAAATCACAGAGGGGTCTTGTTTGGCTGACGCCTTTGGGAGAATTGAATGGGAAAGGCATGCATTACGAAGGGCAGCCTGGCTTCTGTGTGAGCAGACACTCAAAGAAAGAAATAAGGCTGCTTTGTACATGATGGATGGTGGCCTTTGCATCTGTTTGTGTGATATGAGATCTGAATATTAAAAGGGAACTGAGGCGATGAGACATGCGCTGGGGCTGTTCATTCATACGCAATTTGTTATGTTTTATTTTTCTCTGGGCTTCCTGCAGCCTTGGCTCCAAACATAGGCTTTTGAACTTGGTAAATCTGGTTGGTTAATATGGCATTTGTTTTTTAAAAATAGCTCACATGTTGGTGTAGTCAAAATTTGTAATTGGAATGCAATAAGCTGATATGCTTATCCTAGGAGAGGTACATTGACATTTTCTGAATATTTTTATTATTCCTAGATGACAAGACAAGCAAGTAGGGGTTGGTGTGACTTTGAATTATTTAATGTACCAATACTAATTGCAATACTATTTATGGGCCACATTGCCCAGGCCCTACAAGCAAATATGAACGGCAAGAATCAATTTAAAAATGTAACATATTTTACATGTCTTGCCCCTACAGTTATTATGTATTACAGTGGGATGGTAGGGAAGGAAGTATGTGCTGAGGAGAGAGGAAGGAAGATGATCCTTCTGTCTGCAATAAGCGGTCAGTTTAACCTATTTGGATGAAAGTGTATAATTCTTGCTAAACAACATCTCCTAGCCAACCCTAAGCACATCAGGCAGATTTGAGTTGAACATAACATGTTAAAAAACGAAGCCAGGAGGAACCTTGAGCACCCAGGGCCCTTCTTTGAAGTCAGCTATTGTCCTTCACTTCAAGTGCGTCACTCACTTCAAAGCGGGAATTTCACACAAAATGTACTGATTCCCCTCCTCCTCTGCTTTGTGGAGAATTTATAGCACAAAAAACTCTGATGAGAGTTTGTCAGAGAGTATCTGTAACCTTAGATGACTCCGTCCCTTTGTATGTGTGTGAGTGTGTTTTTGTGCCTCTGACAGCTTGTGGGGCCTACACAGCTGCATTTGGGATTGTGTGCATATCCACATAAAGAGCCCTGCAGATGATGCTCGATGGTGGTCTGAGGCTTTGCTTTTGTTCATGAGCGAGAATACAGAGAGCGTCAGCAGCGTGTGGAGTCATGGCTAGATGACCCCTGCGGTGCATGGGTAAAGGCACGGATTTGAATGTGGTTGTTGACTAAGACTCTCTACTCCGTTGAAGTCGGCAGCCCACCCTTGCTTAGAAAAGTTTGCAAAACCACTATATCTGACTCCAATTCACATTCCTACTCTGTGAAAACCAAATATACACCAATTACAACCCAACTTCCCGCGTGCTAATGACTTCAATGTCAGTGATATTAAATGCATGCACGGTGAGAAATGTTTTGCATACCATGGGAAATGAGCTTTGGTCAAGTTTATATAGAGAGGTTTTAGTGGTTATTAGCCTTTTCCAGCACCTTTATTTTTTTCTGGCATGATTTTAATTGGAATCTCTACTTGATATTTTCCACTTGAATAGCTGAAGCCCATGCTGGCACACAAGCTTGTCAACAGATGAGGGTGCCGTCTCCACTTACTACCATAGCATTCGGTGTGTGTGTGCATGGGAACACATATTTTGCATACTCAACCGTCTGTTTGTGTCTGAATGAGTGTGTGATCGTCTCATAATTTGTAACCGCAACCACATGTGCATGTGCAATTGTGTGTACCTTGTACAGCTGCAACCTTGTATGTTTGTCTATGTGTTTGGCTGTATACTAGGGTTATATCCCTTTCCAGACATGAGTGGTCAACAATGGGGAATTGTGTCTTGTTCAGCTGTAGGGGTCAGAGAACGGAGAGCCAGTTTGGGGAAAGCTATCCATTAGCTTCCTTCACAGTCTTGCATCTGATTCCCCCACAGCCAATCACCCTGTCCCTTGTTCACCTACCGCCACCAAGAAAACCCTGGTGCACAGCCCCACACTAGGGCTGCTCGATTATGGCAAAAATGATAATCACGATTATTTTGATTGATATTGTAATCACGATTATTAAAGTGGATTATTCACTGTAGGGATGCCCCAAAATGAAAATTCTGTAAATTCTTTCAACATTGCATAAATTAAACTCCCAAATGTGCTCCTCAAACATAGCCTACAACTAAAAAGCCACCATAAATAAATAAACAGTGAAACCTTCCAATCTAAGAGTAAAATTAATATTTTACTGAGACTGTCAAAGAGAAGACTGGAGATGGAGGAAGAGAGTGCATGTAAACAAAAGGGAAGGAAGCACCAGAGAAAGAAAAAATTAGAAACTGACATGGAACCATTTTACAGTAATAGTGAGCAGCAACAAAAAAGGAACTACTGCTAGTTTGACGGACCTGGTATTTGGACCTCATCGTTTGATATGTCTCATCTGATTTTTTAATGATGCTCAACTTTGCCAGTGGGCATTTGTGTACCACTCTCAAATGAGCATTTCAGTGATTCAGGGAAGGGCATTGGAAGGACATGGCCGAATACCCCAGAAGAGAAGCTATCCCCCCACTTTCAAGACTCCCCTTGTTATGCCATCCCATCCCCTTCCTCACCATATAGGGATAAGACAATGTGAGTGAAAAGCTATACAGCTGTAATCCTCCCTTTATACTGTATTCAATGACAAAGTTATTATTTTAGGCCTAATGTATTACATCCAGCCATTTTTAGCTCAGCAACCCCCTTGCTTACTGTGCCTCCTTCACAGTTGCACCCCTTGAATGACCTCTGTAGCGCTTGAAAATGGGCTAAAGGCCACAGACGGAAATGGTATCAGCTGACAAAGTTGACAAGTGATCTACAGTGTTATATGCAGTTGAGGCAAGGTTTGATTTCTTCCTGTCTATATGATTCAGGGGTTGCCTTCAGACTATTACAGGCCTGTTTGAACCCTTCTCTCAAGTAAATATGGCGATGTGGCGTCGCATCATTTGTCTTGTCAGGACATGTTTTTTATTATTTTCGTGAGTGATGTCATGCCGTGTTGTAGTGTTGTTGACACCAGGTGAAATATCCTCCCCACTGCTTTCATCTTTTAGGAGCATAACTTCACAAGAAATCAGATGACACCTCTTGATGTTGAATTTGGTTGCTTCATTTCTGCTACCAAAATGTCAGCGCAGTTTTCATCTGACAAGATTTTCTGGCACTATGCTCCTTCTCACCCTGCCTCTCCTACCTCAAATTGGCCTGTGGTGGGTACCTTCAAGTGAAGGATGTTGGGTTTGCAGATCCGCACTGGTGTATCACTCCTAGCATTCACCATCCGTAACAGGACACTTGCACTCGTCACCTGAAGCTGTCATCTTGTCGTTCACACGTCAGCTCAGATTTCACGGGAGGCTGCAGTTTTGACAAACCGGGACTCTACGCTGTTGGACAAGTAAATACCTTAGAGAAGACTTCTGATTTGATTAGCATCTTGCCATTGCTGTTGATGGCTAAGAAAAGTAGATGGAACCCCTTTGAAGACGTCAAGTGCCAACAGCTGTTTATAAATGTGTGGGTGATTGTGACAGGAATGTTGTTGAGCTATGGTGTGGCGGCATTTTCTGAAGCTAACCTAACTACAGTATATTCACACCCTCACCTCATTTAACTTATTACTTCTCATAAGGCTTGTGGCGCTCCGCAGCATTGTAGTATGGCGTCCAAGGAGAATTGTCCCCTTTGCCACTTCAACCCTTAATGTGGCCAAGTTGTTATTTGGCTTTGGTACCCCAGCTGTCTCGTAGAGGCTCCCAGCACTGTCACATGGTCTTCAGATGTACAAGGTCTTAAAGCACAATGATTTTTTGTGGTCTGTAAGCCAGTGTCTACACTGGATAATTGCAGTGTCCAGACTGAGGCAAGATGTAGAAAGGTTTTTTTTTTCTATTCGGTGTGTCTAAACTTGGGCACATTCATATCCCAAACAATATAAAGTACTCTGTGCCTGCAGTTGCTTCACAGTATAGCTTGACAGCTATTGTTGTACACAGTCCCCATGGTCTGTGGTATTCCTGCATTCTAAAATACTGCTGTCTCTATTTATTTTATTTATATGGGGAGATTTGCAGAGGATACGCAGTGTTTTCAAGCGCAGTCTGACTTCACATTTATCCAGATCCACACATTGCCTCCTGGGAGCTGGCTTTTAGATACACAGATCCTTTTTTTGTACAAAATAAAATGCAATTTCTGTAACACCACAGGACAATGATATCAGAATAGAGTCAACAAAAAAGGAGTAAGTCTGGACTGAGCCCACAAAAGGCCTGCATGATGTAGCCCTGAGCACTCTACTGGAGTAGCTTGGGGTTGATTCTCCTGCTCGAAGGAATGTGAGTCGTAGTGGTGGTAGGGCCCCATTTTCTTGCTCCTCGCAAGAAAACCAACTATCATAAACTAAGGGCGCACTCACACTAGGCAAGTTTGCCTGTTCCGTGCTGCAGGAAGATTCCCCGCCCTCCTCACTCCCCCACTGGCCTGCTGCTCCCAAAGGCTGTGGACTGGGCACGATTGCTCCTTCATATATACGGCATGGTTAGTAGAACAACAATGGAGAACAACAACACAGAGAACAATACTGATGCATCTCTCACACTTTTTTTGGCCTCGCATACAACTTCTAAACCGTCTCAACTGCTCCTGTCGCTGCAGCGCTGCTTCTAAGGACGTCATCCAGCTCACGTTGCGTATCCGAGAGTGTGCGCATGTCATCTAATTAGCATCTCTGCCGTTCCCTGGCCAAGGAAGTGTTCCATGCTGGATGGCATGCTCACACTAGCCAAACGTTAGACTTTAGTATGCAAATGAGCTTGGGCACGGAACAGAGGGCCTAGTGTGAGTGCGCCCTAACTGACTTTACTGTATCTCAAACAAAGCTGTCTATTCTATTATCATTTAAACTGGCAAGTAGGATAGCACATTATCCCAGTTAAATATTGGAATTGGAATAGAATTGTGCTAACATTATGCATTACTTGCACAGTAATACCTCACATGCTAGTAATTTTTTAAGGCAGAAGAGCAAGGAATGGGCCATGCTAATTGAGGGAGGCATTGCCAGGGAGAAATCAATATTTATTTTTTTGGACCAATAACATCTTAAAGGGTCACAGAGAGAAAAACAGGTTTAATGAAGAAGAGGCCTTTGATGCTTTTGATGTTGTCTTATGTTCCTTTAAAAATGCCAGACACTGTGTCACAAGATGGTGAATCCTGGATACATTTGCTTAGAGTTTTTATATACCCTGCAGTCATAATGTTTTAATTTGGCTCCTGCCCCCCTCGTTGGGAAATTTCCATGGCCTGCTGCGGCGTAAACAAAACACATTTAGCATAATTGCACCTTTGGTGTAGGCCTCTCTTCAAGGCAAGGTATTGATTTTCTTTTTCCCTCTCTCTCTCTCTCCCACTCCACTCTTTGTTTTCTTCTCCTCAGCTTTATTTTCCCTTTTGCATTCCTCGGCGGGTGTGCTCTCTCCCTGTTTCTCTCTCTCCATGTCCACTGCCCTCCCCCGTCCCTCGTTCTCTCTTCCACAGACAGCGCTCAAGTAGAAAATAGGTAACAAGAATGCAATTCGATTCCAGTAGCCAAAATAATGTTCACCTTAATGACACCAAAAGTGTGGCTGCCAAACAGTCGATCTCTCAGTTTGGTGTTGGAGTTGCAGTTGCTGAAACCAGCACTGTTCTCAGTTTGGGAAGCAAAGAGAGGATCACATTGAAGAAACACTTGTAGCAGTGATATATCATGTTGATTTGTTGAAGCAATAGCAGCTCTGCAGCGTGCTGGAGGAATCCTGCAGACGGCTTCCTCTGAAATCTGAAACGAGTGCAGTGGAGCTGGGCAGACTCTTACTGTGCATGACTTACACACACATAGTTTATGGACATACAAATATAATATGTACCCAAGCACCTTTTTAATATGAAGTATACTTTTGAGGACATACATGGCAATGTATCTGCAGAGCAACAGAACATACATTATGTATACAAGTTATACATTTCAAAATGTATCCTCTGTGCACACCCTGCTGCTTTCCCTCTGAACCTTTTCAACTTGTCTCTCTCCTTCTGTACACCTATCTATAAACAACGTGTAGTGAAAGCATCTTACAAACCTTTACCCAATTGAAATTCAGTATTGAATAATAGCATATTTCAGGACCGCAACTTATTGTAGAAGGTAATAAAAAAGTCAGGAAAATGCTGGTGTTAGAATAACTTCTGACAAATGGATAATTCATCAAATGTTCAAATGCAGCTTTAACATCAGCTTAGCACCAGTGTTTCAAATGGTCTTGAATGAGGACCACAGTACAGTTTTTCACTTTTCTTTTGATTTGGAAGGTTCAAAAGAGATATATTCAAATCCATTTTTCAGGGCTGCAGGGAAATCATACACAATAGTTAACTTCCCGTTAGTGTGTCCCACAGGTTGAGAATTGACTTATGGTGGTGTGTGTGTGTGTGTGTGTGTGTGTGTCTGTGTGTGTGATGTGCGGGTTCAGTAATACATTAGTCAAACAGAGGTTTATTAACTATTTATTAATAAACAATGAATCAATAACATTAAATAATTTAATATAATAATAATTGCAAATGAGAAGCAAATGCATGGCTGTGTAAAATATTGCCATAAGGGACTTCTTAGCCATCTGTAATGTTCTTATTAGAAAGAAAATTAAACATTTGGGTTAAACATGTACATGACTTGATTAATTGGTCTATATCTCACAAGTAGCCTGCCACCTACTATGTTTCTATAAATACACCAATATGTACACAGCGGTGGGAGGTGTGATTATGTAAAACGTAAGTTTGTGTTTGTGTGTGTGTGTGTGTGTGTGTGTGTCTTTCTGTCTGAGACAGAACGGGAGAGTCAGTCCGGAAGTCATTGAGGGCCCCTCAAGTCTGGTGGAATGCAGAATGGGAGGGGGGGGGGGGGGGTTAGTGAACGAAGTTTAGACTGACAGAGAGGGAGAGTGAGCCAGACTTAGAGAGTGGGGTGTGGTTCTCCGAATTTGAGGACACACACAGACACGCACACACTCTGCAGCCTACTATATTTTTACAGTATGAATAGCTTCTCACAGATGTTCACTGTTTATATGGCCCTCATCACCCCTCATTCAACCTTCCCTCTGAGCAGCTGCACGACACACACACACACACACACACACACACACACACGCACGCACGCACACATATACTTACAGGCTGGAACATGCTATTTTTAGTCACAGCCTCGGGTGATGAGGAAGCTTAGAGTGCAGCAACAGGCAGAATACAGTGTATTCTGGGGAAAAGAAGAACTAATTTGCACCTTTCTCTCCTCAACTCACTTCCTCCTATTCTTCTTTCATTCATCCTGCCATATTGTCTTTAGAGGCAATCTAAGCTAATAGTGGAAGGGGTTCCAAAATGAGGGCCATTCCTTTCCTCACCTGCTTTGGATTACTCGGGTGCCAAATCAGCATTCTTCTACACCACACACTGTTCAACAATGTCTGCCACTGACTGTTCACAACTACTGTCATATTCATTGTTCATCCTTGGTGGTTTTTATCTTAAGTTGAAACCAGATGGCACTGGCAATATAAACGCATATTCAATCTGCATTGCATCGTTCGATTGAGGAGCAAGCCAATGTTTTGCTTCCCCGATTAAAACGGTTAATGGCTTTCTTACCAAAACACATAATGTGATGCTTGTTATCTCCACTGAATCAGAGCACGGTCATGATTAGTGCACTGCTGGTATATTGTTATATTCATACATTATTGAATGAAAATGCTGGACTACAAGTGAATGGCACTACCTAGTTGATCACTTATTTATTTTTAAGAATAACATCTGCACAAAATATAAGCACATGACGCTACATGTTTTCTATGCATCCTCTGCATTTGAGTTATTATAAATGATTGTGTTGCAACAGTCACAGTGACATGTTGACTTCCAACTGCAGCTTTATTGTGTGATACCAAAGTGCAGAGGGGGTCACTAGTTGATAGTAGCACTTTGATATCTGGTGTAGTGTAGAATACTCCTCGGATCAGCAGAAATCACACACAACAGCCAACCAAATCATCAAATCCAGTAACAAAATCAAGGTCTTGAAAAAGTGAAGGCAACTTGCCTCATGTTGTAAAAACCTTAGCAGAATCTTACCACACAGTTAAACATATCTAGAAAAAAAAACTAAAGACAGAGAACGGACTATGCTTTTTAAATGCTGCTGGTGTCCAGAGCTCGGCAGCATTAAACTAATAGAGACATGTGTGTTTTCAGTGTTTTGAATTTCAATGAGGCTCAGATGTATGCTGATCGGTGGGGGTGGGGTTAGGTTAAATTGATTTGTGGCTGAGTAAAAGCAGATGCACAAGAGTGAGCGGGCTCGGGCCTGCGCACACATACAAACGTCAGCTAGAGTATTTCAGCACGTATGCACAATCACACACACACGCACGCTTGCCCAGACCACTCACACTCTTCTGTATTCAGTTGGAAGGTTAATTGAAGGTTATAACTGGATAGCTGAAGACGAGATGCTTTCAGTGGCTGCGTGTTTGTGTGTGTGTGTGTGTGTGTGTGTGTGTGTATGTATGTGTGTGTGTGTGTGTGTGTTTCACCCCCTTTGCTTGCCCTGACCTCCCCACTTCTCTCTCTCTCTCTCGCTCTTTCTTTCTCTTTCTCTCCCCCCGTCCTCAATCAAAGCCCAGTTAAAATGTGCAGCCATGCAGATACCTACAATCTCATTAATTCAACCCACCGGCTATACTGCAGTACTTGCTCGCTCGCTCGCTCTCTCTCTCTCTCTCTCTCTCTCTCTCTCTCTCTCTATCTCTATCTCTCTCTCTCTTTCTTCTCTCCCCCCATACCGTATGCAAACACTTCCTCTAAAAGGTTAATATAATCTGCCACTGCCGAGGTTAACTAACTGTGGATACACTCTAAGAAATGACGCGTCAACACATTTCCCCGCCTTTATTTTCATACGTCCATGGATCTATATACATTTTAAAAAGTACATTACATAATGTTCCTGTTTGGTATTTAAAACGAGGATGATGAAATTATTTAAGACTGTGGTATTTCACTAAGGAGTCTGAAGTGATTAATAATTAGATGAATAGGAAACAAATGATTTGAAAATAGATTGAGTCAGATAAATAATGTAGTTTAAAGCAACTAATTAATGGTCCTTGTTTTACATTTTTCATGAATTGACTGGACAAAGAAACATGAAATATTTTGCGGTATAAAAAGGATCAAAAAGTGGAAAGTTTGTTACGATTATGGTGGATTCCATTCTGTAAAATGTATGCCGGATTCTTGCACATCCTCGGAACCTCCAGACTGAATAAAACTATTTCTGAGGAATCCCATTAAGCTCCTGTGGGGCCGCTCTGTAGCTGACCTCCGACCTCCTTTAGGAGTGGCAAAAAGTGATGGTTTTCTGAAGCGACAAAAACAAGATAAACATCTAATTTTTCAATCTCCCTTCCAAACACATAGACTTCCTCTTGGCAGGAGTGGAAACCTTTTGGGGGACTTATGATACTAGATACAGCTTGTAAGCACTGGCTAGTTGTTGGCAGCGATTAATAAATGATCGGTATGTGGCAGAGACCCGTGTCGTTGAGGACAAAGCCCTTTCCTCTGTGTCGAAGGACTGGCTTTACGTGAGGCTTTGATGACTGTGTGTGACCGCTACTGTGCACACGTGTGTACGTGCATGATAGCCCTTATTCATGTGTGTTTGCCATTGTCTATATGCCATGTGTATGTGTGTGTTTACCAGTGACACTTGTGCACAGTAGCCCTTTGTGTTGGTGTGTATTAGTCTTTGTGTGTACCCATGTGCCTGCATGTGTGCACCCTCTCTGAGCCTCTCTCCCACACACACATTAAAATGTCATCCTAAGCAGGGCCATCTATTCTATCTGAGGAATGCAGCAAGCTGGGAAAGGGGGGGATAAGGCAGCAGCCATATTGAGTTCCTGGAAAAACGGAGGGGCTGTGAGAGTGTATGGCATAATGTACCTTTTTCTCATTGTGTGTGTGTGTGTGTGTGTTTGCGAGTATTTGTATAGTCTCGCTTGCTGACTGGGTATTTTCTAAAAAGGTTTGTGTTGTGTTGCAACATAGCTACATTAAAGTAATATATAACAAATGTTAGTGATGAAATGTTCAACGGTAACTTTATTAGTTGAAAAACAAATTAATTGTCAACCATTTTATTATAGCGCAGTCATTTAGGTCAATAATGGAGTAAACATAATGTGTTATGCATCTGTCTAGTCAGTGTTGCAGTGGTGCTATCTACAGGTGGAATCTATATCAGTTCTGCATAGATACGGCGAGTCTGCAATTAACCCCTTTTCATTTTGTGCAAATAGGCTGTCATCACACTAAAGAATTTAAAGATTCTATCTTAGGCACTGGAAACCTGGTGATTGACATTTAGTTTTTTACTTGTTTTACACCGAGATCAATTCATTAAATAGAAAAATAATATAATGAACCTTTTTCTCATTCGTTTTAGAATCACTGTTCTCATAACAACATATGGAATTACATTGTCTGACCCTAGAATATGTTATTGTTTTGTAATGTCAGCTAGTATCTCAATGAGACACAGTTTAAATTAGAGGTACTGTGAGGAAACCCTTGGAGATAAATAACAAATTGCAAACTAGAAAATAGCTGCGACAAATTAATTATTGAACAGCACTGAAACACACTTGTAGGATTATTATGGGTGAAAGCAGAGCAGATAAGAAAATACCTCAAAGTAGAATATGGCTGCTGCAAACTCTACAATACAGCAGATCATTAGTATAAGATGAGTAAACGAGCACTTTCTCCCCTCTCCCTCTCAGGGTCTTTATAAACGATATCTCTCGCTTTACCCCAAATCTCCCCATTTCCATGGTAAACAGACGGATGAATAATTGAATCAGGATCGATTGGTTTGTTTGGGGCTCAAATGTCAGGGTGTCATTTGATCGCTCCCCACCGCTCTACCCGCCTTCCCGCCTCCTTGTTACTCCGTGGGGCCAAACCACCAGCTTTTCACCCTTTAATGATGATCAGGAGGAGGAGGAAGCCTCTCTGTCACTCAAACATATTTAAAGGAACGGCTGTTTGGTTCTCTGATCTGACTGTTACGCCATTGTTTGCACTCTGTGTTGTGTGTGTGTGTGTGTGTGTGTGTGTGTGTGTGTGTGTGTTGCTGTCTGTTTTACTTAGCCACATTTGTAGTTTTTCTAATGTGTTTTTGCCTAGCCTTAAATATACGTGTGTGTGTGTGTGTGTGTGTGTGTGTGTGTGTGTGTGTGTGTGTGTGTGTGTGTGTGTGTGTGTGTGTGTGTGTGTGTGTGTGTGTGTGTGTGTGTGTGTGTGTGTGTGTGTGTGTGTGTGTGTGTGTGTGTGTGTGTGTGTGCTGACCCTGGCACTGTTAGCATTACTGTGTGAAGACCAGTCACCATGTTATCATTTCTCTCTCTTCCTCTGCTCAGAGAGCTGGAAGCCAGGCAGTAAAGGCTTGAGTGGAGGGAAAGAAGTAGAGTAAACAAGAAAGGAGAAAACAAACGGGAAGATGAGTGAAGTTGTGATGTGAAGGGGGAGAGAAGGGTGAGGATGGTAAGCAGCAGGGGAGGTTTGAAAACAAGGGATTGTCAAAGGAATTAAGGAGGGTGGCTTGCAAAACAGGAAAAAGAGCTTGAATGATACCATTTGCAGGAAAAATAAGAAAATAAAACAAGATTGTAAACATGAAACAGAAAGGCCTGAGGTGAACTTTCTGCATTACTTCATCAAACAAAACATGTGTGCAGAGAAAAGCAAGCACATGTACCACCAGTGCCCAATTAAGGCATGAATAACATATCATTTATTTAAAACATTGCATGATTGGTTGCTGTTTCCCAGCTGCTTTGTGGGAAAGAGTCTCTGCTGCAGTAAGTACTGTATAAACACACTTTTTCAAGAATACAGCAAATGTCATGTCCCTTGACAGCGATAGTGAAATGTGTCGCTTCTGGAGAGTAGCAAAAACACAGATGGACAAAATAAAATACCAAATTATATTGGCAGCAATGCATACATATTCAAAGACGGAGACAGAGTGAAAGTGGAGGTAGAGTGAAAGAGAGAGGGCAGTGAAATATAATGACAATGAGATGGGAAGAAGATAATAAGGTAATGAAAAAGAGAAGATAGGGTGTGTGTGTGTTGGGCACAATAGCCCCTGTTTTATCTGCTGAGGAAGATGAAGGAAGAGGGGACAGCTGGTTCACATTTCCATGGTGGGAGATGGCAGCCAGCTGCACTACAGCTCCAAAGTATCCCCCCCTCCCACACACACACAGAGCTGTATTTGGCTTTTGCTGCTCTAGGTTCATTCATGAGTCGACCTGGCTACGTGCTATGCTGCAATGCCCAGGTGACTGAGCATGCCTCATGGGACCTTGTTAGTGACAAACACTCGCGTACACAAAAATAATTCATGCCCACATTGGCATATGGGGCACGAAGCATTCAACAAATTAGAAATGTTGGTGCATTGCCGTTTATTTGTGTGAAATGACTTCCTGAACTTTATTTTTGGTTTCTCTAAAATACGGGGGATCCTGTCAGATGTTATCATTTCATAAATAGAGTTATGCATTGTGTTTTCAAAAAGTCTTCATTGACTATAGCTGGATGAAACTGGTAACAAAAACAAACATCTTGAAATGTTTTGTCATTTTGCACCCTCCAGAAAATAAGATAATAGTGTAATCCCAATTACAAATATTATCATCATATATATGATAATCTTGGAGGAAGACATGATCTCCACACATCACATATTTTGTCTTAGGGTCTGCTCCTGTCATGTTAGCTTTAACTCTTTCCCTCTACTCTTTCCTCTATCGCACTCTATTTTCTTTTTCTTAAGTCTTGGTCATACCCGAGGACGGACAGCCTGCCATGGACAGCTGCTGATTTAAACACGCTTTATACATACTACAATCTGTACTCTGACATGTTCCATATGAATAAGGATTCCCCGCCACATATCGAAGTGTCCCTGTGTTGTAGATGCTGCTATCGGTGTGTGAATGTGAACAAAACAATGTAAAGCGCTTTGGGCCTGTGAAAAACCAGGGAAAAGTGCTGTATAAGTTGTACCTGTTAAGCTGCTGTGTGTGTGTGTGTGTGTGTGTGCATGTGTGTGTCAAATATACTTTGGCACATTGCATAACCTAAAGAATGACTGTGTGGGTATTCACAGTAGTGCAAGTGATAGTAAAAGTTGTGCACATACACACACACACACACACACACACACACACACACACACACACACACACACACACACACACACACACACACACACACACACACACACACACAGACAACAGACACTCGTACAAAGCGAGTCTCAAGAGAAGACAGTGGAGGGGTCAGTTGACCAGATGGAGCAGCCTGCTTCTTGCTGAGCGAGCTTGACGACAGCCGAAACAGCTTGAAGTGTACCGAAGTGGCCAGATACACACATGTGCACGCACACACACACACACACAAAATCGGATATCACACTCAAATATAGTCACGTCGCATTCACACAAACACATGTGCACTCAGAAAAACCCAATCCAAATGCAATACACACTCCATGGCACATTCCACCAGAGAAGACGTTGAATCATGCCCCATTTACGTTTAATCAAGAGCTATACTGGTAGTAATGGCATATTTGCTCTTATATCTGTCTAGCCAAGTGTTTAAAACGTACTGTTTCTAATGATAGCCACATCCTCCCCTATCCCACGCTCCCTCTTCATTTTTTGCCTCTTCCCCCTCCTCACAACCTCCATTTCTCCCTTGCTACATATTGCAACTCTCCTAGCAGCCTATTCCCTTAGCAGTGATCAGTAGCTTTGGATTCAAGCCTGCCTGCATTTCAAGGCCCATAGGCTTTGGAAAAACCAGCCATCTTTTCCGATCCAATAAAGAGAGTGATCCGAATATGCGAAGCGAGCAAGCGACAAACTTGTTAACAACTCATATGGTGAATAATGAAAAACAAAAAGAAACATAAAAAGCAAGGGAAAATTAAACCTCCTGGTTGGATGATAGCCAGCTCTTTGCCTAATGCCAAGAAGATGAGCAGCTTGTTGGTACGCCACCCCCTGGCATGGATGTCATCTTTTTATGCTCCTCTCCAAGGTCTCTATGCAACAACCAAAATGGTCGCAATTGTGTAATTTTTTTGAGAGTGTGAGAGATAAAATGTCCCATAGTCAGAGTTGTTAGAGTGCATGGTGTCCTCCCTTCTGGTCGAAGTTGTACTATTGTTTCTTTATTGGCCCAGTCGGTATCTCCCTATCCGACCATACATCATCATCATAGAAGGTGACATAAATATCCACTTTAGATTAGGGCTGCAACAACGAATCGATAAAATCGATAAAAATCGATTACTAAAAGCGTTGGCAACGAATTTGGTCATCGATTCGTTGAGTCGCGCGATTAATACGTCACTCGTAGGCGCGGCACTGTTTACATCCAGCCGCCGACAGGTTCATGCACGCCCACAGCGAGGCTTCCGCACGTGAAGCGGTGCGAGAAAGCTATAGTGTGAGCGGCCACAGCTTGTATTTTGGTCATATCTAACACTGGACTGTAGGCCTATATAAATGTGTTGTACCTTTGCTGTCTTTGGGTTAAAAGAAACTCCTTCATCTCAGTATCCGTCTAGTCCAAAAAATCTGTCAGCTGCTGCTGCTGCTGCAGACGGTGTGCTGACAGGCTCGGAGAGTCGGCATCGGCGCATCAACAGTCATTCAAAGCAGCGGCAGTAATCACACAACCGAACGGTGTAGAAAGTCCCGTCAGTTAAAAATAGTAATCCAGTTTTTAAATCCATGTTAAAATCGGAATGATATAGAGCTAGCTAGCTTCAAAAAAAGTAGCAAACATGTCAAATGATATGTGTTCAGGCCGGCTCAGTAATACGATTGATGTGTTCAAATACAACACAAAAAAAAAGAAATTTGAGATTTTGGCAGATTTTTCCCAGCAATATAAAATAGATAGTAAAGATGGAATTATGACCTGTTTAATGTCCTATCTTGAGCTATGATCATATCAGCAATTAAAGCAATAATACAAGTTCTATTTCAACAAAATAATAGAAAAGTATCAATAGTGATATCAATAAAGACCTGGATCGTTAAGGAGTCTCAAATGGTATCAATACCAATAAAAAATATTAACGATCTCCTGTCGTCTGAGAGAAATTAAGATGATTTAATTTTTTTAACCGTTAGTATTTACCGGTTAAAAATCTTATCGGTTGACTGGTTTACCATGGAAATCCCTTATATACTGTATAAATGTTTATCATACATTGTATGTTTTTTTTGTGTTATCCCAGTTAAGTTTATTTTTAATTTTTTATAATTTAATATTACTTTTAATAGTTCCGGGACGTTGGAGCAATAACCTGGTGTTTTGACACTTCAGTCTGCACAGTGAATTTGAAGTAATGTTCAGTTTTTGAATAAAGATGCGGCATTTACAAATGTTTTTTTTTATCCGATTCATCGATTAATCGAAAAAGTAATCGACCGATTAATCGAATATTAAAATAATCTTTAGTTGCAGCCCTACTTTAGATCAGAGATTGTCTTGGTGTGCATGCTGAACTAACAGTAAAAAAGGGTGAAACCAAATCATGTGCTCTTGCAACAAACTGAGAAAGTTAATATAGCACCAGAACGACCAGGGGTGTAAAGTAGTCTGAAGTCATGTTATCAATTGTTGTTCAGTCAGTCACTGTTTGTTCCCACAATGAATTGCTCTGGGGTTTGTGTTGTTGGAACTAATTTATATTTCCCTACATTATTACTACATCAACCTCCCTATTGTTTTGATGTGGTGGTGTCAAAAAGCCTTTATAGGCAAGTTGTTTCCATAATGTACTTCAGAAGCGTGAGAGTTTGTATGTTTTCATTCCACCGCTTGCACAACACTATATCAACGATTATGTGATGTTCTAGGAGTATTGAAAAAGTTCAAGCCCATTCATCTACCTATCATTTCATCACAAGTACTGTATCCTTTGAAAGACTACACAGATGCAGAAAAAAATGCCCATTGACAAACTAACTTGTCCCTGGTAGTTGTGTTCTTGAACTAGGATTTAATTGGGGGCCCATTCAAAAACAGTCAGTGGGCATTTCTGAAGCAGTAGCCATACTGGACATTGAAATAGGGTAATGTAGCTCAAATCACCAACAAATTAATTTGAGCAGTCCAGGCGAATTACAGGAGACAACAGGCATGTTACTAATAAGAACCATTATGTACGTATGCATACAGTTGGCCAATGACGATGATTCCTTGACAAAGACACACGGAATATGGCTGCTGGGTGTTCTCCAGACAATAAATAATGTTGTGTCTTCTATTGGGGAATTGACTGTGGCTTGAAATCTTCCACAGCTTTATGTTTATCTTCTGATAGGACCTCAGGGGAATATCACAAGATGAGAATGCAGGCTGGGAAGATCATGCCCAAAAAATCCGAAGAACATAATGGGTGTCACCTGCTGCCAAAACCAGGAGAAATCGTCCAAGTCAAAACCCTATCGGACAAGTCCAAAACAATAGAAAATCTGGCCAAGTGAGAGCTTCGTTATGCATTACAGTGTACATTGCAGTCCAATACTGGATTACAATACTAAATAGCTCTTTAGTGTATCTGTAGGACTTCTTCCATCACATGCAGTGTTGTCGGCCAAGATTCTGTTGGTTTTTCTCTGATTTGTGTTGTGTAAGTCACTGAAACTGAAAGGATTCTGGTTTAAACCTGAGACAAGAGGGTCTGGTCGAGTCGTGAGCTGCTTATCCAAGGGCAGCTGGAATTACAGGACCCACCGTCACTGCCAAAGTGCTCTTGAGCGTCATGCTCAATAAGACCAGACTGCTGCTGTTATGTAGCACAGACTTTGTGGTGTGAGCACTCTCAATACTTCACCCTCTCAACGTTTCAGTCCCTCTGTCCCTCTCATCAGTATTCATTGTTCTTCAGTTCACTGTGGCTGTCAGAGGCTAAACAGCCTTGTCTCGGCCCAATATGATACATTTCTCTCCATTAAACCCCCCCCCCCTCTAATCCCTCCCACCTGGTGTCTGTGTATTTTGTGTGTTAAGGAAGCAGGGGTATGTTCTCCTCTCTTACAAATGTTGTCTCTCTTACTCTTTTATAATATATGTAAACACGCAATCCCTCAATTCAGCAATTTTTTCTGTTTCCACTCTACATACTATGTCTACATGTATGATGGCATGCAGTGGCGTGCACAGACATTTTGGGGGACAGGTGCTCATTGCAAAAAAAAAGGGCACGATATATTCTATCGATGAATGACTGGTTTAGTACCACCAACCCACTTTGCGTAGTTAAAATAAAATGTGTGGACAGCTTTTAAGATATTTCAATAACATTTGAGGAACAGTTCAACATTAAAATTTGAGCTTTAAAAGGCCCTGAACAGTTAACATGACTCTGGTCTTGACTCTGACCTTTCATCTTCATCTTCCTCCTTGCTGCTGGTGGATGCTTTCATCCAGGAGAGCAGAGAGCTGCTCCTCTGGGCTGCCTGCTGTAGCTCCCTTTCTTTTCCTTTTTAACCTCTCCTTTCTAGGCATTATACTACAATTTGTAAATAAAAAGAGACCAACCATATAAAATAAGACTGCTTGGTTACATTACAACCAGGCACAAGGCTACTTTTCCTGCAGGCAATTGGGAATTGCCTGTTTGTCATTTAGCAAATAAATTACTGCATGTGTTAATTATATAGCCTAAAGTAAACCTAAACAACACTAAATATTCAGCATACTGATAGATTCACATGCTGTACCAATGACAAACTCCGCCAACATTACTTGTGTTCATCACGTCATATCAATATTATTTTTGGGCTAGCTTGTTAAGCAGGACAGTCGGCTAATTTATGCTCAGCTGTGTGGCGCTGCATGATAGAGGCTACTTTATAACAGAGACAAATAAATGCAAGTTATAGGTTGGCAACTGAGGCTTAGGGGGCAAACAATACACTCTTGACTCCATTCAATGTATGTGTTACCTCGCTGGTGGGGCAGGGCAGGCCGGGGAGTAGGTGTGTGTGTGCAGCAGCTGTGAACTGCTGCGGCAACACGCCTCCGTTTGTGTCCACTCTGCGCATTCACGTTGACAAAGGAAGTGTGTGCGGTGGAGGAGGGGGGACATATTTATTGGGGCATTATCGTCAAACGTTTTTAATCGTTGAGCATTTATAGATGATAATGTCGGCATGGGCCACATATACTGTAGTAAAAAAAAAAAAAAAAAAAACGAACTTTCAGATTTTTTATTTTTTTTTCAAAAGGGCACTTGATTGGGCCAGGGGAAAAGGGCAGGTGCTTCAGCACCACTTCAGGTCTACCTGTGCACGCCACTGATGGCATGTGTTTATATGTATTTGTGTGTGGCCGGGTTATTGTGACACACTCCTTTTTAACTATAGAATAAGAACCCCCCCACACACGTACACACATCTCTCTCTCTCGTTCCCTCTCTCCCTTTCACTCCATGCAGTGCAGCACACAGCACAACAATACACAGCATGGGTGTGCAAAGTGGTAAAATGACAAACACACAGAGAAAATAAAAGACAGCAGACAGGGAGATAGGGGTTTTGTTTATGCATTAGTTGCAGGACTTAAAAGCTCCCCCACCCACTCTACCACCATTTAAAACCAGCGTGGGTACTGCAGGCGGGAAAACAAACCAACCCAAATGTACCCCCAAACCGCCCCATTGCTACTGGCCTATTGCTGTTTTGAATATGGCAGAATGAATTAGCTTTTATATTTTGCAGCCTCCTAAAAATATGACATGTTATATGCATACAATAGCTCATGCAGTTAAATCAGGCAGGGATGGATGGCCATGGCTGGCGGTACCCTGCTGTGAAGGAATGTGTGGTGTTATACAGAAAAAGAGGTTTCCCAGCTGTCTGACCTCTCACATTTGACCTGCACACCTTCCCACCCCACCACCCTCCTCAACACCAATCCTTCCCTTGGCCCTCTGACATTCAGTCTCAACGGAGACGATGGAGGGTCATTTGTAGGACTGAAAAGGGGCTCCAAGGAACCGACTGTTGACTTTGTAGTCCCACTGAAGTGAATGTGTGACAGAGGCATGCAAGCATTGGACACACATCAGAGAAGCCATGCATGTGTAACCACTGTATGCAGCTTCTTATCATCTTAATGGGTGTGTGTGAGCGGGTTTGGCGGAAACTCCATTGTGATTTAATTACAGCCTTCTCCTGGCATTTGCCCATGTGCATGCCCATCAACCACAATAGCTCTCTGTCTTTGGCACACAAACAAACTCTTTATTCTGTTGTGTGGGAGCGAAAATAAGGCTAGTTCACAACACTGGCTGTGTGTTTCAGTAATGTATTGTGGAGGAATACATTAATATAGATCATGCCAGAATATTACCTCCCACTGAATCCCCCTGCACCCTTACAGCATCTGCCACCACTGGCTAAATACTCAACAGGTCACATGGGGCGGCATGTGCCTCAATGTGAGACCAGAGGACACAGGACTTTTCATACTCGTCTGCCTGATGGTTATCTAGAAACACAGAGGGGATTTTCTCTCAAACTTTTTCAGTCAGGGGTTTTTACATGGGATATACTTTGTTCTATACTCTATTTTCTTTTCTTTTTAGGAATTTTAATTTGTTTCTGTGTGTTAAATGTATTTTAGTTGTATTGTAAAGCACCTTGTTGCTGTGTTTTAAAAGGTGTTATACAAATACAGTTTATTAGTGACCCTCCGCCCCTGTTACATCTCCACTCAGTAGGGATTCCCCAGTAATCCCTGACAGTTTCTCATTGAGGGGGGTGACCTCTGGTGTCCCCTTTCCACTGCCAGTGGCACCAAAATATTCTTCTTTGTCTCTACCTCCCCAACAAGGACTTTGGCATGGTTGCGCAACCTTTAATGTTGATGTATGAATAGCAACCAGTGTAAGACATCTCCCCTCACCATATTGGAAAGGGCTTGGTGTTTTTTAGTAGAAAGTCCCGAGTCAAATAGTCACATTTGTTGCTGTCTGTTCTTCCGTTCTTTTTAAAGGCTGTAAAAAAACAGTTGTCTTTCCGAGGCTTTAAGTGGTAGTGCTGGTGGTGGGACTGTGATGGCTGGACTGACAGGCAGAAACACAGAGTACGGGTCAACCTCGCCATCTGTCTCTGCTCTTCACAATGCTGTGTGATTGACAGGGGTACAGACATCCCCCCTACCTTCCAGTCCAAACAGGATCTATCCGCCCACTGTCTACTGCACGCTAGAGTTTCACAACACATATTGCCATGATAGCATATTTATGTTTTTTATTGCACATGGAACCATATCATTAGATCCAGTTACTTTAATCAGGCGTAATGTAAACACAGTGCTTAACTGTCCTTTTGGAAACTAAACTATTATGTTTAAGTCACAAATGGCAGCAATGGGAATGACTGTAGTGGTGAGGTTGGATGAAGCATGAAGGATACGGTCAGTTACAAGAAAGTTTGCTTTACTTAGTTTAGAGGCAGGCAGAGGTTAGCAGCGGGTATTCAGTCCAACAGGCAAACAAACCAGAAATCTGAAGCCTTGGAGGTCAGACAGTCTGGCAGGGTATGAGTAGAACTGAACCAGTTCTAAGTTTTGAGGGGTACATTGGAAATGAGTTGCAGGTGGGGAAATGGGCAAGGAAAACTAGTAGCAGGGAATGAGCTGATGACCTGAATGGGATGGAAAGGCTGAATCTGGAAGGATATGAGAGTTAGTGGAATGGAGAGCAAAACACGAAAAAATGAACTAGGAATTTGTTGGATTTCCAATGTGGTGTCTTGTGTATGTCCGCTGCAGTACTTGCTGGCTTCATGGTAGAGTGTAGGATGATTGTACTTTTCTGTTGGGATAATTTTCATGTTCACTCCTTTTTTTTGGTCAACGATCAGCTCAGAATAGCACAACTGAGTGTAAATTGACATACTCCACCCCTCATCACGCATGGAAAAAGTTTATTCTTAGAAACTCTTACTACCACAGTGAGGTTAATAAATAGTACTTTGCCAGCTGATGGGCTGTGGCCCAGTTTAAAGAAGCAAAGTACTAGGATTAACTCCATTTTCAATTAATTTCCTGAAAAAGCCCTAAAAAGATGACCACCCTGGATCAAGAGGGTTTGTTATCAGCAGGGCTAATACCCCTTGTGTTCAAGTGTGTGCTCCTATATCTGTGTCTCTTTGTTTGTGAATGTGCACGTTTGTCTCTCTCTCTCTCTCTTTCCCAACCTTGAGACATACAGGATTAATCAGAAAACTGCTCAGAAAAAAGGGGCCTTAGATATGAATCATAGAAGAGTAGCCTTGCTTCATCAAAGGTTGTAGCCTCATATTATATTAAACTGAATAACATGTACTGAGGCTCTTCGACTTGAATTTGAAAAGGCACAAAGTGAACCTATTCTATTGTATGCTGCTTGCATAAGGCTTTGTCTGTTTTTTCTGTTTTAAATACATTTAACAAAAATAAAAATACATCTAATCTTAAAAATGTATTAGGATGACATGATTCTACTAATCAAATCATTGCATGTTAATTACTCATTATTAACTCAATTATCTAGAGCAAAAGCCTAACCATCAGATCCACAAATACCGTGTGGCCTGTCCCTATATATAGTTGCAAAACAGAGGAGTTTCTAAATTAATCTTTATTTTTTTGACATTTGCAACATGGCTGTTGAGCTCCATCGTAATAAGCAAAAAAAGGAGCTCTTTTCTATTCTGCCACATGCCCTTATGTTGTAGAATATGTTTCACTAATCATCTGCAATGTTCTCGTAGGGTGAATCATACATTGCACTTCACTTTTTTAATGATGTGATATCCCTTTAGCGCAGAGTATTTCCTTATGTTTACATGACACCAACCTAGTGATGTACTCACATGTGTCCTACAAAGACCTCTCCCATTTGAGAAAATGACTCAGACTTGATGTTTATCTTCTGTATAAAACAAAGATATATATAATTTGTGTGTTAACCTTTTTGTGCCAAAGATAAAGTAAAGTTTCACTCTGTTGGGAATTTTCCTGACATGCGAGCAGTTATTTCGTTGTGTAGTTGTCAGTTTTTTTCAAATGGTATATCATGTTGGAATAGAAACTTCACAAACCACACAGCAAATGTTGCACGGTGAGCCCTGCCAATTACACAGAGGAGTTTTGGAGACATTTTCTTAATACCCTGGACTGCCAGTCTTTCCCTCCTCCGCCCACCCCTCGATCACTTAGAATAATCTCATTCCCATATCATTTCACATCAAATTCCGAGAGTGGATATGATGCGTTTTTTTTTTAAACGTCCCATTCGCCCTTCAAAAAACGTCATTCCCCCTGGTGATCAAGTCACAGGCCAGACGGCGTGATGCTTATCTGAATCTTTTGGCACAGGGCCAAAAAGTGTTGTCACCGCTCCAAACCCTTCTCTTTCCAAGTTGTCTTCACCACCACAATCTCTCAAACACACACAACAAACTGGCCCTTTATTGTCAAGGACGTCATACCCCTCTTCCTTCTTTGGCTTCCAACTGTGACCTGTACTGTGTCCTATAATTAAATGCCTCTCTTCTATATATTTTACGTAGCAACCCTTCCCAGACTACTCCAAGCTAAAGTGATGGTCGTCATAGACAGTACCACCTTTGACCTCTGATTTTATGATCCTTGGTAAACCAGGAGAGGCAGAAATAAAAACAAGGGTTCCTCTTTTTGTTTGTGCGTGTCTCGCCAACTCGTGGCATCACAGTACGACAAAGTTACACAGGAAACAGATAGTGTGTCACCCCTTCGGTGGTAAACAAAATGGCTGCGCAATAAAGTCACCATTTAGGATGTCATCTTCTTGTCCCCCAAGTATCCCAGCTGCAGTCCATTCGCCCCCGCTGCACGACCCTGACGCTTTCTGCTGTGCACTCAACCTCAACCAAGGTGCATTTCAGCTAAAAGCCTCTCAAAGCCCTGGGTGTTTATTGGAAGGACAGTGCAGCCTCGTGAAGTCCAGAGTAAACCCATTTCCTGACGATCGAACTCATGGCAAGACCCGGAGAAAAACAAAAGGCTGGAGATTCAATGGGCTTCTGGTTATTTGGTCACACACCATTTTGTAAACCTGCAGTTCCTTTTGACAGGAGTCCGACACAACAGTATGACTGTGAATGCAGCCTGAACATTGATCAGAGGAAATCACAAAACACTGATAATTCTGAGCTTTAAAAGATCAATTCGGAGACTTGGGCTGACAAATACAATATAGAGTAACCATTAAGATAAAAAATATATATTAAAAAAAAAAAATGTATTGTCCGTCACGAGTTACATAAATTGTCATTCTAATATTCTATACTTTAATGCTAAAAAATCATTTCAGAAGCTGGCAACGTTTAAGTTAAAAACAAAAACTTCCCTTGATTTTCAGCTGCTCTTTCTAGCAAAATCTCATTTAGAAAGCAAACAGGAGCTCATGAGATCCCAGAGAAAGGTTATGTTGCTCCCAGGGGGATAGCAGATGGTCGACACAAGGTGTCTCTGAAGTGTCAAGCACCATTTCAGGGACTTGGAGGTTGGGAACAGTTGAGGGCAAAGGCTTATGGGAAAGCTACTCCAAGGAGACGTTGTCACGGCAGAGAGGTCTGCCATCTCTTAATGAGGTCATGGCGGTAGTAGTTCTCGCTGCCCGACGTACCTGTGCAAACAAACCTTCACTTTAGGCAGAAAGAAAGGGTGCTTATGCGTTGCCGTAACATACAAAATATATATTTCACTTATAATATGCTCTGGAGTTATTTCTGTTAGTCTACTTATCCAAATATGAGTCTGGGATGTATTCAGGGTGGCACAGTGTCGTATTTTTAAGTTTGTCTTCCAAAAAGTCAAGAAATGTGAGGCACATTAGATTTTAAGACCCTTGAGGTAAACGTGTTACTCTTGTGATTTCAGGATATAGAAATACAATAGACCAGCAGACTTGTCATGACTAGTTTGCATCTAAAACATCTTTAACATCTTTATTCTTAACAGTTTAACTCAGATTTCCACACACCTCACTACCCGACCTGTTGCACGATACCGTTGAGTGCAGTTTATTCCACTGTTGCAAGTAATGTGAGTTAAAGCCCGGTGCCTAAAATGTTAATGTTGCAGATGATATCCTCCCAAACGTATGAATATGTTTCCCTTGCATAATATAAGCCCTTCTCCATCCACAGGGGGTTTCCCTGCTCTCGGTAGTTAATGACAACACACTCTGCTTCCTCCCAACACCTTCTCTCGGGATGGAGGATGGCAACGAAAGAGTAAAAGCTGGGAGGTGTATAAGCGCTGGGGCATTTACATAATAGTCCTGCAGTTCCATGCAAATTCATGTGATTCCCTACCAAACATCTGCAATGCAAGCATAGTTTAGTATGCATGAGTTCCAGGGGAGGAGGGAATGAGAGAGAGGAAATGAGGGAGAGGAGGGGGTTATAGGGAAGAAAAGAAAACAGAGATCGAGGATTTGAAGGACGACTAGTTTGATCAGTGGGATATATTTAGAAGCGTAACACACCTACTCTCTCTCTCTCTCTCTCTCTCTCTCTCTCTCTCTCTCTCTCTCTCTCTCTCTCTCTCTCTCTCTCTCTCTCTCTCTCTCTCTCTCTCTCTCTCTCTCTCTCTCATAATAACCCATGTGTCTCACCACCTAGTTTTCTTGGTATCAAAGGATAGTGTGCGCCATGGTTCGTTTTTTTTTCTCACTGTAGATTTTGCCTTATGTAGCGCCAATATTCTGATGCAGGAAGCTTAAAAAGTGGAAGGAATGAGGGAGGGAGAGAGAGATAGGGGGGAGCCTTACTGATGACACATGGAATCAATACTGCTAGGATTTCAGCATGGTGAAAAACAGATGGTTCCTAGACTTGCTTAAAATTTGAGGTTGAGGTGTGTGTACGTGTGCGTTTGCTTCTTACAAATTACACAGAGCTACAGACACAAATCATTTTAGCGTAAAATGCATACCCTAAATTATTGCATACACGGGAGTAAAAAACTAGCTAACTAACATGTACCGAATGTATACACATAAACACATTTGCACACCGTCATTTTACAACCTTTGTGTTGTATTGTCTCGGCTATGCATCAATGAAAAGCTGTAAACTGGTTGAGGTAAAAGCCTGTAACCCGGGGGTTGACAAATGAAATTGTTTTCTAACGGCTGCAAAGGGTGAGACAGCATCTGAAGGCCGAACGTCAACAGAAGATAGCAGAGTTTAGAGAGGGCCATGAAAAAAGCATAAGCATCGGGAACATTGGTACTTTACCATTTTACTACAACAGACATGTTCTGATTCTGGAACCCCTCTCTTGGACATAAACATTCACATGTTTTTATGGGGTAATTACTACCTTAGCTGTTTCAAAATTTGCCTAAGTGGCCCTCAAATAAGTGACATAATTGCTATTTTAGACTAATCAAGGAACATTTTAGTAAATATTAAATAATGTTTTTATGATGTGTTTTTTATTTATTATACTGTAGGTGTGTGTTTGTAATCTGGAAATTAATGTTTTTGGGCAGAGTTAGCCAAGTCAGAGTAGATCGGCTAGTTCCCAACCCTGTATAATTCACAACAGCCCTAGCAGGCAGCAGCAGGACTCCACTGTAACAGCCTCCACACACATCCTACCTCTACTGCGCGTCTACCTCGCGTCTGCGTTTGACTTTTTGTCACTGACTGTGTAATCAACCTAGAGCGGATACACATCCAACCTCAGACGCACTGCTGATGCACGTCGGAGGCACGTCTGCAGCGACGCTCCCCTTTACCTCAGGAGGCTCGCCTATTTTTTTCTGAGAGCCGTGCATCTCTCTCGGGTCTCTCTTCTTTAACTGATAGAGAAATACTCTGCTGCGAGTCATATTGACTTCACACCGGCAGCTTTCGCTGTAATTTCACCATTTCCTGGTGTGTCCCTTTCAAAATAAAACTTCCAACAAGCGAAAATGTGGCAAAAAAAAAGAAAAGAAAAAAAAGGCAATGGGGCGCACGGATTACTGTCCAGACTCAATATTAGACTCATTATAAATCATATGCATCATAAATGACAGGAAAGAACTTAATTTTTAATGGGAATTATCTATGAAAACTTTATGTAGAAAGATAGGGCTTTTAGAAGCAGCGCTGCAGCAGCAGCAGCAGCAGCTGAGATGTTCCATGTGTGTCCGAGAAAAGTCCGAGAGACGCAGCAGTAAGCTAAGGTGATGCGCTCCAGAGGTAGATGCAGGATGTGTGCAGAGGCCGTAAACCGGGCCTGTTAGAGTCCTCGAGCTAAAATGGAAATGGTTTGGTATCTTGAAGTCACCGGTGTGGTGCGTAACCTGCGTTTAATTTTCTTTGCAGGATTCACTACTTTCTTTTTAGTTTTTCTTAGCCCATTGAGACATGTGTGTAGTTGTGCATGCACACACAGTTTTATATCTACTGGTCGTGCTCTCATTTCATGGCTCTGGCGCTAATTCCCATCTCCCCTTCCCTTCGTCGCCTTTCTCAATTTCAGTAATCAAATGCATTAGTATCAATATTGCATGGGGAAACGAGCCGAATTTAAAGCTTGACCATGACCATGTCAAAGTAAGAGTCCCTGATAGCCAGTGACTGCCACCACTCAGTGGAAATTGTGCCACAATTTTGCCTGTAATTACAGGAGTCTAGCAACTGGATATTATCTAGAGTGTTGGTCAGTTTTCCAGGGATGGGGGGTTTATAGCTTCTAGATTAAAAATGTATTCATTGGCAATCGGTTGAAATAATCTAGAATGTATTCACTGGACTTTGTCAGAGTAACGAGTCAGTTTGAAACTCAAAAGTAGCAGGAATCATTTCATTTCATTCTTTAGTATCTCTTTTTTAATGCTGGTTTGTTTACCTTCATACATGTTTCTTAATTTGCCCAAAACGCCTGATTTCCCTAACATATCAGTACGTTGTTGCAGTCATTCTGGTCACATTGAAAGCGGCAAAACATGATCATTGGCAGTTTCCTCTCCAACACAGCCTATAATGCTAAAGGAGAGGCAATGGTGCTGCTTTTTCAACATATATCGGCCTCTCTGCTGCTAGCATTTTCAGAATGGTAAATGCTCTGTCCATTTTTAGAGGCAAAGTGATGGATGCTTTTAGCAAGGGTTGACAGCCTTTTCCATGGAGGTGCTAATAGCAGGAGAAACATGCCTTCATGCCAACTTGTCTTCCCTCTGAGTGAAAGACTGCTTTAGCAACTTGTTGGCATCTCTGTTTAGAGCTGCCTTTTTTGTTAAGGTTACATTTTGGTTTGGTGAGTTTTAACACCCCCAGTCCATACGGGATTATTGAATCAAATGTGTAGTGTAATGTTTCCTTCTATCTAAACTCTATCTATTTTCTGTCTAACCCTCTCAGCATTCATCTATGTAGACTACCTCCATGGTAAAACTGGAGCCCCCACATGGACTTAGAGTATGTTTGAGGAGGCTGTTCAACACAACAATAGCTGTTGTAATTGTATGGTTTTGTAAAGCAACCAAAGGTGGAGATAAAAGCCATTCCCTAAGGGGAGGGCCATAAATCATAACCTGGACATCTTGTGAACAGAAATAGAGTTATTCCCCACAGGCATGGCGAGATTTCCTCCTACCTACACCAATGTTTACACTCAGAACAATGCAGGCATTATTCAGAGGCCTCCGACACAATTTGATACTCCCAGATTCACCTTCCCTCCAGGGCACGAAAAAATAGAAGAAAAAAAAAACAAGCAAGGGCACACACTTTGGTCGTGTGTGTATAGTATTCTGTTGAAAGATGAGCTGAGCTTCTGAAACACACCCACTCTTGTTCGGGCATGGGCATTACTACAAAATACCTATTCTTGATTTCTCCTTTTGTGTGTTTTTAAGTGCCTTTAAGTGTTCTTGAATTTCTCTGTTTGATTTACGTAAAATATATAAAAAAAAATGTGCTTTTGGAGGCCAGTAGTTTTACTCTGTACACTTTTTTCTCTCCTCCGTTTGTGGTTTATGTTAAGTTTGCCTGCCACTGCATGTGTCTGTCGGTTTCATGTTGCCAGTTGAAGCGTGTGGTCCATGGCTGTGAAGGGTGGGGCTCCTATATATGCATGCTGTCTGATTCTTGGTTACACTGCAATTAGCAGTGGTGTTCTGCCTCTCACAAGGCCACAGTCACAAAGGCAGCCCTGTAGTGAAATAGCTGCATATATTAACCTTTCAACTCCTCTGACAATTTAGCAGCTTGGTATGGTTGACATAGTAGCTCATTTTTGGGGGATTTTATAAAAATAAAATCTACATTTGACCGTCATGGTCAGTCATTTGTAATCCTAATAAAATTGTATTATGAAAAAGGTTTAATAAATAATTATGTAGACATTTATATATGCTGGGTATAACTAATATGGCTGTAAGGTTGTCGGTAACTGTCTAATTCTATGTGCTACCGATCATGATATCATTTGAATAATAAAGATTGCAATTTTCATTCGGTTATGCTATTTTCCAAGTAAATTCAGTTCACATACATTGTAACTTGTCAAAAGAGAATTGCGAGCTAGTTGGCAGGTAAGGATGTTAGGAGGTGTTCAGTGACAGTTCAAAAGTGGCTGTTCCATAGATCAAAACAGTAAACTTGTGTTGACAGAGTATTACCTGTAACTGCAAGGTTACCTTGAAAAAAGAAAAGTTATATTGGGGCATCCGCTATAACCCGCACACTGTCTGGACAGTTTGTGCTATACCGTTCACTACCTTGAGAGTGCAGTTAATTAATCTCACTTATAAACAGTCCCTCTTACCCCCCATGCAGGGCTAGCTGTGTGGAAGCATCCCATGAGCTGTCACAAGTGCAAGTGTTGCGCAAGGACACGAAAGCAGGGCAGAAGCTAGCTGACACAGGGGTATGAACCTGGGTCATGTTTTCTGGGCCCTTTGAGAACGGACCATTTTGTGTTTTTCTTTTAGTGTTTGCAGCCTGGTTGCTAGGGCAGGCATTGCTTTCTGGTGCATTGTCTTTGAATAAGACCCTGCAGTTTACCCACTCACCCATCTCGCTTTAAGATACTCTGGATGAAGGGTATCAACCGAACGACATACATATTGAAAAAAGAAGAAAAAAGAGAGAGACAGACATTGTCACACTCATTACATTCATGTCATGCATCTCTCTCACTTCTCTCTTCCTTTGTCTTTTTATTCACGTCTCTCTAATTAAAGAGAATGTTTAACCACTTGGCGGTGACTCTGTGCTGCACCAGACATACCAATGAGAGAAAGGGTGTGTGTGTGTATGAGTGCGGTGGAAGGCGTTCCCAGTCCCTTTGTGTAGCTTTGGGGATTAATGGCAATTTGACTAAAACAAAGAGACGATGCATGGAATATCACTGGGTGCCTGTGTAATTACAAGGCGGTGAGATAAGCAAATAACGACACGATCAGGCGATTACGAAATAAATAAAGAGAGCGGAAACAGCAACTCCTCAGCTAATAAAGGGGCATGAGGCTGGTTGCGCGTGATGGGAAAGCTACAGGGTTTTGTGTTGTGTTGTACTTTGCTTCTAATATTCTGACAGATCAAATTATCACCTACTTTACATTGAGGGGTTGGGAATGGCAAAGCAGAGCAGAGCAGATCAGCGTGTTTATCGAAAGTCGCGTGCCCTGTAGATTTGGGCAGAACCATTGCCCTTTCACTGCAAGTGGCTCTGGCTATGAGCATCATGTCTATTGCTCAAACGTAATACATTTTATGTAGTTTGGCAGTGTTTTATTTGGGTATTTTTGTATTCCATCTGGAACAGCAGCAACAAGCCAACTACTACAGTATATTGTGTTTCCTCACTGCTACATTCTGTAAATGCTAGGAAATCAGTTTCCTTATTTGGGGAGTTTGTGGATGACGGTTTGGATCTGTGATCGTGGATCTTGAGTAGTGAAAAAAACTGAGTGAAGTTCAACAAACCCCTCATTGCATGAATAACATTAAATAACATAAAAAAATCAAATTTTTCTGCTTCTTATTTTTTGCAGAGTGCCAAGCCGTCCCGCGTGAAGACCCCCAGCCTTCCCTGCGCAGTCAGGGCCTGGGCTCTCCAGCCAGGTCAAGGATCGGTCCTCCCCCGCCCCTCCCTGCCCCCCCTGTCCCTACTGGTGCCAAGATGGCCACCGGCGGCGCCCCTCGACTCTCCTTGCCACTCCTGCTTCCTGTCACCACTCTGCTGCTATCACTGCTGCTCACAGACTCCCTTGCCTTATGTAAGTATTGACCATTAAGACGCTGGCTAGCCATGATGCTACTGCTGACAACTTCTTAGCTTTCCTATTAAGTAGAGGTTGTAGAGGTTCATCATTCAGAACAGCATCATTGCAGTGAGGTGGCTGAGGATGGGAAAGCTCTGGTAAACATTTGGTGCTTTTTGCTATTGTCATTTACAGTTCGCTTTTTGTAGACCTTTTTTTTCTGTCTCAAATTGTTGATATCTCCTCTTGGGAAGACTTTCTCCTTTTCCAAAAGGTTGTAGAGGGCCTCTGCATCAGCAGAAGAAAAATAAGAATTCTAAGGCAATGTCAAGAGCTATAGGTTTTACTCATGATAGCAAGGGCCATTCTTTCTTCTGTGTTTGTCGTATTCATAAAATCGACTCAGCGCGTGTACGGGCTTCGGAGATTTTGCTCAAAGAGACGAGGACAAGTTGCTGTTGGAAAGGCTGAACGTGTGACTTCAGACATGATATTTTCACCCTCCATAACTTCCCATGGTAGTAAGAGAAGAACGTCAGTAGTCTCTTATCCCACCCTGTCAACTCCTGCTTAGGATTTGTTCTGCACCATTTCCCAGTTAAGATGGGCTTAGAGCAGCATTAAGGAGACCAAACAAAGAAGAGGCTCGGCAGAGAAATAGAACAAGAGTGATGGTGAGGTGGGGAGGCCCACCCCTGGGTTTCATTGTTTGCAAATCCTTTGTGTGTGTGTGTGTGTGTGTGTATGTATGTGTGGGTGTGGGTGTGGGTGTGTGTTTGTGCGTGGGTAAGTGTGTTGGTGTGTATGTGAAATAATTATATATGCATGATGTGTGTAGATCATTGTAAGTGTGTCTGTTGGAGTGTGTCAGTGACAAGTTTATGCTTGTTAGCATGCTCTAGCCGATCGTCCATAGCTGCACTTCATGCAACATTCAAATGATTGAATGTTGCATGAAGTGCAGCTATGTTTCCGTATAGTATGTGTGTGGGGAATGGCAGGGCTATGTCACTTTCTCAGATTGATCGGGTCTTATCTTCTTTCACTGCTTTCTCTCTTGGTACAACATTTGCCTATAGGTAATTAATAAAAAACCAGATAAAGGACATCATGCTGCTTAACTAGCTTCATAAAGCTCCTAAATCACAACACAAGTTTGTATTTGTACGGAAGTGTATTTCACAAAAGAAATAGGTTACTAATACACACATTGTATATGTACCAGAGAAGGTTTCTACTATATGCTGCCATAAACAAACTGCACAACTGGATCAAGTCTGCAAAAACATTGGGAAATGAGAAAAGTCCAAACAAAGAGACCGAAACCATCACAATTGTGTGCAGTGTGCAAATGTGAGATTTAAATTCCCTCTTAGAACTTTACATATCAATGTGAATAAATTCAGATTCATCCAGTGTGACATTTCGAAAATACTCTACCTTAGTCTGGGTGTCACAACCAACATTTGGAGGAGTCTTGTTTGATATTTATTTCTATCTCGGGTATTTTAAAGATAAATGGCATTTTTCTCCTTCTTTTCCCCTCTCTCTGTCTCGACTTTGTTCTCAGTTGTTGAAGAAAACATAAGGAGGGACTCGATTTTTCTTATGTTACAACAACAGCGCTGTCTGCTCTTGATTGCATGGCGGTTTGAGTGTCTGGTAGCCTAATTCCAATGTCTATCAGCTCGGCTTGCTGAAAACATTTGAAAATTGCACTAAGACGGATGTCAAACAGACGTCTTTGTTCTCTTCCCGTTTGCCTCGGCTGTCTTGCTGATGGTAAGGCCACATACTCATTTTTCAGAGCGTCAGAGTAGCAGAGATCTTCTTTGTTTCATATAGCATATTAGGACAGCAGCCCTCTGAGTAAGGAATCAGTTTTTTTCCCCTCTACTTGAACTTATCGGCAGACTATGTTTGCTGAACCTGTTTTTTTAATAACGTTCACTTCAGTCTGCTTTGTTTTGTAATGCAGAATAGATTACCTCTCTATTTCTTTCTTCATGCTCTCTCTTTCTCTCTCTTTTGCCTGCTCGCTCTCACTTACACACACACACACACACACACACACACACACACACACACACACACACACACACACACACACACACACACACACACACACACACACACACACACACACACACACACACACACAATAACAAATACACTAACAAATACACTAACAGCAGGGCTCTTTCCCCATCTGTCAGTATCTTCCAATCTTTGTCTGCTCTGCCTGTGGATATGATCGCCATTTTTGTCAAGCTCTGTCTCTCCGTCTTATTGTGTCTTTTTTATATGTTCACACTTTATTTGTCTTTGCTTTTCTTTCTCGTCTCTTCTTGAGGCTACACAGCATTGCACACACACACACACGCACACACACACACACAAACACACACACAAACACACACACACACACACACACACACACACACACACACACACACACACACACACACACACACACACACACACACACACAGTGGGCAGTTGTCCAATTATATTCACTCCCACCTGCTGGACTGAGAGAATCAGGGTGAGGGGATGAAGAGACCGAGCCCCTCCCCCCTCGAATCAACACGTTCTCTCCCCCCCCCCCCACACACACACACACACACAAACACACACACACACACACTGCACATAGTGTATGCCACCTCTTAAAAAAACCGCCCAGCTGAAAGCATGACGTCATCTTTCCCTTTCTCCGTCCTCCATCCCTTTCCATTGCCGCTCATGAATCACAGGGAGAAGGAGGCATTTTAATCAAAAGAGAAAGAAGATGGCTCAATAAATCTTGCAACCCCTAACTATAATATTGCCTGGCTCCCTGTGTTGTGTGTGTCTATATTTGTCTGCATGTTTACATGAAATTTGTGTGAAGGCACATACTGGCACATACATATCCTTGTGTGTAAATGTACTAATGTGTGAAGTGTCATCTGAGCTATGTCATAGGTGAGCATATTGAGCGTGTTGATTTATAGTGTCGGTTGTAACACAGCTATTAAACTAGATGGCAGTGTTGTGCATTTACAAACCAAAGTAATTGTGTTAGCAATGTGATATAGAGATATATACACATTTTAATTACTATTGTTTGCTTGGACCTTGTAGCCCAAAGGCTTGTCTTCTGAGAGGCAATGAATACAGAAACACAACAAAAATATAAATATTGGGACAAATATGTTGTCAATCCAACTAATTGTCTTGTACTTTGGTGTGAACAATACACACAAAGACTAAACCAGAAGCTATCACACGGCAGTCAAAGGCTGTTTAATCTGGTGCTTGTACCATCAAGCGTCTGTGACCCTGTCAGGGAAGCTGATTAAAACATCCTCAGTGAATATTGAAAGTGTAGGTAATTGCTAAAATGATCAGATCTATGAATTGTGTGATATTAGTTTTTTCTGATTTATGAGCTGTCACTGGACCTCAAGACCTTTGGCTGCCCATAATAACTAGAAACTGTCCCGGCTACTACAGTTCTACCACTATTAACAATACCATTAGACATGCCATTGGTTTTGCCAGTGGGTGTTAAAATTTGGTTTTAACAGCAACATGGGGATGGCTTTCCTTAGAGTTGTGTTCTTTTGTTGTTCTTTGGGAGTAGTTGATAATGCTGCATTAAGCTTTATTTGTTTCTAACGCTAGATTTCATAAATGCATGAACATACATACATTTCCCTTAATGCAGAATGTTTGAATTGGCTAAGTCCTTTTTTTCCCAGTGAAAGATGACATTTTACCAATTTCCTCTGCATTATTGCAATACATTCACATTTTGTTTTAGTTGAGTGACTCCATCTTGCATTATTTGTTTGCATTTTGGCATATGTATTTTGGACAGGTTGACAGGGCTATCCTTTAGAATTTCTTCTGGCCTTCCATATCCTCTTTACAACATCTTCTTTATTCGTTCTGCCTTTTTTTAGAGTCCTCAACAGCGATATTTTAGCAAAGTACTCCTTATAGTAATTGGCCAGAATAAACAGTGATGGGGTGAGGAG